>JAUTXW010004942.1:600000-933817 GCA_030620095.1 Kuschelorhynchus macadamiae
AGTAAGATCCCACAACAGACAATGACAATAGAAAGGCCGCTTCCGTTTGCAAAGGCTCTGACCGAACCTATAGGAATGGATCCCACTTCTCCCATAAGTACAAGTGCGAACATCCCTCCTCCGCCAATAAGTGGGTTTGTGAGAAAGACATAGTATATGCTTTACTGTTGGGTATATAAGCCCCTAGCAGAAAGATATGCCCCCTATTTATTAAACAATCCTGTTTATACAGTTAAGAGAAGGCGAATTAAGTAAGAGTACATCTAAACATATTACTGTGATCCTAAGATTGTGTTTAAATAAAATATATTTTTATCGTTTGTTACTTAGTAAGTAATGTTGTTGATTATATTATAGTTGACTTTACATGATTGATTTGTTTTGTACCTGTAACAATTGCATGTTTTTTTTTCTCTTAATATTAAATTGTATAATTGTACCGCCTTAAGGTATACTCTTTTAATATTTTTTAAGACTTTATATTATATATAATTTTTATAACAATGTTCATATAGTGTTTTATTTATATTTGCGTTATAGAGCAGATATTATACATATTCCAGGGAAAAAATCATATAAGAACTTCTATAACATATCCAAAAATAGAAGTATGTGCTTAAGCTTAATGGCAAAGTAAATTTGGTTTCTAACAATTTTTTTAAAACTTCCCTGGTAATAGTTGATTGGCATTGCAACACACTTGTTCACTTATGTATAAAAGTACGAAGTTTTGCGCGATGAATTAGTATAGTGCAGGACACGAAAGAAAACCGGGCGGAGTCAATTGGTTTAGGAAGGTCGGCCAAGAAATGTCTTTAAACCAGTGGTGTCCCGTCGTTCTTTAAATAATATGGTACTCCTTTTTGACTATACGCACTTCAGATAATTAAAAAATGTAACTATGCTTAATGAACCTTTACCTATATTTGTCTGCTTTCTTTCGTGTACCGCACTTCTATATCTCTTTTGTGTTGCAAAAACGGCGAACTTTCGAATTTTAAAATGATTTAATTTTGATTTTTCTTGATCGATTTACCTATAAATATATTTTTTCGTGAGTTCTGTCATTAACGGTTCCCGGGCTACTGCCTACGTCCACTATTATTGGACCACCCAATATAGTGATACACGATTTACAAGTCCAGATTTTACTAAGGCAGCCAGCATCAGATCCAGTGAACGAGATTTATCAAAATGTTAATTTATGTAGTTCGGCTTTGGGCTATTCGGGTATGCCAAAAGTGGCCGTCTGTCTCCGTTTGTCATATTACTTTATACAGGGGCCGTCATTGTGAAGTACTATACAGGGCCTTTCCTAATTGCTTGCTGATGTTAAAGGGGGTGTTTTTATCTTCTAAAAGTCTTAACTTTTGAGATACAGCATGGTAAAGTTTAAAAAGAAAGTATTTTTTTTCATCCCAATTCTGATGCTATTGTAGATAACTGCATGAAATTTGATACACGTCTTCTATGCATTAAGGAGCATAGGGATTTACCCAGGTTAATTATATATGCACGCCACTGGTAGAAATTTCAAAAATTGATTGCTAATAAAAATGCCCTTTTATGCATATTCACGTGTATCAAATTTCACACAGTTATTTATCTATAATAGCAAAAAATATTTTTTTAAAACCCTGTATCTCCAAAGTTAAGACTTTTAGGTTCATATTAAACATTTTTCTTAAATCAAGAATCACCCCACTTTAACATTAGCATGCAATTAGGAAACGCCCTGTATAGTACTTCACAATGACGCCCCCTGTACAAAGTAATATGACAGACGGAGACAAACGGTCACTTTTGTTATACCCGAATAGCGCAAAGTCGAACTGCATAATCATTATTGACAGCTACTTTATGAACAATTTTACAAAATATGTGAAAAAAAACTAAGCCATTTTTGAGGTTGGCGGCTGTGATTCTAATGGTTCGATTCCTTCTAAATCGTTGTGTTCCTCTGAAAATGATGAGGTTTCGTCGTCACTACTTGAAGATCCCAGTGTGATAACTAAATCATCAACCGTTTCAATTTTGCCATCTACTTCCCAGTATTTATCTTCAATAGAACGAACATGTTTAACATACGTTCATTTTTTCAATTTTTAGCCGATATTGAGTCAATCGCTTCTAATGTTATTTTATTTAAATCTTTATTGAAAGTTCACCGGTGTTGCACTCTCAAATATATTTTTTTACTCCTGCCCATGCAAGTTCAATAGGGTTGAGGTCGCACATGTATGGAGGCAGCCTTAAAGGTGTAATACCGAGGTTACGTAAAAGACCGTCAATTTTATACTTTTTTTCTCTAAGCTTGTTGGCTGATATTACTTCATATAATTGATATTTTCTCCATCTTGGATCACATACAAAATTGTTCGATTTAAGCCACGATATCATATGAGCTTTTGTAGAGTATTTAGTTGGCACTTTATCTTCTACGTGAGAATGATAAGACGCATTATCCTTTACCACGACTGATTTGGGAGGAATGTTAGGTAGAAGCTTCTCGAGCAACCACTTTTCAAAATTATCTCTATTCATCTGTCCATGATAGTCTCCAGTTGTTAGTCCCGAGCGAAAAACTAAAGCAGCACCTGGAACAAATCCGGCTTCTGAACCAGCATGAACTATAATAAAGCGACTACTAGAGCGGATTCCCTGAACAACACCTGTAACACTTTCACTTTGCCAGCATTTGTTCACTGTCATATCATTATCTACCCAGGTTTCGTCTAGATACACAATATTGCGTCCTTCTTGCCTATATTACCTTACAGTTGATAGATATTTCACCCGCCAGTGAAAAATATTTGGTCTCTCAATGAGCAATTTTCGTTTATTTTGGCACTTGCGCCAAACAAAACTATTTGATGGTAAAAGCCGATTTAAGGTTTTATACCCGTACGGAAAATCTATTTTGTTCTTTACAGCACAAAGTAGGGGTTTGCAGGTCGGAACCTTCTTCATATAAAAATCTTCTATTGTTCGTCGAATTACTTGAAAATCACTATCGTCAATTTTATCTTTGTATGATAATCGGGGTCTTTTTTTACCAAAAGATTTTAAAGGTGAAGTAGAACATGAGCGATCATTATGTTCGATTTTGAATTGGAATAGTCAAACTATTATTTTCAGCTTCTCTAGTACAGGCCTCTATAACGCTCGTAGTAACTTCACGTGCATCGCTTCCAATTGTTTTTCCTCTTTTGCTCGCCATCGTTACTTCGAAATAATAATTCAAATTCAACGCAACGCATTTATATAGAAATGAAAACAAATGCACAAAATGTATAGGCGCCACTGGAAATAGCTAGAACCTTCTAGCGGCAAGTGCATGGAGACTCTAGGCACATCCCAATTACAAGTGGACCATTGCGAAATTTACTAAATCCTCGATTAATTTTCCGTACCGCTTAGCTGGCGCACTTTATAGGTGAAGCGTCAAACTATTACAGCAAATAAAATAACATAAAATTTATTTGCATACACAAATTTTACTTTTCCGCTTGCTTAAGACTATGAACCTTTATTTTAAGGATCCGGTCCGATGTCGGCTGCAAATATGGTGGGTAACTCTTTTAGTTTTGTTAATTTGTTTCAAATGTTAAACATTCCTAATAACAATAATGTTTTTCTTGAACTATGCTTTACACATTTAAATGATATTGATGTTCATTGCGCTAATGATATATGGTTAAATGCTGGTAAGCATCATATTGCTTATTCCTGTGACATTTCTCTTGTCTCATCAAATGATTCTTTAAAGTTTAATTTAGAATATTATGACTTCAAAAATACTAAATTCCTATCTTTAAATGAGTTTTTTTGCATCAGTTGATTGGGAAATGCTGCTTAATAAAAACAATATAGATGAGGCTATTAATCAGTTTTATAATGTTATATATCAAGGTATATTACTTTTTGTACCTATTAAAAAATATAAAGGCTCAAATTTTCCAAAGTGGTTTTCCTCTCGTCTCAGACGACTTATCGAAAAAAAGGATACACACAAGCGATATAAGTCACCCAATGTACCTGCAGACGTATTTTATAATTAGCATCATCTAATCAAAAAACTTCCTCTGGTGCCGATGGGATACCCCCTATTTTATTAATTAAATGTGTTTGTCCATTGAGTAAACCACTACACTTTCTTGCCAATTGGAAACATTCATACATTACTCCTATTTTTAAATAAAGTACTCGCAGCGATGTTACGAATTATAGAGGCATCTGTATCCATTAGACGATTCCAAAGTTGTTCGATTCATTGATGTCTTCTTCTCTGGCCTGGCATTGTAAAGGCGTAATTATGGACGAACAATTTGGTTTTCAACCTGCTCGATCTATTCTAGCTAATCTTCTGACTTATTAGGACTACCTTTTGAACGCTTTCGAGAGGGAATATCAAGTTGATGCTATTTATACTGATTTCTCGAAGGCGTTCGATAGGGTAAATCATAGTCTATTATCGGCAAAACCTAAGGCACTTGGGCTTGGTGATCACATTCTTAGATGGCTAAGTAGTTTTCTACCAGGGCGGACGCAAAGTATTAGAATTAATAATTTTATATTAAATCAAATTGCAGTAACGTCGGGTGTTTCACAAGGCTCCCATTGTGGACCCACATTATTCATTTTGTTTGTTAACGACATAAGTGTCTTTTTACCACACAGTTTTTTTTTATGTTTGCTGATTATCTTAAAATATTTAAAGACCTTTCTACTTCTCTGGATTGTCAATGTTTGCAGTCAGAGGTGGATATGTTTGTTCGCTGGTCAATTTTAAATGATTTAAGCTTAAATACTAGTAAATGTTCATGCATTACCTTCTCAAAGTCTTGTAATCCAATTCAATTTGATTACAGCATAAGTAAAACTGCATTTGAAAGGGTTCAGGGACTTTGGTGTTCTGTTTGATTGTAGGTTAACTTTCAATGGCCATCTCATGCGTGTGATATAGCGAGCAACTAGGTGTTTGGGTTATATTTTTAGATTTAGTAATGATTTCTCTTGTCATGTTTTGAAGGTATTGTATTGTTCATATATTAAATCGATTTTGGAGTATGCAAGTCCGTTGTGGTCTCCTTTTTATGACGTTCATATCAATCAAATAGAATATGTTCAGAATAAATTTTTACGAATAGGCAGTTTTAAGCTGGGGACACCCCAAGTTGATAATCATACTAATTACGACTGTGTTCTTAGTATTTTAGGTAAGTCTACACTTCAGAATAGGAGTTTGCAGGCCGACATGTTTTTCTTGTTTAAATTACTTAACGGATATATTGACTGCGCTTATTTACTTGGTAAATTATCTTTACATGCCGTACATTGAACCCGTTCTAATTCATTAATTCATCCAGAAAATGTCACCCGAAATTATGTCTTGCATGGTCCAATTAATCGAATGCAACGTAATTTTAATAAGTATAATCTGCCAATCCATAGCCCAGTTATTACTTTTAGAAGTGCCGTAAAACGACTGAGATCATAGACATTATTATAGTCTTTAGTGTTTCTTTTGGGTGTCGCTTACTGTGTACCTCGTGTTTCGATGTTTGGGATTTTAGTGTGTATGTCATTAGTTTTAATAATTTATTGTTAATTATTAATTGCTTAGCTATTTACTCTTTTGTAAAAATAAATAAATTACCTGCTGATAAGAAGTACTTGCCAAATACCAATTACTTTGTATTTTAAAAAGCAATTGAAATATCAATTGCTGCTCCAAAGTAATTGAATGTTCCCGAGTAAAGCTGCAATCAGTTTTTATAAATAACCAAATCGGAATGCAAAAACTTGCAAAAATATTTGCACTGGAAAAAATGATAATTCCAAACCAAAATAATTCATCCCTTATATTCTCTTGTCTATAGAGATATCAACAAAAGTATGAGCTCTCATCATTTAATATGAATGTAACTAAAATCAATATTCTATATAATAATATGTTATGTAATTTATTTAAACAAATAATAATATATAATTATTTATGATATTGGCTTTTGGTTTGTATACTTATTTAAAACCTAACCAATATAGGAAAAAAAAAAACAAAAAATTATTGCAATATTAATTGTTCATAAAATGTTATTTCTGAAAAGCAAAGTTTAACAGAAAAATGAAACCAAAATAATTTTCGTTATAATATTGCATTGTGTTCCAGGAGTTCTGAATACGCTTGTTTACATCAACCCAGAAAAAAAAGATAACCAAAAAGGCTCTCTTTAAAAAGTCGGGTTTTTCCGGTTAGTCCTTTTTTATTTATGAAGCAGTAAAGTCACGGACTGGTTTGAGATTTAATCGCGTGTTGCCTAACTACCAAGTTTGCACGTGTCTACATTGTTTATAGTGCATGGAACGCAATGGACCTTACGTATACGTTTTACGTAAAAACTATCCTACAAAAAATTAAACTTAAAAAGTATAAACTAAATATAACCGTTTAAAACCTATATTTCAAAAAAGTATCTAACAAAACACCAAAAAATACAAATAGAAAAATAAAGTTTGACGTAAATGGACGGAAACGGATAACGTAATTTTCATTATGTTCCGCGCTTGAGGACAGTCTGGGCCAACAAAAATAAAAAGCGGTTACATGATCAGTAAATCCATGACTGCGGCCTCCGCTCTAATATATAGGTTTATTTGGGCTATGTATAAGTTCCTTGGTGTTTTCGTGAGACATTAGATAGCTCAGTGGTAGGGTTTCGGATGTTTGAGTGATGACTTTTTTAGATTTTTTTTTCAACAAAATTTATAATAATTAAATAATAAAAATGAAGATTAGGTTAGGTTGGTATTGGTTAGGTTTACTGTAAAGAATGCGCAACATTAAAACAAGAATTTATTTTAATAAAAGTTCTGACGGAATTACTAATTACTTAACGACTGGAACAAAAATCAGTGGCGTCGAAGTTTAAGAAAAAAAAAAATGCACATCGGCATTCAACGCATAGTCGAAATTAACACAACCGCTATTTCCACAAGCCGCTTGTTAGATTGTTAGATTCATTTTTTTACATTAAAATAAAAAAAAAAATAAAAAATAACTATAAACATATTTTTGTATGCAATCGTATTTTCAAAACGAGGCAGAGCTTTTCATTAGCCCAGGTAATTGTTTGTTTGGTTTTGGTATAAAAATTGTCTCGAATTAACTTGGCAACATCACGGTACCTTTTCTCTCTTACGAATCGTTCGTTAAATAAATGCTCAGCTCAGTACCAGCCGTAAATAATTAGCACCTACCGTTAAATAATCAGTAATTCCGTCAAAATTTTTCATAAAATAAATTTTTGTTTTAGTATAGACTTGGAATTTTGTTGGAGCGCCAAGCGCTTTCTTCACAACAAACCTGACCAATCCCTACGTAATCCGCATTTTTAATAATTAGTTATAAATTTTGTTGAAAAAAAAACTAAAAAAAAGAATCATCCCTCAAACTGGAATTTGAGATCTTCGCAGGGCTAACCAATGTCTCACGTAAATACCAAGGAACTTGTTTATACATAGCCCAAAATAAACCTATATATTTGAGCGGCGCCGCAGCCATTGAAATACTAATCATTTAAACGCTTATTATTTTTGTTGATCTACACTGTCCTTAAGCGCGGAACACAATGCAAATCACGTCTTTCTTTTTCGTCCATTTACGTCAATCTTTATTTTTCTTTTTATATTTAGTTTCAACATTAAATTATCACCCATTTTTGTACTACAAAACTTGTAGGGTAGTTGGTTTTGGTAAAACGTTTATAGTGATTCCTTTGTGATTCATGCGATATAAACAAGAAAACGCTCGTTTAAATCTCAAACTAATCTATGACTTGCATTACTGCTTTATAAAAAAACGTCTAACTGGTCAAATCAGAATTCTGTTTTAAGTGCTTTTTTAGTTAGCTTTTTTTGGGTTGATGCAAAGAAGTGTATTGTTTATGTACTTGTTTAACGTAAAAACAAACCAACAAAACCAACACTTAAAGGAAGTACACATTGTAGTACAAAAATGGGTGAGAATTTTTGATGTTGGAACTAAATGTAATTGTTTGGAACCTATATTTTAAGAACGTATTTAACAAAACAACGAAAATCTCAAAGATTGATATCGTGTAACGAAAACAATGTAGGTTTTGCATTGTGTTCTTCGCTTAATAAAAAAAAAAACAAGTTACGGATAGGTTTGATATTTAATAGCTCTTGATTGAACACGGGTTGGTATTGGTTATTAATCTGTGGGTTGGTTTTTGTTTTGAATTTTATTTTTAAAATATAGGCCAAAAGTCCAAAGTCCAACGACTAGTTCAAAGTATATATTATTTTTAATTAGTTGTTTTTGTTCTCAGTTCTGGTAATATACAATCTTTGGTGAAAATGTTTCGTGTTGCAAGAAATTTAGTTCAGCAGCAAGTAAAAGTTGAAGATATTGTAGTAAGGTACATACTAACTGTATTTAAACTTTATCTAACCAATTATTTTTTTTAAATTCATATTTAATTATATTTTATTAATAATTATTATTAAATACCTATATTTTACAGATGTCTCAAAACTTCTACCACTTCAGCAGCTCAAGCAGCTGTTGCAGAAAAGCCAAGAACAAATCCAGCTCAAGAAGAGAATTATTCATTTGTAATGAACCTTTTCCGAGGACAAGTAGAAGCTCGTGAGATTTTTCCTTATCCTAATATTTTAACCGAGGAGCAGCGTGAAACACTACAGATGCTAATAGATCCTACAGAAAAATTTTTCAATGAAGTTAATAACCCTGTCATAAATGAAGAACTAGAAATGGTAGAGGAAAAAACTGTAGCGGGACTTTGGGAATTAGGAGCTTTTGCATTACAGATCCCTCAAGACTTAGGGGGACTGGGATTAACAAACACCCAATATGCCCGACTTGTTGAAATTGTAGGGGCAAATGATTTGGGTGTGGGTATAACTCTAGGAGCTCACCAGTCTATTGGGTTCAAAGGGATTCTTTTATATGGAACACCAGAACAGAAACAGAAATATCTACCGAAAGTTGCTAATGGCACTTGGGCAGCCTTTTGCTTAACTGAGCCTTCTGCTGGATCTGATGCAGGCTCTATAAAGTAAGTGGGAAATGTTTTTTTCTTGGTTTTTAGTGTATTGATTTGCAAAACAGTGCAAAGTCACTACTTCACGTTTTTGTTTGTTCTGCCCACCTATCTTTTTCTGGGCTACACTGAAGAATGCAGTAAACATGTTACTAATACAAACCTTGGAAAAATACATAATTGCTCACAACATATCATTTTGTAAATTAGTTTCACATGCAATGAATATTCCAAAATAAAAAATGAGCAGAGGTGGTAAATGTGATCTGAAATGTATGAGAGTTTACACAGAGTATAGATAAATAAAGAACATAAGACCTCCATAAGAATATTTTATTATTTGTCTGGTTTGATTGTCATAATTGTGGGTTAATAAGTCAATAAATGTTTCTAACAAACAGTGTTTTATGTAATGATATACCTATTGACTATTTGTTTGAGAAAAACTGGTATATAGATATAAATTTCCAATAAGTAATGACTTAATACAACATATCAGAAACAGGATTTTAAATATGGGTATTAAAACCATATACAATACATACACCAATAACTTAAAGAATATGCATTAAAAATATATTTAATAATTTTAATGACTAACAATAAAAGAACTCCTATCAATCTTTAAAATATCAAAATACTTTCTTGCTAAGTAAATATACTTTATTAGATTTATAAAATTACTTTATTATATAAAATGAGATAATTTGTTTTTGCCATTATCAAGCAGCTTTTGATTTTTATGTGTTTTTTCAGAACTAGAGCTGAGTTATCACCAGATGGCAAACACTACATATTGAATGGATCGAAAATTTGGATCAGCAACGGTGGATTGGCAGAATTAATGACTGTTTTTGCTCAGACCCCCATTCAAGATATAAAAACTGGGAAAACAGTTGACAAAGTAACTGCTTTTATTGTCGAAAGATCTTTTGGTGGTGTTACTAGTGGTCCTCCAGAGAAAAAAATGGGTATCAAATGTTCAAACACTGCTGAGGTACATATATTAGTGCTTATTTTATTGTTATGCTAAAAAAAAAATGAATGTGAGATTAACTTCTAGACATTTTTAATTGCTCTAAGATAGGTCATTTGATTTTATTAAGATGTCTATAAAAACCAGGGGCAGACCTTGTCAAGGGGGAGGGATTATGACATCAGTACAGTTAAGCAGAAAATCACAAGAAATCACTTCGGAACTTATTCTTTCCACATTTGTATCACTAAGATTTCAATATTTTATTTCAATATATTTTTTACTGTAACTGTTTTTATTGTAAATATTGACGGTTATTATTGAGTGATCTGATATTTTTGGTACATGTGTACAACCAATGTGGAAAGTTCAAAGTTAGAGAGAACATAGTCTAAAGCTTAAACCGGTACACCGAGTAAAATGTGTGACGTTTTGCCTTGTACCCATCATATTAAGAATATTTTTCATTTTATTAGGATAAAAATCACTACTGTCCCAGTTTATGTAGTGTCACCAGCCATTATACATTTCAAATCTCTACAAAAAGTGTCCTCGGCCAAACCTTCAAAGTCATCAACAAAGGTAGCATAACTAGCAAAGGAAGAATGGTAAAGACATCCTAGGGCCACCATATATTGTGGCTTTCACAATTTTGCACCAGTAGTTTCCTTCACTTAATGTCCTGTCTGACATAAATAAGGATACCTTCAGTGTGCCTCGAGTTGGAATCACAACTAAATGTCTGGTAACTAGGGAGAGATGTTTCTGTATCATAGTCTATATTATATCACAGTTATACTGTATACTTGTATTTGGAAAAGTGTACTGTGCCACAAGTAATTCCAATTTTTTCTTAATGCTAGAGTAGTACTCCTGTTGTCCTTTGGATTGACCACTAAATACTTTAATACCATCCCTGATGCAGTTTCTGCTCTTGAGCACTGCAAGTGCATCTGCACAATCCCTCATAACCACATTTGGCAGACGATCCTTATTTGGTTGAATCCTGCACACTCTTAATACCTTGATACTATCAAGGTCAACATTAATGCCAGAAAGAAGATTTCTTACTGAATTCCACTCCTCATCAATCCTGCTCTGTACTGTGTTTGCTTGTGATTCTTTGATATTAGAAATCATTATATTATTTTTCTGACTTTTTCTTTCCATCATCTCCACCATTACTTGTTCGTTGTGTTGGAGCGAACCAATTTCTGCTTCTTCATTTACATTTGTTTCAATAGTTCGTTTAGTATAGTTTTGAAGTTTTTCCACACTTATTTTTAATGCCTGTACTTTGGCAATCAATGAGGGTACATTCCAAAATCCTGTCTCGCATTCTGAACATAAAAATATTAGTTTCCTTTTTGACTTTAGTTGAAGGCACCTGATCTCAGTGCTGCTCAAGTCACCACACGTTTTCTCAGCACACAATAGTTTTTTGCAACTGTCACATTGAAATAATTGGTCCACTACATATTTTTTGTTGCATTTACTGCACTCCATACTAATATCAACAAATCTGTACAATATTTTCGTCTATGGACTCCTTTATGACAGAAGGAACTGCTGACCAACACTTAAAGAGGTTATATACCAAGTAAAATATAAAATTCAGAAATATCGGGCGAAATTGATGTCTTTTTTACCAAATACATACACCTTTAGGTGCTCAGGCCTTATAACAAAATTTAAAAAAAAAATTACTACATGCAACTGCAATTTGCGAATTTAGTAAGCAAGATTCTGAAACATAAACACAAAAATAAAGGAGACACTACAAAATTAAAGTATAAACAGTACAGTTTTTAAATTGGCACAGCTGTTTTGTGTTATATGAAATTAATGAAATGTTTAATTTTTCGCTAGTTCAGACACTAAAAATGTTTCATATTATTTTCTGTAAATCTAAGGTTTTTTCATTCATAATTCTAGGTTTATTATGATAATGTAAAAGTCCCAGTAGAAAATGTGTTAGGGGGACCTGGAAATGGATTTAAAGTAGCTATGAACGTCTTGAACAATGGGCGCTTTGGTATGGCAGCTGCTCTATCTGGAACTATGAAGGTGTGTATAAAGAAGGCTGTTGAGTTTGCTAACCAAAAAAAGCAATTTGGCCAATTCATCAGTAATTTTGGAGGTATTCAAGAAAAAATCGCAAGAATGGCTATGCTGCATTATGTCACTGAATCGATGGCTTGTATGATATCTGGAAATATGGATAGGGGGTCTCAGCACTACCAGTTGGAAGCTGCTATTTCAAAGGTAGATTCAAATTTCTTTGAACTCAAAATTGTAGAATGAACAAGTATTTTTGTTGTAGTGTTTTGCTTCTGAAGCAGCATGGTATGCATGTGATGAAGCAATTCAAATCATGGGTGGTATGGGTTATATGAAAGAAGCTGGCTTGGAAAAAGTTCTGAGGGATCTGAGAATATTTAGGATTTTTGAGGGCACCAATGACATCCTTAGATTGTTTGTTGCGCTAACAGGTAAGCACTTATCAGTGTATTGAAATATATCATATGGATAATTTCCCAGACATACAAGTTCAAGTGTAATATATTATTTACAGGTTATCTTAGCCATAGTCTTACTTTTGTTTGATTAAAGAAGAAGTATATATTTTTACACTTAAAATATAATTTTAAAGGTACTTTCTTTATTTTATCAATACTTTTGAAAATATGCTTGACAGTCTTATAAGATTTAAGCACAATTGTATGTCACCAAATAATTGAGTTCATTATAAATAATAACTTTTAAATAACATCAAGCATGGTTGCCTTCAAGACTTACTTAAGATTACTATCCACGTAATTTTACTGAGGCAGAAATCTGTAATAAAATAAAGGGTCTTGATCTCTCCAAGAAGGCTGGTCCAGATGGAATCCTCGCTATTCTGTTGGTAAGATGTTGTCAGTCATTGTCTCAGCCTTTGTGTATAATCTTTCAGAGATCCTTCAATCTAGGTTCTTTTCCTGAAATTTGGAAGTTTTCTACTCTCTTGCCAATCTTTAAATCTGGTGATAAAGGCGATATAAAGAATTATAGAGGTATTTCTTTGATATATTTGAATCATTAAAACACTACATTATGAGTATGCAATATGGTGTCTATCGGGATAGCTCAACAAGTACAAGGTGATCAGTTAAGGGTAGCGAGCGGCCATATCTCATAAGATATTGGTCGTATAGATTTGAGAAAAAAAAATCTTAATAAAAGTCGCCAAGAGAAATTGCTGAAAATCATTTTCGAGTTTGTCAAACGTCCGCTAGAGGGCGTAACAACCAACACCAAGTAGAAAAATGGAGTTTTTATAGAATTTTGCCTAATGAAAATATATCGATGATATCATTTTCATATTTAGTGACCATTTCCCTACACTTTTTGTCTAAAATGTTTTGTTCTATATATCAAAATAAAGCGGTGGGGGAAGTTCAATTGTTTTTTCAAACAAACCAAGAGGTCTCCCGTTTCTTTTGACCGATTTTAGCAAACTTAGGCTCATATGAAAGAGCATAATTTGCACTACAAAACACTTACTTAAGTTAACTGAATTAGTAGCATATTTTTTAGTTTTTTTCAAAAAAAACTAATGTAATGGTATATTCATTTTACATATTTTAAAAGGGGATAAATTTCTCTATAATTTAATAAAAATAATTTATCATCTACCTTTTTTTGAACCGCTGATATTGACCAAAATATTATTTTATTTTATTAAAAAATGGCACGCCACTGCTTTTTGTCAAAATAAAAATCATTTTCGTAATCACTTATTAGTTGCTAACAAAAACCTCTTGACTTTTTTTCGTTAGACGAACGGTTTTGGATTGAAAAAATAAGATGTTTAACAATGATAACTATAAGGTTCAAAATTATTTTTAAATATTACATCTCACAATAATAAAATTATTACCTATTATTTTTATCATTAATAATCATTTAATTAGCGAGAGAATGCTTTAGTTCATAATTTATTATTAATAATTATTATTATTTCATAAATTAAATTAAAAATCAAACTTAATTAACGTCGGATTTAAGCGAAGCAGGCCATGATCTACGTTAAGAAACAAAACACCAAATTGTCAATCACGTTGATATTCATTTTGATAGTTCCTGCTATTGACATCTAATTTAATGTTATGTAAAAAGTATTTTTACAACAAATCATGCCTTTTACGAATGAAGAAGCCTTTGATATGTTGAGAATTTATTTTCAATGTTTTGAAAATGCGACGATTGCTTCTAGGCAGTATGCACTGCGTTATCCCCTCCGAAGACACCATTCGAGAATGGTTTTTCATCATTTAGCCTTACGTTTAAGGCAACATGGCCAAGTGCAACCAACTCCAACTTTGAGAAGAAATCGTAGAGTAAGAAGAGAAGATAACATTATAAATGTGTTGGCTTATATTCATGCAGACCCCCATTTAAGCATAAGAGAGATTTCCAGAGATTTAGGAATATCCTATGGCTCAGTGCAAAAAATATTAATGGATTTTAAAATGCATCCATATCACATCGTGATTCATCAAGCCCTAAATGACACTGACTTTGAACATAGGCTCGATTACTGCTACTGGCTTAGAGACTTCATTAGGGAAAACCATCATATTTTGTCACAAATATTGTGGACAGACGAAGCATCGTTTTGCGAGAATGGCAGGGTAAATCTTCATAACGTGCATTACTGGTCGGACACTAATCCGCACTGGTTACGTGAAGATTATCAGCAGGGTCGATGGAGCGTCAACGTCTGGTGCGGTATTATTAATGGTGCTATTATCGGTCCGCACATCTTTAATGGCAATCTAACCGGTGACATGTATTTGAACTTTTTATTTAACGATTTACCAGGACTCTTAGAAAATGTGCCTTTACAAGTAAGAAGAAACATGTGATTTCAACAAGACGGATGCCCGGCACATTATTCACGAAATGTGCAAGATTTTTTGAACAGGCATTTTCCTAACCGTTGGATTGGTAGAGGCAGTCTATTTTTCTGGCCACCACGGTCCCCCGATTTAACCTGCCTTGATTTTTATTTGTGAGGCCGAATAAAGGATTCGGTGTATAAAACTCGACCAACTACTCGAGAAGACATGATAGTCCGAATTCAAAACGCCATAAATATTACACCAAGAGCGGAAATTGAGACAGCTGTCAACTCCACCCAGAAGAGATTGGACCAGTGCATTCAAAATAATGGACAACATTTTGAACATTTACGACAAAACATTTATTTTTAAAGTTCCATGTTCTTGTTTTTAGTGTTATTGCTCCTGCTGTTGTTGGACAGTTTTATTAAGATTTTTCATTGTTAAACATCTTATTTTTTCAATCCAAAACCGTTCGTCTAACGAAAAAAAGTCAAGAGGTTCTTTTTGTTAGCAGCTAATAAGTGATTACGAAAATGATTTTTATTTTGATAAAAAGCAGTGGCGTGCCATTTTTTAATAAAATAAAATAATATTTTGGTCAATATCAACGGTTCAAAAAAAGGTAGATGATAAATTATTTTCATTAAATTATAGAGAAATTTATCCCCCTTTAAAATATGTAAAAATGAATATACCATTACATTTGTTTTTTTTGAAAAAAACTAAAAAATATGCTACTAATTCAGTTAACGCCATCTAGCGACGCCAGCAAAAGTCACATATTGAACCAATTTTATTTTTACTCTTTATAAATGATGTAGTGTCTTGTTTTAAATTTTGTAAATGTCTTCTATATGCAGATGACTTAGAATTCTTTTCACCAGTTTCCTCTGAGTCTAATCCACTGCAGTCTGACATTGAAAGGTTCATCAAATGGTGCCACACTAATTATCTGCATCTTAACATTTCTAAATGTAAAGTGCTTTATTTCCATAAATGTATTAATCCCATACACTCCACCTACCTCATAGATAATGTACATCTTGAAGTTGATACTTCTTTCACCGATCTGGGTGTTATTTTTGATGAAAATTTAACTTTTAATATGCATATTGATAGCATTGTACTTAAGGGTTTTTGATTACTGGGTTTTATAAAACGACATACAAAGCATGTGACTGATACCAAAGCAATTGGGTGTCTTTATAACTCCTGGGTTAGGAGCGTTTTGGAATACTGTTCTGCAATATGGAGTACTTCATATCAGTGTCACATTGACAGAATCGAAAAAGTACAAAATAGATTTGCAAAATACCTCTTATATAAATTTAATTTTCCATATCATGGTCTGACATATAATTCAAGAGCTTTTTTTTGTGGCCTGCAAACCCTAGAGTTTCGAAGAAAGAAGGCACTTATTCTTCTACATAAATTGGTCAATGGAGGGATTGACTGTGAAATATTGCTGGAGGTAGTCTCATTTTTGGTTCCTATTAGGAGAATGAGTCAATCTCAACTATTTTTAGAAAGATACCACCGTACAACTTATGGGCTTAGCGCATTTGTTGACCGCCTAGTACGCAACTACAATCGTCACTTCCTGGAGTATGACATTTTCGTCAGCATTTTGCAGCTAAAAAGGCAGTTAAGCGGATTGGTTTTGTGATGTTTTCTGTCCGGCCTTGTTCACGTAGATTCTGTGTAATTTTGTTATATTTATGTATTATGTTACTTTTGGACCTGAAATCGTGTTATCATTATATATCCTTTCTGTTTATTTACCTGTTTTTCCCAGGGTTATTTGACTTGATACTTTTTTGACGTTATTTGCGAATTCGTACCATTTGGATTGTTTAGCATTCTGTAGGGTACGTTTCAGAAGGGCCACTTGTTCGATGCGTGCATCAGCTAATAATAATAATAATAATAGTTTATTAACGGAAAAGTTACAATATAACTGAATCCATTTTATCACATACATTGAATACATTCTTACAAAAAAATTAAGTATTGTATTAAATCTATTAATAAGTTAGTGTAAATAATTAGCATTTAATAATTTTTTTTAGTTTAAATTTAAAAGTATTCAGACATGTTAAACATATCAATATCCTCCAAGGCATTCATTTCCCGACACATTCTTGACAAGGGACTGTTGAATCCATAGTTTGTTCTGTGATAAGGAACAAGTTATGTCTTCTGTTAACCCTTTGTGGAACAGATATAGCAATCGAGCCAAGCAAATCTGGGGCATCAACTATAGAGTTCACTATTTTATAAAGAAAAATAAGATCTATATAGATACGTCTTTTTGATAATGGAGGTAGATTTGAGGCGAGTCTCATATTTGCATAATCGACCTGGTCTTGGGGTATCCCTGTTTTAAAGGCTACGAATCTAAGAAATCGGTTTTGGATTCTTTCCAAATTTTCAATATAAATCCCATAGTATGTTGACCAAATTGGAGAAGCATATTCTAAAATTGAACGTATCAGGGAACCATCCTAAAACAATCAACATTATAGAAATCAGTTAGTGTTCTTTTTATAAAGCCCAACAGCTTCAGGCATCGATTGGTAATGTCATTAATATGTAAGTCAAAGCGAAGAGACAAGACACCCAAATCCTTCACAAAATCAAGACGAGTGATTAATTTATCAGCCAGTGTATAGTTGAAAATTACACAGCTTGGTTTCCTATGAAAACTAATAACTGAACATTTTTTAAAGTTAAGATGCATGAAGTTAGACTGGCACCAATTTGTGAGCTGATTCAAATCCCTCTGCAAACCAATACAGTCATTTATATCCTCTATTTTATTGCAAATTTTCAGATCATCCGCATATAATAAATAATGGCTAGATGTAATTACTTCTCCAATATCATTAATGAAACAGTTGAAAAGCAATGGAGCCAAGTGTGAACCCTGGGGTACCCCAGAGGTCACCAAGACATCTGAACTCACACAATTGTTTAATTTTACTTGTTGCCTTCTGTCTGACAAGTAGCTACTTATCCATTGAAGGAAGGTACCATGAACTCCCAGACCACACAGCTACGTCCTTACATTAAAAAAAAATCAACACAAACAGCAATATTTGACTTTATAACAAACGTAGTGAAAACAATAAAACAACAAATTAGAGCTATTCCTTGATCTGTTGAAAGCATATGATACCTTAAAGGGAGGGAGTGACTGGTCATTAGATTTTTCTCACAATCTCAGTGTGAGAAACAGGCAACCCTTTGGGATACTCTCAGGGGCGTGCTGGGTAAAATGTTAATAAAACCAGGAAAGGAGTGTTTGGTGTTTGTTTAGTCCCCATATACAGATTTTCAGTCTATCCATGCCACATAATATGATGAAATTCTTCTGCCATTTTTGACTAAAAATCCCAAATTTGCATTGTTCAGTACCCCTAGATATGAATTTCAAAATTCGTCTACCTTGTTGACTCCGCCATATTCATTTTTGTAATACCCTCAAGTTCCGATTTTTAGTCGAATGTGAATAAATGAAAAAATTCGTCCGCTATATTGGGGCTGCCATTTTGAATTTTTAAATGTTGCTAAAGAATTAATAATAGGTACCTGAAATACCACAGCTAACAATTTTCAGTTGAATCAGCGCAACGGACAAAATTTGATCACCACGTTGGCCTTGCAATTTTGAATTTTTGAATGTTGACTAAAAACTGAAACAACAAAAAGTGGCTTGCAATGGTCTCGGACCTCAGATTTGATAAGTAATAAGCAGCCCAATTTTGCAAAATAAAAGTAGAATTAAAAAGTTGTTGGCTGCAATAACCCGAAAAGGCTATACCATAAGCTATTCTTGCTGCAGGGATGCCGAGCTCATTTGAAATAATACGAATGGCATAACTGCCTCTTGCAACTTTTTCCTTTAGATTATTTATGTGGTTAATTAATTTCAATTTATTATCAATGTTTATTCCCAAAAATTTCGTGTTTGATTTGTTTTCAGATAGGTTAAGATAATCAAGGTTAAACTTAAATGTTAACATATTAGTTTTTGATACATTTAAACTTCGCATCACACCATTTCTTAATTAAGATCAGATCTCCTGAGATATTTTCTTTAACCAGGGCTTCATTTTTATTTCGCAAGAAAATGGTAGTGTCGTCTGCAAACAATGTAGAAGTTCCATTTATGTTAAGGTCTATTAAGTCATTAACGTGTTATAAAAATAAAATGGGACCCAAGACAGATCCTTGTGGCACTCCACAAGAACTAGATATCTTTTCTCTGTAGCTAACTAAATGATTCCGATTTGTTAAATATGACTTAAACCACTTGTAGCAGTTACCCTGGAATCCATGACTCTTTAACTTTTTGAGGAGAACTTCATGATTCATATAGTCAAAAGCTTTGGAGTAATCGCAAAAAACTGCAGCAACTATATCATGATCATTTAAACCAGAATAAATTTTTTCTAAAAAGGAAAATATTGCATCTACGGCAATGCTACGCTTTTGTACTACTTTTTCTATTATTTTTGAGAGTGTAGGTAATAGTGATATTGGACGAAAGTTTGAAGGACATTTTACATTGCCTCCTTTATGTATTGGCATCACTAAACCTGTCTTAAGGCAATTGGGAAAATATCCTGTTTGAAAGCTATTATTTATACATTTAATCAAATAGTTTAAAGTAGTAGTGGGTAAGTTTTCACAAATTTTTATTGACATTCAATGACTGGCTACATTTTTGATGGCATGACTTATAGTTTAGTATTTGGTTTGAGCTTGCCGGTTTTGTAGATAAATTAATATTCAGATTTTGGTTGTTATTTGTAATAAGTAAAACTAAAAATGGGATTTTTTGATCAGACTGTATTTCAGAGGTAAATTCTAAGCTACGGTTAATACTGTTTAGTATCTGCTGTGTTGCTTGTATACTGTCACTAGGTAATGCTGTCAAAGATCCGTCCACGTAAAGAAAGAAGAAAAGGACGAAATGCAACTGCTCTATCGCGCGCTGTACAATGTAATCCATCACCAAATTACCCAAAATAGGGCTTATCGGTACTCCCATGGGGGTTCCAAAAAGTTGTTGATAGCACTAATCTTGGTTTGAAAAATAACTAGATTTAAAAATAAAATTCAACAGATCCAAAACGTTTCTTTATGTATATTAGTGTTATATAGTAGTTAGTTACATATTTCATCCCAACGTCAATCGATAATCAAGTAAAGCAAGTCCTGTGGGATGTGGGTAAAAGGGATTTGACATCAAACAACACCATTTTGGGGACTATTCAAGCAAATTCAGCTCGGAAGAGAAAAAGTCTATCAAGATGTCTAGTTTAAAAAAGTGGACACAGAATGTCGTCAATTCCAAAACAAATAGAATGATTAATACCTTTTTATCATGCACAATTTCTGTTTTAAAAGAATACAATATGATGCGGTATTATGCCAGCAAGCATCTCGCTCAATATAATTTACTTACAGGCCACTTAAGAAAGGATAAAATTAAAAAACTCATTAACGATTTAGGGAAACAGCACCAAATGTTCCACTCACCTAGATCAAATTTAGACAGTGTTGTTAAAGCTAGTTTTATAGTTAGTTCCAAAATATGGAAAACATTGAAGTCATTTTCTGAGGGAGAGTTTGTTAAAGAGTGCCTAGTAGATGTTGCAGAACTTTTGTGCCTAGAAAAGAAGAAAGAGTGAGAAAGTGAGCTTATCGCGACGTATTGTTGTTCGACGTATAAATGTGATGGCTAGTGATATCAAAAAAACATTGACTGATGGATTTGCTGGTTTTCAAGCATTTTCGATTACTTTGGATGAGAGTAACGATTTATCCGACACACCCCAGTTAGCTATTTTTATATAAGGCGTCGATGGAGAACTTGTAGTGACAAGGAAATTACTGGCTTAACAGCGACTACAAGGGACCACTTGTACTTTTAAATATTCATAGAAAAATATTTTTTCTGATGTTATAATTTGTTCTTTGTAGCCCTGAAGATGACATTAATGATGTTTCTAGCTGCTTCAAGTCTTCCAAGTTTTTACTGTATGCTGATGACTTGAAGTTTTTCACAGCTGATGATGACAAGAGTGAATTACATTCCGATCTAGACCGGTTGGTGACCTGGTGTGACAAAAATTACCCTAACTTAAACATCAATAAATGTAAGGTACTAAGATTCTACACTTGCCATAATCCAAACTCAACCTCATACACGATAGAGGACATTGGTCTTGAGGTGGTACCATCAATGAATGACTTGGGAGTTATTTTCCAGAGTGACCTGTCTTTCAACTTGCACATTGATAACATTGTGCTCAAGGCATTTCGAATGCTTGGCTTCATTAGACAAAACACCCGTCATATCATGGACACAAAGGCAATAATGTGTGTATATACATCCTTGGTACGCAGTCTACTGGAGTATTGTTAAGGAATCTGGTCTCCCACTCATTTGTGCAACATTGGCAGGATCGAGCGGGTGCAGAATAAGTTTGCCAAATACCTTCTTTACAAATTCCATTTTCCTTATAAGGATATCTCTTATGAGACAAGAAGGTTGTTGTGTGGGTTAAAGAGCCTGGAGCAAAGGAGGAAAGAGCAGCAGCTTACATTCTTATACAAAATAATAAACAATTTGGTGGACTGTGAGTCACTTGTTGAGGCAATAACTTATAGAATTCCGGCTAGGAATACCAGACATTCTCAGTTGTTTTTCGAAGTGCGGCACCGAACCAACTATGGCGCCACGGCTTTCGTTGATAGACTTGTTAAAAACTATAATAGGAATTTTGAGAATTATGATATTTTTAACTGTTCATTACCTCGTTTAAAGTGTTCTTTGTCATCGGTTATTGTATAAGTAATGTTTGTAGTTTTATCTTATTTTTGTCTTTTAATTTGTATACAGTATTTAACATTGACGTACCATTCAGGTTTTTTTAAATCTGTAGTGTACTTGACACAATAAATAAATAAAAAATAAATAAATAAATTAATCAGTGTCGAAACGTAGGCATTTGATTTGAATGTTTTAATAAATTGTCCAAAAAAAGGTGTAAAACTTGTTCCTCTCAAAAGTAACAAAATGTCCTGTTTCTGCCATCACGAGTATTGATTTTGAATTGTATTGATTTGTTCATCTCAGTTTAGGCTATCATTAACTATCCCTTTAATATCCCTAATATTAAGTTTTTTAATTTTAGGCATACAGTATGCTGGGGCCCATCTAAAAGAGCTGCAAAAAGCATTTAAAAACCCTACGGCAAATTTAGGTCTGATTTTTGAAGAAGCTTCGAAAAGGGTTGTGAGAAGTGTAGGACTAGGTTCTCCCCCATCTATGGAGACTTATGTTCACAGGGATTTAGCCCAAGCAGCATCAGAATTAGCCAAAAGTATCGATTCTTTTGGTCAAGCAATTGAGATGGTACTAATTAAATATGGAAAAAGTATTGTCAATGAACAGTTCATACTAAACAGGATTGCTAATTCTGTCTTTGATATTTATGCAATTGCAGTTGTCCTGAGCAGAGCGACTGTGGCACTGACAGAAGGAGATGATACTGCACAACATCAAAAACTGCTGGCTGAAGCCTGGACACTTGAGGTAAAATTTCTAATTGTTTTATGTACAAATAAATTGTTAAGATTGATAACATAATTTTATAGACATATATTTACTTAATTTAACTCTTGAACTAAAAAGCAAATCCTTTTAGGCTGCTCAGAGGGTCAGGGTCAATCTGAAAACTATTGCCGATGGAAAGAATCTAGATAATTTCACAAAAATGAGTACCATCTCTAAGAATGTATGTAAATCTGACGGAGTTGTACAGAAAAATCCACTCAAGCTGTAATTTTAGTAATAGGAGTTTTATATATTTATTGTAAATTTAGGATAATTTAAGTTATTGAATGAACATTAGTTTTAAGCAAAATTGTACTGAATGAACTTTATACTTTGTACCTTAGCTGATTCATTGTTATTATTGCAATGAAATACATTTTTCTAGTATTTTTTTATCTTTTGTTTGTTTCTTGACCTTTACACATCTTTAATAAAAGTTAAATTGTGTTTAAATTTCGAAATAGTTTGTCTATAATAAACAGTTGATTATAATTTTGTTTTTAATAAGAGGGCGATAACTTGAAATTTGAAATGAATTTGCAGAAATTAAAATAAATGTCATGGTTTAAAAAAACTAATTATTATATAACCACACGAGTGGTCTCATCAGATCGTATATATTGTTGTCTTTAGAGATGGAAAATTTTTGAGAAATTATAGAAATTACAGAGGGAATTTCAAGAATTTATAATTCAATGCTTGCATTTGGCTTATTATGTTTAAAAAATAAATTAGTTGTACTGCTAATTACTAAATATGTATTTTTGTTGATTTCTGTTTTTATTGACTCTTAAAAATGTTATATTTGTATAAAAATACAAAATATTAATGATCATTAAAAATTAGTGGTATTCATTTTTAACACGTAATAGTGGTTGGAAAATTACTATCAACGTATTGTTTTACCGAGGCAGAAATCTGTAATAAAATAAAAGGCCTTGATCTCTCCAAGAAGGCTGGTCTCAGGGACGAATCCCCTCTATTCTCTTGGAAAGATGTTGTCAGTCATTGTCTCAGCCTTTGTGTATAATCTTTCAGAGAGCCTCAATCTAGGTTCCTTTCCTGAAATTTGGAAGTTTTCTACTGTCTTGCTAATCTTTAAATCTGGTGATAACGGCGATATAAAGAATTATAGAGGTATTTCTTTACTTTCACACATACCAAAGCTATTTGAGGCAATTATCACCGATGATATCTTTGAATCATTAAAACACTACATTACGAGTATGCAACATGGTTTCTAACGGGGTCGCTCAACGACTACAAATCTTGCAATATTTCAGAATAACTTAATGACATCGGTTGAGGCTGGCAAACAGATTGATGTCATTTACACTGACATATCTAAGGCTTTCGACAGTGTTAGCCATCAGCTTCTATTATGGAAATTGCAGCAAAATTGGTTTTTGTGGAAACTATCTTCCAGGGAGGTTGTAACGTCGGGTGTTCTGGAGGGTTCACATGTAGAACCAATTGTATTTTTACTATTTATAAATGATATAGTGTCCTGTTTTAAAATGTCTAAAAGTCTTTTAAATGCAGATGACTTTAAATTCTTTTTACCGGTTTCCTCTGACTCTAATCCACTGTAGTCTGACATTGAAAGGCTCCTCAAATGGTGCCACACTAATTATCTCCATCTTAACATTTGTAAGGTGCTTCATTTCCATAAACGTATTAATCCCATACACTTAATTTTTGACTAAAATTTTAATTTAATCTGATAAGTAGTTTTTAAGTTATACCGCGAACTGACAGACAGGCAAACCGACAGACGGAACAACAGAATTAATAAAACATATTTTTTGGCATTATGGGACTCTAAAACCTGAAAATATGTAAAACCTGAGAGGGTGATTTTTTCACGATTACAAATATTTTATTTGACCACCATTTTGTTCTCAGATCTTGAATTAATACCAGTATAAATAGCTCATGTCTATACCACAATTAGTTATGACACAATTTGAAATCAATCTATTAAGTAGTTTTTGCAGGCTGATTTTTAAATATTTGATTAAAACGCCATTTTGTTCCGCCATCTTAAATACGTACCAAAATTTTACCAGTTGATTTCCCCATATGTAATACTTGATTTTTGTGTAAAATTTGAAAGTTTTTTTTGGTAATAATTTTTTTAACATTTCAGTAAACGACCATTTTCTTTTGCCATATTGGATTTTTACCAAAATGTTACCAGATCTAAAACGTAAAGATGTGCGTCCTTAATATCGACGGAGGCGACTCTACACTCTGGTTAGCAAAATGGGGACGGGGTTAAATAATACAGGAAGTGAATTTCTTGATATCATTTATTAACTGTCAACAGAAACTAAACATGGTTTCAAAAAACCGGATATATCACAAAACGGAATTAACAAAAAACATTCAAATTCAAAATATTAACTTAGGTATGTACAACTCTAAATTCTCAATGACTACCCCATTCTTATACATAACTAACGATATTAGGGATTAACTTCAATCTGTTATCACAGAATACTCCCTTACATATATTATTTAAAACACTACATAACATATTTCTAGTAAGATCTGGAAAAAGCTAAGTAATTCTTTTATGGTCTAAAAATTAGCAAAACAGAGCGTCATCATTAGGTACTCCACAAAATATACGTATATATATATATATATATGTGTTTATTACAGCCAATCTAGAAACCGTGCTTTCCCTAGCGCCTGTGATTTTATTGAAAGTTTTCAAAATATACAGGATTACCGTAAAATATACAAGATGGGGTTCTCCACACCCATCTTTCGTTTTAAATAGAACTTCGATATATACAGGGTGATTAAATAAGACAGAAAGTTCCTATTAACATAGGTCCGGAAATGATTCCTAGAGGAACTACGCCCATTTTTAAGAGACACCCTAAAAACGACTTTTTCGCGATATTTTTGAAACCGCTTATAGTTAAATTTTGAAAATCGGTGTGCTGTATAAACATTTGATTCTGAATTCAGATTTTCAAATTTTTTGTCAGAGGCGTCACATACCGGTTAAGGGTGAAGATAACCCTATTTTTTTATCCTTTATTTTATTGCGATTTTGTTTAGAAATTATTAAATTTCAGACTTTTCTACGTAAAAAAGGTACCCTTAGTTGAATTCGCTAAAAGTACCGTTTACGAGAGAATTGACTCTAAAAATTATCTGATTCTTCTATGTTTATTCATTAAAATTCTGCATCTAACATTTAATTAATCGTACTTACCTACCATTGTTCAACTTCCGTCTAGCCGAAATCACTTATGCAAGATATTTTTGTTTATTTAGTATTTAAAAGACTCTCCAAACAGAAAATCCCAAAAAAGTTTCTGCGGAAATGCGCCATTTCATTTTCCCAACTTTCGAATAACCGAAATCAGCTACATAAGAACATGTTTGTTTTACATTTTAGACGTTTTTGTAAACGTAGATCCGCAAACAAATTCTTTCATTTTTTGATAAAGTATTGTAGATTACTTTGTATGTTAGTTTATCTTAAGTGAGGTGAGGTTAAGTTAGTTTAGGTTAGTTATGTTAGCTTGAATTAAGTCAAGTTATGTTATTTTAACTAGCCTAACCTAAAAATAATTTTAAAAAATCCTCAAAAAATTAGAAATAATTTTTTTGCCCGCAAACTTATTCTTGTATACTTTTATTCAGAATAATATTTAGAATGTTAAACAAATTAAAGTATTCGTTGTTATCGGCTATTCTAAAGCCTACAATATTTTATCAAAAACATAAAAATGACGCATTTCCGCAGAAAAATGTTTGTAATGTTTTTTTAGAGAGGCCTTTAAATACCAAATAAACAAAAATTTCTTACTTAGGTGATTACTGCTAAACGAAAGTTTACCCCTTACCATAGGACACATTTTTTATTATTCTTTTATTTACAATTTACAGGAAATGTTGAAAATGATCGCCATTAGCATCACGACAAGCTGTTAATCTTTTTAATAAATTGCGATGCACACGTGGTAGAATCATCGGGTTGTTTCTAATTGTCTGAAAGCCTTCCTGTATCCTTTGTCTCAAAACTCGAACATTAGGTATTGGCCGGAAATAAACTCGTTGTCTTAAGTGTCCCCATAAATTAAAATCAAGTGGATTTAGGTCAGGAGACCGTGGTGGCCATGATACTTGTCCCCCACGACCTATCCAATTGTTTCGGTAGGTATTATTTAAATGATCTCTACCGACAATGCTGAAATGAGGGCGGGCGCCATCGTGCATAAACCACATTTCTGCTCGTAATTGAAGTGGCAGATTTTCTAATAATTCTGGTAATTCAGTTTGTAAAAAATGCGTGTAACTTTGTCCATTTAACCGTTGCAGTAAAAATGCGGGTCCTATTAAATACCCATCAATAATTCCCGCCCACACATTTAAGCCAAATTGTTGCTGATGTCCTCTCTGTACTATAGCATGAGGATTCTCATCCGCCCATACGTGGTTGTTATGAAAATTGAATATTCCATTTCTTGTAAAGCCGGCCTCGTCGGTAAATAAAATTCTCTTTTCAAAATCGTAGGCGACGGCAACTCGTTGTTGTTGAAGCCACTCACAAAACTGTACACGCAGATGGAAATCTCGTGCTTCCAATGCCTGAACCCGTTGGATATGGTATGGGTAAAGCAACATCTCGTGCAAAATTCTCCATACAGTTGTCTGAGAGGAGCCCTCTTCACTTGCAATGATGCGCGTACTTAGAGAGGGATCTTCTTCAACACGATCTAGCACTCGTTCCTCTAATGCTAGTGTTCTAGCATTCCTCGGTCGTCCAACAACTTCCTGTCTATGAAAACTTCCTAAGGAAAAACGTAATTACATTATTACGGGACATCATTGTAGTTAATTTTTTGAACTAACCTGTTTCCCTTAAGTTACGATCCACTCTTGCGAACACAGGACGGTGGGGTACACGTCGATTAGAAAATGCCTCTTCGTACAACCGCCTTGCTTCATTGCAATCCCCAAAAGCCCTCGCAAACAAAATATGAATATCAGCTTGCTCTTGATAGGTAAATTCCATTTTTGTTTTCAGAACCCCTGTACGTAATTCTTTAGGTATGGGTAATTAGTACAAATTCAACAAAGCCTTATTATTGAAAAATTGTAAAAAATTTAACATACACTGTCACTGTATCACAGTTAACCACATGTTTGTCAGTCAAAACATTTCTGAAAGCACAAAAAACTTACCTTCGTTATCAGACTTGTATTTATGGTAATAAAAAAGTGTGTTCTATCTATGGTAGGTACTTACTCGGTATTAAATGTTAGATGCAGAATTTTAATGAATAAACATAGAAAAATCAGATAATTTTTAGAGTCAATTCTCTCGTAAACGGTATGCTCTAGCGAATTCGACTAAGGGTACCTTTTTTACGTAGAAAGGTCTGAAATTTAATAATTTCTAAACAAAATCGCAATAAAATAAAGGATAAAAAAAATAGGGTTATCTTCACCCTTAACCTTCCCAGTATGTGACGCCTCTGACAAAAACTTTGAAAATCTGAATTCAGAATAAGATTCAGCATCAAATGTTTATACAGCACACCGATTTTCAAAATTTAACTATAAGCGGTTTCAAAATTATCGCGAAAAAGTCGTTTTTAGGGTGCCCCTTAAAAATGGGCGTAGTTCCTCTAGGAACCATTTCCGGACCCATGTTAATAGGAACTTTCTGTCTGTATTTTTATGCAAGGATTTTACCCACAAACGGATAACGCTTACTTTTGAATCACCCTGTATATATATATATATATATATATATATATATATATATATATATATATATATATATATATATATATATATATATATATATATATATATATATATATATATATATATATATATATATATATATATATATATATATATATATATATATATATATATATATATATATATATATATATATGTGATACAAATACGTGGCATATAAAAGATACATTTGTTCAATGGAATACCCAGCGCATTTTATTCCATGTTTAAATTCTCCTTTAGACTCAAGACTACGTTTTACGGGTTACGTGTACCTAACATAAAGGGTTTTCAAAATAGTTTAGTTTCCTTGCAAATATCGGTTTTGACACCAAAAATGATATGCTTAATTAACTTAACAATTAACTGCTAGAAACTTGGATCTATCAGTATTAAGTTCTCCTGTCAATATAATACGGGATGTAAAAAATCAGTGATATACTTTTTCCAAATTCAATAATTAATAACCCAACGTTAATTTAAACGAGATCCCCGGTATATTTTGCACCAAAAAAAGTATATTTAATTCCCCATCGACCCTCATATATCCAGCGAGTTGTTTCATTTCTTTGTGGAACCAAAATAATCTAGAGCCAATTCCAAAAAAATACTATTTACAGCGGTTTTGACATTTTTTCTTCCTTTCCGACATACAGGGTTTTTAAGAACAATTCAATATTTTAAAAATGGTCTGCTGAACAAAGCCACTTATGGCAATCAGATGCAGTATGGTCTATCAGATTATCAACAGGGTTGGCACCCGTAAGTATCCCACCATGAATATTTTATACAGGGTGCATTAAAAACTCTACCGATTCTAAACTTTAAGAATGTTGAATTTCGGCTCCGTAGGGTAGGTAGTATTACAGACCTTTGTTACCCCCTGTATTATTAGGACAGATTCTCAGTTACTTTGAAATAATGGGTAAACAGTTTAAATAAGTCTGTATAAACAAAAATAACGTGTGAAACTGTATTTTATTGGGAAAAAGAGAATTATATAAATGATAAAAGGCGATTTTTCATTTTTTATTAATAAATCTGTTTTAAATTAAAGTCAATATCAATTTCAAATGTAAAAAACTGCTTCGGTAAAAATATCCATTATTACTAAAATTGGCATTAGAAGCAACATCGAATTCAAGATCTATGAAAAAAAAAAAAAACAAACCCAACAAAACACTATTTAACGTCCACCTCTTAGTTTTTGGTGAACCCTGTATACAATATTCATGTTGAAAAATTTAAGGGTGCCAACCTTGTTCAAAATCTGATAGATATTAGTTCAGCAGATTATTTCAAAAAAATCAATTTTTCGAATCCTCGTATGTCGAAAACGAAGAAAAAATTTGAAAAACGCTAGAAATTGTTTTTTCGTACCTAGCTCTAGATTATTTTGCTGGAACAAAGAGAAAAAGAAAACTTCCATGGTAAGAATTTTGGTCGAACAAACTTTTTAAAAAAAAATGACATGGTCTTATATAAGCACCTGTATAAGACGGTTGCTATGATATCTTGAGGCTGTCCTTATCGAGTTGCTTACCCTGGATACGATGGAGATTGATCAAACAAAAGCCGAAAACCGCAACATCCGTATTGAAAATTTGAATCTCTAGTAAAAACTTCTTTACTGACTTATTGCGAAGTTCCAGTAGTTTAGATATATTGAATAAAATGTCCCAACCAAAAACAAATTATTTTTATACAGTTCAATAATTTTATCGAAAGAAGCTCTATATGAAAATGAAGTTTTTTAGAAAAGAGAAGAACTCTTAATAGTCAAACTTTGTGAAATTTCAAATTTTAAGTTAATTGAAATAATATTTGAAGATTCATTTTGCCATCGTAAATGTTTGCAGTGAGCGTTATTTTTCGTTAATTATACTTAACAGACATGCTTCGTTTTCTTTTTGCCAATCTGACATATTATATCTTTTCTACGGAGAAACTGTCTGGCAAATTACATTTTTCATAAATTGAAATTATTCATTTAACCTCCCGAGAGAACGTTTTTTATTTTGATACGAAGATATATCCCTTTCTTTTTACATTTAAACAGCAACGTCACTATGTTCAATCCTTCATTCTTCTCAGTCCCTTGTTTTGGTTTGGTATTTTTCGCACTATCCGTAGATGCATTTACCTAATACCTTGAAAATATTATAGATAAGCTTGCAGTTTATATTGATAGGTCAACAAAAAGCCAATACAATGTATGTAAGAAAAGACTAATCAAACCATGGATAACACCTGCTCTGCTTGTTTCCATAAGGCACCGTGACAAACTTAAAAAAATCTCAGCAAGAGATCCAAATAACATTCTAGCACTCACCCAACTTAGAGAGTACCGGAAACAACTCTCAAAGTTATTAAAGGAGGCAAAGGTAAACTATTACAAGCAAAAATTTTCTCAACATAAATCTGATTCGAAAAAAATTACGTCTCACGTTGTTCTGATGGCGGTAAAAGGTGCCTATTGGTGTTTCTAGATTTCAGAAAAGTCTTTGACACTGTGTCACACAGTATATTACTGAGCAGACGATACAATATTGGTATAAGGGGTATAGCTAATAAACTATTTGAATCCTACCTGCAAAATAGGACCCAACATGTAAAAATAGCGAGGCTTGCTCGGTGAAGTACGGTGTGCCGCTGGGCACACTGCTGGGACCACTTCTTTTTACAATTTATATAGACTCTTTGAATCGTATATTGCCAATGAGTACTACTGTGTGTTATGCTGACGATACGGTGCTTCTCTTTCAGGGTGAAATATGGGACATTGCCTTTAGAAAACTAAAAAAAACACTACCTTTCTTAAGAAGGCATGATACATAACTAGTACGAATGTCGATTAGTGTGTAGACATGTTTATGGATAAGCTTGCAGTTTATATTGATAGGTCAACAAAAAGCCAATACAATGTATGTAAGAAAAGACTAATCAAACCATGGATAACACCTGCTCAGCAAGAGATCCAACTAATCTTCTAGCACTCAACCAACTTAGAGAGTACCGGAAACAACTCTCAAAGTTATTAAAGGAGGCAAAGGTAAACTATTATAAGCAAACATTTTCTCAACATAAATCTAATTCGAAAAAAATCACGTCTCACGTTGTTCTGATGGAGGTAAAAGGTCTATTGGTGTTTCTAGATCTCAGAAAAGCCTTTGACACAGTGTCACACAGTATATTACTGAGCAGACTAATACAATATTGGTATAAGGGGTATAGCTAATAAACTATTTGAATCCTACCTGCAAAATAGGACCCAACATATAAAAATAGGGGAAACACTTAGCGAGGCCTGCTCGATGAAGTACGGTGTGCCGCTGGGCACACTGCTGGGACCACTTCTTTTTACAATTTATATAGACTCTTTGAATCGTATATTGCCAATGGGTACTACTGTGTGTTATGCTGACGATACGGCCCTTCTCTTTCAGGGTGAGACAGGGGACATTGCCTTCAGGAGGGCGGAAGAAGCTCTGAGCACAATTCTGGAAAACTAAAAAAAAGACTACCTTTCTTAAAAAGGCATGATACATAACTAGGGTGAATGTTGATGAGTGTGTAGACGTGTTTATAGATAAACTTGTAGTTTATATTGATAGGTCAACAAAAAGCCAATACAATGTATGTAATAAAACACTAATCAAACCATGGATAACACCTGCTCTGCTTGTTTTCGTAAGGTACCGTGACAAACTCAAAATCTCAGCAAGAGATCCAAATAATATTCTAGCACTCAACCAATGTAGAGAGTACCGGAAACAACTATCAAAGTTAATAAATGAGGCAAAGGTAAACTATTATCAGCAAAAATTTCTTCAACATAAATCTGATTCGAAAAAAATCACGTCTCACGTTGTTTTGATGGCGGTAAAAGGTGCCTATTGGTGTTTCTAGATTTCAGAAAAGTCTTTGACACTGTGTCACACAGTATATTACTGAGCAGACTATACAATATTGGTATAAGGGGTATAGCTAATAAACTATTTGAATCCTACCTGCAAAATAGGACCCAACATGTAAAAATAGGGGAAACACTTAGCGAGGCTTGCTCGGTGAAGTACGGTGTGCCGGTGAGCACAGTCAAAGTGTGGTTGGATGTGAGTTTATTGACCCTTAACGTAATAATCATATTTTATGTGCCTTACATTAACTAACAAAAATTATCCCAAATAAAGAATCTATAACAATACATGATTTACAGTGTGGTGATGTAAATTTGTGTAACTGTAAATTGAAAATCAACTCAACACAAAAAATTAAATATTTAGGTGTATATTTTGAACCGTATCTTAAATGGTATAACCACATACACTACTTAACGATTAAAATAAGAAACATGTATTAAAAATTTTATCAAATGCGACAATGTTTACTTGTTTTATGTGTATCAATCATTGGTTGAGTCAGTGCTTAACTACTGTGTAAGCTGTTGTGGATCAGTATGTTCTACGATCTCTAATCCATTAAAGAAATTAATTAAAATCATTTTGTTCAAAAATATACAATACCCTACTGAAGCACTCTTTCAGGAATCCAAAGTTTTAACACTCACTCAGCCCATTATTACTAAATAAAAAAATACCCATTGCTTAAGTTGACCATTCTACCAGTACAAGAATGGTAACAAATCAGTCAGCTTATCTTACTCGTGTTCTCTTTACATCTACTTTAAAATCAGTATACTATACCGCTCCCAGAATATATAACAGTTTGCCTTTTAATATCAGAAACAAACCTTTTAATAAGGTAAAGAATAAGATGGTAAAATGGTTAATAGCGAAACAAATTTAACAATTTTAATGTTCCATAATCTCTATTTTGTATCAACACTTAATATTAAAAACTTAATATGATTTCTTAAATTTTATTAATTTCCAATCTCTGCATTGTGTCATCGCATTGTAATGAAACTTTTATATTTTTTAATATGTGAAGTGATGTACGCACACTCCTAAATGGAAAATTGTACATCACACACACATTTTTTATACACAATTATTATTTTGGTTAATAAACGTTTAAATGGTTTATTATTTATTATTATAACACATTAGATAATATAGTAGTCCAGCCAAATTGCAGCAGTGAATTGATAAAGACAAAAATAATCCATTTTTTTTTATTTAAAGAAGCACGTAAGTGGGAGTTTTACAGACACTATGAATGTGTATAGAAAGCGCAAAACTTCAGTCTGTTGTTAGATTTCCCAACGTGTCACCTGACTAGTACTTTACATTTCATGCCGTTTGCATAAAAACTAAAATATCATACAAGCATTATTTATTACGTACAATAATACTGAGAGATACCTGAATCTTCTTTTTCAAAATTAAACCTACAGAACAGATATAAATCAACTTTATTAAGGGGTAGTACACTGAAACTAATTCGCAAGTCACTCTATTCCAGTCGACTAAATTCTAGCGCAAAATAAAATATGAAAATCACATCTCAATGATTCATATAAAGATGCACAAACTAAACTAGGTGCTCATACCCTCAGGGGGAACACTGACTGTGATGTTGGCCTTGACGGCTTAGGGATGCGCCCCTAATTGGACTCTACCTTCACTGTCTGTAAATGTACGCACATAGTAGAATTTACGCATCTTGTTTCCTATGCTAAAATAAATAAAGAAATTTGGGCAAATAGAACAGGCTCTATCTGCTACAGTCTATGATTTCAACAAAGTAGGCACACTTTTATTCGACATATAAGTATCACAGTATCCTGTTTGAGATTCTTAATTGTAACGAAAGTGAGATGCGAGTTGTTTGAGATCTTCAGAGGTTAAGTTTAAAATAAAGAACTTTTGAACAGATACCTTTTACTTTCACGTCGGAAGCAGCTATAAGAAAATGTAATATTGTTAATGCAAAACATTATATGATTTTTGAATTCGAGGACTTTGATAAAAAAAAGCCTGAGCATATTCTCGCGTTTGAAAATAGATGTACACTGTGTCCCAGATTGCTTGTAATCACAGGGTTTCCCGGAAACCAGCAGAGATATAACTTTGCGGTTTTCGCGACCCTGTGTCACTTTTTCGAGAAACTTTGAATGCCGCAAACAGAATTGTGCAACATCGTTTCGTTCCCGAGATATAAGGTGAAATAGAGATTTTGCGCTTTTGGGGGTGGTATCATATTTCGGACACCCTATCAGATAGAGAAAAGGTAAAAACTGCTATGGATAGATATTTTTACGTAGAATCCAGTGTTGTAGTCGTACAAATTTTTAGACAATCCGTTTTTGAGATATAGCCCAAACTTAGTATTTTTTAAATGGGACACCCTGTATTTTTTTATTCCAAAAAATTCGCCTTTTTTTTCTCTTTAAAATGATGTTTCACACTATGCACTTTTGACGTAAACTAAACCTTATCAACGCTATATTAAAAGAAAAACGTAAGTTGGCCAAGGAAATATGGGTAGATATTAAAAGTGTCCAGAAGCAAAATTAAACAACATAAAAAATTAATAACCATTTTTTTACTATGAAATAAATAAACTTAATAATCTTGATAAACTTAATCACAATACTAAACAAATTCTACATAACTAGAAAAACTGTTCAAAATGGCCGCCCCCCTCACGAACACATAATTGGCACACAGTGCGAATTCTTCTTAGAGCATTCATCATAATTATAGGTCTATCTTCCAATGATCTAAATGCCCGAATGGTTGCATTTTGCAGCTGCTCCATCGTATTGACTGGATTCAGGTAAATTTTGTTTTTTAAGTAAGACCAAACGAAAAAATCTAATATTGAGAGGTCTGGCGACCTAGCAGGCCACCTTACTTGTCCATTTGTACCAATCCAGCGATCGTGAAAACTTTCAAATAGAAATGGCCTTATAATTTGCGCATTGTGGGCAGGAGCACCGTCCTGCTGAATGTAAATATTGTGCAGATTTGCTAGCGGCAAGTTATCCAATAAATCCGGTAGTATTTGATTTAAAATTGCTAGATATCTATCTGCTGTTAAATTATTATTGTAAATATGGAATGTAATCTTTGTTCCCAATATAAAGCAAGCGACGCTAAACCCAAACCTTCCTTGCTGCTGACGTTCTCTTGTTAAAAATTGGTTTTCCGTATACCAGTGCCTATTATTATGCCTGTTAAAAATACCACTACAACTTATATAGGCTTCGTCGGACCATATAACCTTGCTACCGAAGTCAGGGTCATTTTGGGTTTTTTGAAGATACCAGTTACAAAAATTTAGACGCCTTTCTGCATCTCCAGGATGCAATTGTTGTACTACATTTACTTTATAAGGCTTATATTTATGTTTTCTTAATATCCTTTGCGTTTGTGATTTTGATACCCCCACTGTTTCCTGAATATGCCTACATGAATTCGCGTGATTGGCCTGAATACTTGCTAATACAACAATCTCATTGTTCTCGTGATTTCGTTTATTATATGTTTTAGCTCTGTGCTTTGAAAATGATCCATCATTAATTAAATTTAATTTAATTCGGCGAAAAATTGCCTTGTGTGGCTGAGGCCTTTCTGGATATCTACGATATAAAAAAAGCTTTTGGAAATAGTCCATAACTCAAAGTGGAATTGAAAAAAAATTTTGAAAGGAGGTTCATAATAATTTAAGCGCTTGGTGCTTACCTGTTAAAATATAAATCAGATGCTTGATCACTGTTTTCATGACATTCAATAAAACAAACCATCATATCATACTTATGACTATTTTCAAAATTATTCATTTCTTCTTAATATCTATTAATTTACCTGTTAGAATTATTGGTAACTCGTATGATAAGAGGATAAACACGGCAATATTTGATATATTTAAGAAACAAATAGTTTTGATTTTTGTTTCCATGCCATATTTCCATGGCCAACTTACGTTTTTCTTTTATTATTGCGTGTATAAGGCTTAGTTTACGTCAAAAGTGCATAGTGTGATACATCATTTTAAAGAGAAAAAAGGCAAATTTTTTGGAACCAAAAAATAAAGGGTGTCCCATTTAAAAAATACTAAGTTTGGGCTATATCTCAAAAACGGTTTGTCTAAAAAAAATTTCGACTACAGCACTGGACTCTACGTAAAAATATCTATCCATAGCAGTTTTTACCTTTTCTTTATCTGACAGGGTGTCCGAAATATGATACCACCCCCAAAAGCGCAAAATTTCTATTTCACTCTGTATCTCGGGAACGAAACAATCTGGCACAATTCTGTTTGCGGCATTCAAAGTTTCTCGAAAAATTGACACAGAGTCGCGAAAACCGCAAAGTCCTATCTCTGCTGGTTACCGAGAAACCCTGTGATTACAAGCAATCTGAGACACAGTGTACATAAGGCTCATTTTTTCTTTGAAGTAGAAGTTATACTTTGAACATTTTAAAGCTGTGTGCAGAATTGTTCAAGGTTTAGTAGAAGTTTATTGAGAAGATTTGATACAATATTCAAAAACAAAATAAAACGTGTTCGAATATGCTTCAACTTATTACTGTTTTTGTTATGTATTATATTTAGCAGTACCAATGAAATATATTTTTCACAGTAATATTTGGAAAGCTGCTGAAAGAGCGAACATTAAGTTTGTTTTAGAAAATGAACCTTGAATTTGAAATAATTCTTGAAAAGTGTGCCTATTACTCTTTTGAAATAAAGACAAACTAATAACACTAAACATTACAACTTAAATAAAATATCACATGAAACTATAAATATACCTTGCTTTGAAAAAAAAAAACGTCAATTTTTATCTTATATTATCTCGATAAGAAGTTAAATTTTTGCTTGAACCCTTTAATAGCGAAAAATTAAAACGTTACACGCTTTAAAGCAGATAAAGCAAAACGTAGCCGTGTACAGGGCGGTCCAATCATAGAGGACGTCGGCTGTAGCTCAGGAACCGTTAATTACAGAACTTCAAGTTCGAAAGTTGATAGCTAGGGGGAGTAGTAACAGCAACACAAAAATGTAAATGCCAATTTTCTCTTAAATTTCCATAACTGAGCTATATTTTCATAATTGAGGTAAATGTAGATATGTCTGGTTTGGATGAACCGATTTTATTTAACTTGATGTCAAAAAAGTGCTTTTTTCGCCCAACTCGTGGAGCCATAAACTGTACCGTAATGACTTTGTTAGTGGTCACTAGATGGCGTTGTTTCTGAATTCTCCAAATAATTCTGAGTTTCTCAAAAAATCAAATAGTACGCTATGACTTTTATATCACATTTAGTTGGTAGTTATGAAGGGCTTTGAATAGTGAAATAAAAAATCCAGGTGCGCGTTTAAATTAAGAAAGTTATGATGATGTCTCGAATCCGAAACGTCGGATTAGGAAATTAACCTTACCGTTTTGTAGAGGACAAAAACTGCCAACGACAAAGTGAAAATTATTTTCATCTCTCATTTCAATTAGTCGTAACATTTTAAGAAAACCAAAAAACTAAAAAAAACAAGGCTCCAATAGAAACTTTAGTAATCTTGCATAACTGTAAAGAACAGAACTAAAAAAAGGAACACAACAGAATATACTAAAACTCAGTTTCATAATCACATAAGCCTCGCAATAAAACAGCTAATGTTAGGGCGTGGCAGTAGGGGTTCGCGAGACCGAGACCGAGACCGAGACTGAATCAGTCTCGGTCTCGGAAAATGTTTACGGTCTCGAAGCATCGAAACCGAGACCTACTTAGTCTCGGTATCGGTCTCGAAAGTCTCGGTGGTCTCGAAAACAAAATTTTAAAAATAATCATTGTTCGCCAAGATGTTATTTAGACAAAAGTACATGGAAGCCTTCGTTCGAAACCCAGAGTTTTTCCAATCTTAAAAATTTAATGTAAAAAAACCCAATGTTTGAACATTTCAGTAAAGTACAAAAAATGTAGGTATATTTATATAAAAAATTATTCCAAAAATATATAATTCGAAATGATGTTGCCAACAGATGGAATCACTAAAGGAAGATTTACGGACAATAGTAGGTGTATCAAAATAAATGTCACATACCCCTTGTTCTTTGGACATCAACAGAAAGGCCACACATCACTAGAGTTACTTAAACAACCGTCCACAAAACAATAATTATTTGACATTTCGAAAGATATACAAATGGAATAAGATATATTAAACACAAAATAAGGACACACTGTATAATGCTGCCGAACTCATGCAAGCAACGTGCTGGGCATTCTAGGGACAGACGTTATAATTGAATAGGTAGGTAGAAAACGATCGATGGCCAAGTAAAGCACCCTTAGGTATTCTGTAAACTTTGCTATTTTGAACCAAACTTTTATTACTTTTGATGCGTATTTACTTTCTTAACCAGGACCGTTCTTAGGGGTCTGCACGTTGTGCTTGCACAATGGCGGCTATGGTTCATAATACTACTTGTGAATCAACTATTTTTGTTATTTGGTAAATTAACTACAAATTTTAAAAGTGGAGTAGATTTTAAAAGTAAATTTATTTATTAAACAAATATCTACTTGTTCAATTTTTCGCCTGAAAGATCAATCGATAGCCTTTTTTAAGAAAAAGTACAGGGATAAATATTATATTGTGCCTGCTGAATCACCAATAATATCAAGTTCCTAAAGCGATGATAACTATGATATCGATTATACATCACTATTTGAAAAAAAAGTGTTTCCGAAAATTTGAGAAAAGAAATAATAGAATATTTGCATTAAAGCGCGCTCCAAAGGGTACAGATATTTTAGAATGGTGGAAAGCACACGGTAAACAATTTCCAAATTTAGTCAAATTGCCAAAAGATCTTTTATACATCAAAATACAAGAGTTCTAACCACACTACACCACAACTTGTTACGTTCTGGACACGCGTTTCGCTAACCAAGTTAGCATCATCAGCAGATGATATAAACGGCGACCTCTGTAGCAACAGAGCATTTATTTTCACAAGCAGGTTTAATTAATACAAAACTAAGCAGCATGTTAAATGAAACTTTAAACAAATGCTTATTATGTATTCATTCATGGTATAAAAGTAACTTGAAAAATGAAATTATAAAATATTAGTTTAAATTTTCTGTAATATTTTTAGGTTTATTATATAGGTTGAAATAAAATTTAAAAATATGCTTATATTGTATGTTTAGAAATTTAAATTTTTATTTTATTATTAGAACAGTTCGTTATTTTTTAAGCGTTGTAGTTGAATTAGCTTTATTGATCATCTATTTAAAATCCTAAGCCAAATTCTACTTTGTGTTTTGTTTGTTGAAAATCTTGTCCGTATGTATATGTATTATTTTTATTATACACATATAGTTAAAAATTTTATATCGTCCATTATTTTCAAATACAAACATAATCAATACAAAAATATTGTTCTATAAAACAAGTACCTTCTTTAATTAGCAAGCCATCGAAGCGATTAAAGAAGAAAATGTTAAGAAAAATTTTTCTTAACATTTTCAAATTTTGTTTGTCAATCTAAACGCAACAAATAATCTGAACACATTTAAAAATAACGTTATAGATGGCTGCAAACTATCATTTTTTTCATATCTAGGTTACATGTCAAACAAACTGACACATTTTAAAATTTTGAAATCAATACTTTTTTATTATTTAATGTTTTTCTCTTACGATCGGCGCACTGACGAGTCCCGATAGGATGAAAGTATTTGTACAACTACTATGTGTCTATAAAAACTTAAGGTAAATGATATAATTTCTTATGCTTGCTTAAATAATATTATTTATATTATGTATCGAAACATTCCGTAGACAGACTAGTCTACATGTTGAGGTATGTAATTATATTAAATATCTGCTTCAATTAATTTAAAGTTAAATATTTTTATTCAGTTGCGAAAAAGCCAAAAAAGATTTTTGTTTTTTAAAATCAGCATAATTTAGAGAATTCCCAAACAACGCCATCTAGTGACCACTAACAAAGTCATTACAATAGAGTTTATAGTTCCACGAGTACAGCAAAAAAAGAACTTTTTTTCGACACTAAGTTGAAAAAAATCGGTTATTCCAGAACAGAGATATCTACATTTGAAAGTAAAAATGTTTGACCTTCCCCCACCACTCTGTTTTTCAAAATAGACAAAAATGATCTGAAGCAAAAAAGTGCGTAATTGGTTGAAGAATATAATGGTTATATTTTCAATATACCTCAATAATAGAAATTTAAGAGAAAATTGACAGTCACCCATTTGTGTTGCTGTTACGCCCCCTAGCGGCCAACTTTCGAACTTGAAAATAATTTACAGCAATTTCTCTGGGCCGATTTACCTATAAATATTTTTTCCCCTAAGTTCTGTCATTAACGGTTCCCGAGCTACAGCCGACGTCCTCTATAATTGGTCCAACCTGTACGTTATTTGAATCTTTTATTTCGAAAAGTAAACTGTTTATTTGTATGGTACCTTTTTTCTTATCTTGATAGATACATATAGGGATGGGCGCTTGTAGAATATACCTATATCGACTATAGTTAGGTGAAAATTAGCCGATAAAACTAAGTTATCGATAGTTCATTACTACCTATCGATATTTACGACAAAATTGGTTTGGCAGCTAAATTTATGTGTGTGATGAAAAATAGACTTATTGTATAAATTCGTATATTCAGAAAGCCAAACTCTGATATATGTACTTGATTATTTTATGATGTGCTGTGGAAACCTGATTTCTTGGAAGTGTACGATTCGCAAGTCTATTCTTAAATTAGTTTTATTTTAGTTTGACTAAAGCTTGTATACGGAGTAATGCGTTTCATTTTTACGAATAGAATAGGCCCACACTACGTTGTTGTGGGGATTTAGTTAAAAAGTTCGAAGTTACTATGAATTCCGAAAAGAGTCAAGTAGGGAAACTCCGGGATGCAAGTAACTGGTCACAATGGCAGTTTGTTGTCAGCACACTTTTGGATTGTAGTAATGCCCTCAGTGTGTGTGTGATGGTAGTGTTGCTAAACCGACGTCGGGTTCGGCAGACGTACTAAAAAAGTGGATGAAATTGGACAAGGTAGAGAGAAAATTAATAGTTACTTGTATGGAAAACAAACCGCTTCAATTTATAATGGGTTGCAGAACTGTATGTGAGATGTGGCAGGAGCTACATTCGGTGTATGACTTGAAGTCTGAAGAAACTTTGTCACTTGTACAGAAGCAATTATATGACTTTCAGTTGAACATCTCCGAGTCTGTTGCTAAACATATTGCAAAGTTAGAGCAGGTATGCAATCGCATGATGAAATTAGGTGGAACCATACCGGATTCTATGTTGCTTACTAGGATTTTGTCGATTCTTTTAAAGGAGTACTAACATTTTCATAGTGATTGGGACTCGACGGACGGAGGTCATCTACCTTGGAGAATCTAACAACTTAGATTGTTGACAGGGCAGAGGCTTCAGAAGACCGGAGAAGTTGATAAAACTACGGCTTTGTTGTCAAAGTGTAAGCTTTCTGATAAATTAAGGCAGAAGCAGCAATATGCGTCGGGTGGTTGTTACACATGTGGCAAAAAGAACCATTCACGAAGGGACTGTCCTTGATGCTTCGAATTTGTTCGAAACATTATCTTGTTAAAAATTGTCCAAAGAAAAGTAAAGAGAGACGAGCTATGTGCACCATATGTGCAACTTGTTCTCTGCGAAAAGTTCTATTAATAAGGGAATAAATTTCTCGATTACTATCCACAGTTGTAGCTGTATTTTTAAGAAGGATGGTCAAGTGGTGGCTACTGGAAAAGAATATAGTAACCTGTACCTGTAGAATCGACTTGCACAACCAGTGGGTATGCTTACAAACAAGGGAAGTACACTCCAGTTGTAGCATGAGCGCTTGGCACATCAAAACCAACGGACGTGTGTAGACCGATGGAGACTGAATCGTTTGGCAAGAAACGCTTTTATGTAGTGTTTAAAGACGATTTCAACAGTTATAGACAAATATGCTTTTTGCAATGAAAATGTGAGGTAAAGGACTAAGTTGAGTTGTTCTGCAATGAGGTGAACAATCGTTTTGGTGAACATGTGAAAGAGTTAAATCAAGATGGTGGTAAAGAACATGATAATGCTGAGCTGAAGTTTTTCTTTTAGGTTTTAAGTAATACAATCACTCCACCGTATACTTCTGAACACAGTGGAGTTACGGAACCTGAAAACAGGACTTTCGTTGAAGCAGCCAGATCAATGATGTATGGAAAACAGCACTTACCCAAAGCTCTGCGGGCAGAAGCAGTTAAACGGTGGTTTATGTTCTAAATAGAACTGGATCAACAAGAGTGCCAGGCACAGTGCCTTACCAGTTATGGTTCGACAAAAATTTGGATCGTCGAATAGTGAAAAATTTCCGAGTATTTGGAACTGAGTGTTTTGTTCATGTTCGTAAACAACATCGAAGAAAATGGGAGAAAAGGGCTATGATAGGATATCATGAGGGTATCAGTGGCTACAGAGTATATGTACCAGAGGAATGCGATGTAGTTGTTACTCGCGATGTGGTGTTTAAAGAGGAAACATACCTGTGAATACAAATCAGGCTACCTGTGAGCTCGAAAATATATCAGTGGAATCGCAGCAATTAGATCCTGCTTTGTTTCAGGAATTAGACAATTTTACTGAACAATCAACCCTACATAGGATAAAACTTCGAGGTAGAAGTGAATTGAAAAGACCTGAGCTATTTGGATACTTATCGTGTTCAAGTGAACTAAAACCACGAGACAATGTATCAAGGTATCCAGGTTATTTGTTGTCATTTATGTGGATGATGGCTTAGTTCTTGCAATAAATGAAATTGATGGCAATGTCTTCTTGAAACAGTTAACCCAGTCATTCAAAGCTGTTACAACGAAGTGAGTTAAATCATTTTTAGGCACTGAACTGTCATTTCGAAGACATGGGCCAATTTTCTTAAATTGCTTGCATTGAAAAGATATTGGAGATGTTTAACATTCAAGATAGTAGACCTGTATCAACACCAGTTCACTTACGGAACCATTGTGTGGTGGACCAAAGCCAAGCAAGTTGTAGCACAGAATAAAATGCAACAGCTACAGAGATTAGCATGCCTGACTGTTACAGGTGCAATGAGATCCACACTTACGATGGCAATGCAGGTGCTGCTATGCTTGCCGCCTCTCGATGTATTTCTGAAAGACGAGGCAGAGAGAACGGCAGTCAGGCTACATGCCGTTGACCTGTGGTGGGGAAAAACTGGTGTTCGGGACATGCCCGAGTATTCCTAGAGGCTGTCGCTCGACAACCTCTTGTAGAACACCGAAATGATGCCCTGATCCCCCGTTTCATTTTCAATAAAAAATTTGAAATTGACATCAGCGGCTCAACAGAACCAGGAAAAGAGTCAGACATACACTACTATACTGACTGCTCGCAGAATCAATCTAGGGCTGGCTTGGGAGTGTATGTACCAAAATTCGACATGGAAATGAGTATGGCCCTAGACAAAGGGATGACTGTCTTCCAGGCAGAACTGCTTGGAATTCTGCAAGGTGCCATACAAATAGAAAAAGAAAGAATAACAGGTAAAAAGTTATAATTCTCACAGACAGCAAACAAGTCTCGCACGGATTTCTTAGAAGTGTATCGATACCTTAGAAGTGTATCGATACGCAAGTCTATTTCTAATTACGATATTCTGGTTTGTTATTTTTCCTTTTCAGTGTTCTATGAGGTAGTTATTTTAAATAAAGTTTGTATACAGAGCGCCTCGTTTTATTTTTACGAAGAGAATCAAACAAAGTGCAAAAAAGGTGTTCAATTTCATAAACATATCTCTTTACAAACAAATCAGAGAGCAGAGGAGGGCAAAAAAATATCCTCAGCTTTGTACAACTATCGATGTTATCGGCCCCATATCGGTATTACCACTGTCGACATTTTTGGAGGATACCTATCGGCATTATTCCACAGATCCTATCGATATATCGATCGATACAAAGCACATCTCTAGATACAACCACAATGTTTTCTACGTTTTTTTATACCCTATACAGTTGGAGGATAGGCGAAAAGAGCCACATATCACCTGCTTGTAAGGGGTTCACTTTTTATTACCGGGGTTTAATAGAATTTTTGGTTAGATCGTTCTTCAGTTTTGTGATATCTTCGCGTATTCGATAACGTAAAAATGGAAGGTGTGATAAGATAAAATGGCAAACAAAAATAGTTGCACACACATTAAAATATATTACGGTTAATGTACCGGGTGTAAAACTAAGAAAGGAGACCGGCTGTATCTCGGAAACCGTTTATCCCATGAAATTTTTTCTTAAAGTAAAAGTGGCCAAGAAAAAACTCTGGAAATTATTTTTAAGTTTTCAAGTCGGCCGCTAGAGGGCGTAGTCAATTAGAAAAGGCAGAATAAAATATATTAATCTCTGCTAAATTACCAATAATTTTTATTAAGGGTTTTTTCTCTAGCTGTTCAAATAAAGAGTGTGGAAAAAAGCAAATGTTTGTTTCTTAAAACGGACATAACTTAAGTAATAATTAACGGATCTTGATGAGTTTGGTCTTGTTGAAAAGGGAATTTAATAGGCTTTCACATAACGTATGAGTTATATTATTTTAAGTTTCGTTCCGATCGCCAGATGGCGCTTTCTGGCAATTTCTTAAATTTAAATTGTTTTCTTAAAAATTTAAAATGGATTGATATATTTATCATAGGCCAGTTTTACGGAGCACAAAAAAAAACAAGAAGATAGCGCAAACTGCAAGTTGATATCTTTTTTATTTACGGAGATATAAGCAAAAGAATATATTACTTGACACTCTTATAACAAACTCAAGTATTTCTAAACGAATTTTTACGTTTACGTGGTATCTAATTATCAATTTTTAACACTAATCTTATTCTTATACTACAAATATTTTAAGTATTCTTCAACTTCATTTTTTACTTATTTGCTTTAATTAACACACCCCTTTTATAAAAATATATCTCAAATGCGTTACTATTCAATTATGCGACGTGCTAAAAGAGTAGTAGGCTTTGGCAAAAATTAAGTGGGAGCGTCAAAATAAAACACTATCACAAAATGAGTTGTCAACAAACAAAATTTCCGAGAACCATAACTTGAGAACGGTCAAATCGATATTAAATTTGCATAAAAAATAGTGTACCGTCTCGTGGCGTTATTTTTTAGATGTAAAATCATAAATTAATCATATTTTTAGTACCTACTCACAAACCTATAATAGCCAAATTGAAAACAAAAGTAATCGGGGTAAATCTAGCCCCAGAAAATATTAGAAGTCATGAACCTATATTTGATTTTTTCGAACAGCAAAACCGGCTAAATTTATTTTTTCATATAAAATATTTTTTCCACCATACGCACTAAAAATACAAACGTTTTTATTTCTATAACGCTATTCTTAAAAAAAAAACGTCAAAACAGAGGGCAAATTTTTTTTCAAACCTAAACAAACGATATTTACATTCATATAAGGTTAATCTACGGAAGTGAAATGACTCCTTAAAAGCAAAATTTAAATTTTAGTAAAATAGTAAAGTTTAGTAAAAAAACTTTTAATATTTTTAAAAACGGCAAAACAAGACAAATTTATTATATATTTTACGTCTATAATAAGTCTGCCAACTTGACAAAACTATTGAAGTAACACAATTGGAAAGTATACTATGCTTAACAAAACACATTTTTATCCATCATATATATCTAGCAACATATAAAAAGTATAAAAAATAACGATGGCGAAGCAATTAAAGACAATAAGGAAATGTCGGAAATATTTAGTACATTTTTTGCCAATATTGGAAAGGAAATGCCAAAAAAATCCCACGAAATCCTCCTATTACTAAATTAAAAAATAAAACATCAACAAAAACATTTTTTTAAAACCAGTAACTGACTCTGAAATAATTAATTCAATACAAACGTTGAAAAATGATTCATCCCCAGGAGATGACCAAATAACTACTGAAATATTAAAAAATACTCACACACATCTGATAAAACCACTAAAGCATATTTTTAACCTAACTTTTTCTTCCGATATAATTCCAGAAGAATGGAAATCCTCTCTCGTCATACCAATACTAAAAAAGGGCGATCGAGCAGATACGACTAACTATCGACCAGTATCATTGATAAGTAACATTGCAAAAATCTGGGAAAAATGTCTTTTTTGGAGAGTAGTAATGCCCTTTACAAATATCAATTTGGATTTCGACCTCAAAAAAATACCGAAGATGCTACTTTTGAACTAACAAATACAATTTTAAACCTGCTTAACCAAAACAAAAAAGTATCCGTGTGTTTATGGACCTTGCTAAAGCATCTGATACCGTTTCACACAAAATTCTTTTGGAAAAATTTGATGTGGGCATAAAGGGAGCAGCTTTAGAACTTTTTAACCCTTACTTAAAAAACAGAATTCAAAAAGTTGTTTTGAATAATACAATTAGTTCAAGTAAAACTATAGAATGTGGTGTTCCGCAAGGAACCGTACTGGGACCGCTTCTCTTCTTAATATATATTAATGATGTCGGTGATCTTCCGATTAAGGGTAAAATTATATCATACGCAGATGACACGGCAATCGATAACTTTATACTGAGGTAGAGGGCGATCTTCGTATTATACAAAATTGGTTAAATCACAGTTTGCTAAGCCTTAGTATAGACAAAACAAAGTTTATCTCCTTTTCTCCAACTTCCGCCGATCAACCACCCAACAATTCGGTCAGGATTCATGATATAAATTGTAATGTAACAAATTGCAAATGTCCACAGATTGAAAAAGTTAAATCAGTAAAATATCTAGGGATAGTCATAAATCAATTCTTGAGATGGAGAGACCATATCGTAGAAACCGCTAAAAAAACTTAGAAAAAATGTATCACAAATTTCATCAATTAAAAACTATATTAAATAAGAAGTTACTATTAACGGTTTATTTATCCTTGGTCGAATCGGTATTGCGTTATTGTATGGTGGTATGGGGAGGTTGTCATGACAATGCTCTCTCTGTTCTCAAAACATGTCAAAATAAAATTATTAAATTAATGTTTAACAAAGATCAATTATATCCTACAAAATTACTCTACAAAGAAACAGGAATACTTCACATTCGGAGCTTATTTATTTATAACTCATTAATTTATTTTCCAGAAATTAATCAGACTCAGCACAACATTAATATGAATTATAGAACTAGATCAGTCACGCTAAAACACCTTTTTTTATAAGAAATCTCATCTACAAAGAAATATCTGCTATTTCGCACCTAAATTTTATAATATTCTTCCTCTAGAAATAAGGCATTTGAGTAATAATAAAAATAAATTTAAAAACATGGTGAAAAAATATATTCATACACATTATAACGACTTTTACTCTGTTATGTTGCAATGAGGTCATTTAATTCATGTGCTTCTGCTGTTGTTGTTGCCCTGTTCGTCCGGTTAGCCTAACTTGGCCTGTGCCTGTTTTCTTTATATTTATGTATCTTCCTGATCTTTCCACTCCTCCAAATCGACTCCGATTTACGATTGTGTACATGATTTTATATTCTTAAATCATGTAACTTATAATTATATAACCTAACTTATATTGCGTGTAGTATAATGCTAACATTGAGGGTACCTGATGAGGTTGCTTAAACACAGGATGCAAACCCTAGATAAGAAGCCTCATCAATTTTGTATAAAACTTTAACTAGGATTCATAGTGAACATTTGTGGAACGTAAAATTAAATTAATAAGTAATAAGATCCGATGTAATAATAATAATAAAATAAATCAAAATAAATCAAATCTTGACTCGTGAAAACACTGTTCAACCTCTAATTCGTGGAAAACAGTGATCCAATCATTTATTTTTTAATTTTCAGGCAGCATCCGTACTATATGGTACTGCACCAGGCTTTAACTCCTCAAGACTACGATCAGAGGCTGGACCATTGCCACTGGCTTCTTGGTATGATAGATGAGGATCCCCAGATCCTTTCAAGAATTTTATGGACCGATAAAGCCACGTTTCGTTCCGATGGTGGGCAGAATTTTAGGTCCAATAATTTTCGATGAACCTTTAAATGGGAGAATTTATTTAAACTGTCTCCAAAATTAGCTACCAGATTTACTGGAAGACATTGATATACAGACGAGACAGAGCATAATTTACCAACATGATGGCTGTCCGGCTCATTTCTCCGTCAATGTCAGACAGTTCCTAGACGATCGGTTTCCAGGGAGGTGGACAGGTAGAGGTAGTTTATTCCCCTGCCCTTCTCGTCCCCCAGATTTAACTTGTCTGGATTTTTATTTGTGGGGACGACTAAAGGACATGGAGTTTAATATCAGACCAACAACGAGGAAGAACCTTATCAACCGAAATCAAAATGCTATCGAGATTAGTTCTGCGATGGAAATAGAAGCAGCAGTTCAATCTACCGCAGAGAGGCGCCGTTTATGCATTCAAAATGACGGCAGGCACTTTGACCAGTTCATTCGACACTAATTTTTAGTCAGCATAATACTTCTGATCAGTTTGCAAATAGCTTTTCTGGTTCCTCTGTTAGTTATCCAATAGCAAAATGAAAAAATAATATGCCACATCTTTTGTTAATCTACACTTATTTAATGCGTCTTTTAACAACCTGCTCCGAAATTAAACAAAAAAATTACAATTTTTTTTCATATCTCCGTTAAAAAAAAAGATAACCACTTGCTTTTTGCGCCGTTTTCTTGATTTTTTGTACTCCGTAAGACTAGCCTATAATAAATATATCAATCCATTTGAAATTTTTAAGAAAATACGATAAATTTAAGAAATTGCCAGAAAGCGCCATCTGGCGGTCGGAACGAAACTTAAAATACTATAATTCATCCGTCATGTGAAAGCCTAATAAATGCCTTTTTCAAAAAGACCAAAATCATCAAGATCCGTTAGTTACTACTTAAGTTATGTCCGTTTTAAAAAACAAACATTTGTTCTTTCCCCCACTCTTTATTTGAACAGCTAGAGAAAAAACCCTTGTGCTAACCCGTTGCGGATCTTCCTAGAGGTATCGAATTTTAAACTGACTACTAGTCTTAAATTTATATGGCGAAACCATAGTTTTCATTTTTGTATTCCTTCTAGTTTCTTAGATATCGCCTGGTCAAATCAGTTTGGGTCACTCTCCAACAATATTAACAAGATAGGACCCTTGCAAGCGTGCCTGTTCTTGGCTAAGTGTTTCAAGACACAAGGCTTAGTCGTGGCTGTTTTCGCTAATAGATTACGCGACAGGTAATTTTGGTGGCTATTTTCGTCAAATCCCGTATATTTGTAGGATTATCAAGCAAAAAATAAAATAACAACTCATCATTATGACTTTTTTTTTTCGTAAACAAAGGCACAACGAATGATATTTCCCATGCCGCTAAGCAAACGCGATAGCAATAAAAGCTACCTGATATGAAACAAACAAATAAACTTGGTAGTAGTTAAAATATCATTGTGATATAACATTTTGCTTCACTTACATCTTGTAATAAATATTAGTAGTTACAATTGGACTAAATATATTAAAGGTACCATGACTAGGTGGGTTATTATAAGTAACGACATATTTCAGGCCTGTATTTTTCTACACCTGGTGTCCACTGATAGCATTGATTGGCTGTAAACAAAACTTAAAATTAGACCTGGTTTTAATACTCTCTATGATCTTCTAGCCTGTCTCCTATATTTATTTCTCCATTTGCACCATATCTAACCATAGTGTACTATAAAAAAGAGAGATAAATCTCAGACATTGGCTAGATCTATATAGTGCTAATGCAAAATGGTGCTTATGTTCAGGCTTTTTGGTTATAAATGCACACCCAACAACGTTTCGTATACTTATAGACATAAAAAAAAAGAATTGAGTACAAAAGCTGCTTCAAATCAATTTTGGTTTTTTTAAATGTAGCACCCTGTATATTTTCGACTAGAACCAAAAACCCTGTACCTTCTGATATCTAAAATGGAGTGCACAGATTTTAAAACGTTTTATATATTTCAAAATGAAATTAAATAAAAATTAAATTGAGCAAAAAAATGTAAACATCCTCTCGTTTAAAAACAAAAATTATCAAAGCTAGCAACAACTACTGCAACGAAACCAAGGAAACCAAACAATAAAATAGCACAATAACATTTCGACTTATTAACAATAGTACTTTTTTATTTTTGTTGTAACACCGTTGCCTTTTTAAAATAAACTGCTGGCCACTTAAAACAGTTCACCTGCATTTTTTGGTAAAATTTAAGTTATATGCAAATTTTATTGCATATAACCGATGTTAGGCGTAAAAATTACCTAAGCTACAAGGTTATTTATACAGGGTCTTAAACAAGACTCTGCAATTTTTTCAATTTTTTATTTGTTCCGAAAATCTACAAAAACATTTTTTTAGGTGTAATTGTTAGATTAGCGTAATTCTTGGTGAAATTGTAAAAAACAGTTTCAAACTTTTTTAATATTTTTTGAGATATTTTTTTTGTCAAAAATTTTAATTTTTCTACATAATAAGCTGTAACTTTTTATTAGCCATTTGATGTCAAATTTTCTTGCTAGAGTGATTTTAAGTCATATTTTTTTATAATCTGCACGATCTGCACTACCCAGAAAATATACAGGGTGTGAAACAAAAATTGGCAAGTTTAGTTAAAAACCTAGCAATCCAAAAGATCATGTACGTATATTTCAACAACCTGTAGAATATAAAAGAATTTAAATGTTTTTGCTTAAGTTTTAAGGAATACCGAATATTTTTTCCAAACGATTTTTTAAGTTTCTCTCTAACTTTATTATTTTAAAAAATACAGGTGTTGATTTTATCGCCAAAGTTACCAACATTGGGTAACACAAGAGACATGTAACAGGCTGTCACCTTTTTAGTTTTAAAAATGTCAAAATTAATTAAACTTAAGACGTTCTAAAACTCGAGAAGAGGTGAGTTTTCTATAAAAAAAGTAATTAAAAATTACTTCCGGTTTTACCTAAAATGACCCCTATTTCTTTATTTTAAATAGAACCCTTTACATTTTTATTAATTATAGTATCCAGCTTAAAATTAGCTTATCAACAATATATCACAAGGTAAGTCCAGCCGCCATTTTGAAAACAAAACTTAACTTGTGATATATCGTTAAAAATCTAATTTTAAGCTGAATACGATAGTCCGTTAAATATACAGGGTCATATTTAAAATAAAAGGTAGGGGGTTACTTCCGGTTAAAGGGGACGTAACTTAATTATTTTTTTATAAAAATTTTTTCTTTTATGAAGTTATAGTACATGTCTCTTCTGTTACCCGATGTTGGTAAATTTAGCTGTAAAATCAACACCTGTATTTGTTAAAATCATAAAGTTAGTGAGCAAATTAAAAAAAAACCGTTTGGAGAAAATATTCAATACCACTTAAACTTAAGTATCTTAAATTCGAATTCTTTTTTATGCTACAGGGTGTTAAAATATACGTACCTAACCTAACCTTGCCACATTTTTTCACGCCCTGTATATGTTCTGCGTAGTGCAGACCGTACACATTAAAAAATATACGAATTAAGGACCCTCTAGCAAGAAAACTTTACACACATCAACCGGCTAATAAAAAGTTACAGCTTATTATGTAGAAAAATTTGACAAAAAAAATAATATCTCAAAAAAAATTTTTAAAAAAAGTTTGAAACGGTATTTTACAATTTCACCAAGGATTACACTAATCTAACAATTAGAACTAAGAAATTGTTTTTGTAGATTTTCGGAACAAAATTGAAAAATTTGCAGAGGTAAATAGTAGGTAAAGTTTTACGCCTAACATCGGGTTATATGTCATACAATTTGCAAGATACAACTTAAAACCGCACCTCAGTATCTCGTCTCGTTTTAAGAATATTCAAACTTAAATTTTACCACAAAATGCAGGTGAACTGTTTCAACTGGCCAGCAGTTTATTTCTAAACATTCTTCATGAAAATGAGACCTGGTTTTAACACTCTCCATGATCTGCCAGCCTATCTCTCATATTTATATCTCCATTACTACCATATCTAACCATAGTGTACTATAAAAGAGAAATAAATATCAGAAATTGGCTGATCTACGGTCCGCAGATAGAGATAACAAGAGGACAAAACGAATAAAGATAATATTTTTCGAAAAAAAGCCTTTGTTAATCTCATATTTTTGCAATTTTATATTCAATACCTACATACATATTGCTTCGAATTCTTTCATTAATTTATTTATTATTATTTAATAATTTATTGCCCAGTAAATACAAAAGCAATAAAGCCACTATCTATAGAACCACAGCGCCCTCAAATTCCAAGCATTGTTTTTATTGTCAATGCAAAATAATGTGAATTAAGGAATTTTTAAAATTTTCCTGAATATTTTCTAATATCTGCATCATATTCACTTAAAATGAAAAAATAGCAAAACTATATTTTACTCTGTATGACAAAATCGAACATTTGCATCGTGAATCGTATTTTTAACAGACCTCAAAAAAGAAGGAGGTTCTCAATTCAACCATATACATTTTTTTTGTATATACAGGGTGTCCCATTTTTGTAGTTTTACTGGGTTTCTCGCTTATTAGTAGAGATAGAGAGATACGGTTTTAGCGGACGGTGCTACTTTTTGATAAAACTAATGATTCCGCCTGTATTTCGGCTATTATGAAATATATTATTAGAAAAGTTGACACGGATATTTATATTTTATAATGGGCCTCCTATTTTAATGGGACACTCTATATATTTTTCCCTCATGATATTGACACTTTTGGGGATTGATAGTAAAAAAAATACATAGACGTAACTTTAGGTCTCAAAATTCTGATGAACTGTGCTATGCAGTGCTGGGAAGAGCTTGATCCCAATATTGTGGTAAATATAATTAGCTCAATGCCCATCAGACTAAAGCAAGGAATCCAGAAAGAAGGCGCTATGATAAAATATTAATTTGTTAGGTCTTGTTGATTGTTCTTGCTTATTTTAGTATTTTTGTTATTCATGTTAAATTTTAATATTAAAATATATCGTACACTTGCTTTAAATCTCGCTATGTATTTATTTCCTCATATATAAATTTTATTATACGGTTTTAGGGGCCATATGGTATATTAACTTATGTCTGAAAAGGTTGTATAGTTTAGTGATGATGATGGTCAGAATTAACCTTAATTGATGTATGTGTTTGGTAGTTTTAAATGACTTCAAAAAAGAAGTTATCAATTCATTCTGAAAGTATGTATGTATGTATTTGTTTTCTTTTCAAATTTCTCGGTAGCTAATGCACTGATTTAGATGAAATTGGTGTAATTCGAATCTGAGTTGTTTCAACTAGAATCCAGAACAAATCATGTAAAGTTGTTCTATTAATTGCGAAGTTTTTGAAGAGATGTTCTTGATGACAGCCATCTGTGTAACACGTTGGTCAAGCCAAATTATTGGCATAGAGAGAGGTTAAGAGATAATTTGGGTGAAATTTATGACGCTGAAGTTCATCGTTAGCAAAACATATATAAAAATGTTCTTAACAAATGGAAAACTTTTTTATTTTTTATTTAAGGAAAAATGTTACTCTTCATAAAAAGTTCTGCTTCCTCCGGAAATATTATTGGAACTATAAAACTTAAAAAATAGTGTACAGGGTTGCCAAAAACTAAGAAAATCTAAAATTTCCTGAAGAGAAAACTACCCATAAGTTGATTTTAGAGCAAAATGCCATAAAAGAATTATTCTGAGTATTCCGAGGTGTGATAAAATACTAAATTTTATAAAGAAATTCGGAACTACTTTTCTAGTAGCAAAAAATGAAATGTTTTGCCCTTACGCTAACTACTAAAAAAACTGAGTAGGCTGAAAAAAAATTGATAATGCTGTTGTTACAGAAACATGATCTTGCATTGTACTGACAGTAGATAATTAAAGTGTTTGGTTATTTTATTACATTGAATATTTTTCTGTTATTTTCATCATGGTAGTTAAATTAACAAAATAGTAAAAAAACGAAATTGTGTTAATTGTTGGAGATCATTGTAAAACATGTCGTGAAGCGGTTGAATTTTAATAATAGACATCCAAATAAGTTATGTTACTGTTACAAATGTCATGACCAAGTTTAAAACCACTGGGTCTGTTGAGAATACGTTTAAAAGAAAACACCAAGCCTGGTCTACTACCGAAGAAAATTAAATGCAAGTTTTGCAAGCGGTCGTTGAAAATCCTAAGTCTCGGTGAGGAAAATATCAAAACAGTCAGTACGATTTTACGAGCAAATAAATTCTATCCTTACAAATCTAGATATATCCACACACTTTTACCTAGAGATTTTGAAGTTCGTTTCCTCTTCCGTGCATGGATCCAAGGAGAAGCTGTAGATGTTTGGTATGGAATTTTGGATAACCAAATAGTAGGGCCGTATTTCTCTCGTGACAAGCCAAACTTACTTGAATTTTTTAAATCCTCAATTGTTTGAATTTGTTGAAGAACTGCAATTAAATATTAGGCGTTCACTTTGGTATCAACACGACGGAGCACAATGTTATAGTACGCAGATAGTTTCCATTTTTTTACAAACTACTTTTTCAAATCGCTGGATAGGAAGGTATTCTGCAATCCCGTGGCCGGCCAGGGCTCTTGACCTAACCACGTTAGGTTTTTTCCTCTGGGGACTGTTAAAAGAAAAGGTTTATCTTCACAGGCCATTTCAAAACGTCGATGACCTGGAAACAGTCATCAGGCAGTGTGTACAAGAAATTACGCCAGCTATGGTAAGAGCGGCAATAGCAAAATTCAGTAGACAGGGGCGTGCGGTGAAATTTTAAGAAAGAGAAGCAATCCGACATATTTTGGAGAAGTTTATTTTCAATGGACAACAGCGATGTATGCGAAAGTCTCTCCTGCCCCGTTGAATTTCTCACGAAATTTTTTATACGTTTAAGTGTTGAAAAATTGCGTTCTATACTTCGGTGTAGGCATCTTCCAGCTCTTTGTCTTTTAAAAATTGCATTAGTTCCTTAGCGTTATTTTTTGCGCTAATATCATCAGTTTCGTAAATCACTTTTAGTTCAGATCGCAGTAACACTCGGTCGAAGAACTGGCCATAATGAAGAAGAAGAGATTTAAACGCATCTTTTGGAAAAGTTTTTCCTTTACATGCATCAAAATTGCAGAGCTCAAGGAATTTAAAATCATTTAAACCGTTAAATCGATAGTTTATTTGTTGCTGAATTTGATCGATTATTTCATAAAAAAGGCGTCTGTATGATGTTTGAACATCTCCCACCTTGTCTGTTCGAAGACGCTTGGGTTGTGGCTCTACATTTAACGTCATCGTTTTCTCCCAAAATAGGTCAAAGTCATCTTTTTTTTGACTCAACAAGGACTTAAAATCATCCGCTTTTTTTAGGCAAAAAGCAATATCATTTGTTTTAGTTTGTAATATATTAAAAACATTGTCCGAGAATGGAAATATTTCTGAAAATATGTTCAACAAATAATTAAAATTAAAATCTCGTTTCAAACAGTCCAAAACCCCCTCGAACTATTTATTGCTTATGAGTCCCACGTTTCATTATTTTCTATTATATTCTCAAATAGTTCAATCAGTGATTCACGATTTTTAGATACTGTTAACACAAGTCTTCCATTATGGTTCCACCTAGTAGGAGCTACTTTGGGCAATCGTTTGTGGACAATGGAGTCCAAAGTTTGTGTACGTTTTGTTGACTTGGAAAAAAAGCAGCCATGCCACTTAAAGTAACGAAAAATACTTTACACTCTTTAATGTGATTGATGGACTAGGATAAAACTAAATTTAATTTATGAGCAAAACAATGGACAAACACAGCACTTGGGAAAGTTTCTCGAACTTTAGCATGCAGACCCCCTAATTGTCCTTCCATCATTGCAGCTCCATCATAGCTTTTAGCAACTAATTTTTTCTCTCCATTAATTTCTTTAGTAACGTTATAAACTACGGTGTGTAATGCATCTGCTGTAAGATTTTCGGACACATTCTTAAAACCTAAAAATCGCTCTTGAATACTTCCGTCTGTTTTAACGTAGCGTATTACTATAGATAATTGGCTAAAATTAGTGATATCAGTTGTTTCGTCCAGAACAATAGCAATGAACCGCGCCTCGCCAATCTCCTGCTTAATTCTTTTTAGAATAATGGTTGCAACAGCGGAAATTAAATCATTCTGGATTCGATTCGCCGTTCCGCGAAAAACACTAGACTGCTCTAAATGATTTTTTAAGCAACCATCATATTTAGCCATTAAACTAAGTAAATCTTGAAAATTTCCACTATTTGAAGAAACCCTTGTTTCGTCATGACCTCTAAATTCGAATTCGTGCTGTCCGAGAAAACAAACAACATCGATAAGTCTTCTTAATATTTGCCTATTTTTATCGACTAGTTCATTGTGTTGGCGGTGACTAATTTCCAACTGTTTATTAAGGGCGTGTTCAATTCTGGTTTTGCCGAAGACTTTCTTTTATGACGGCCTGCAAATGCGCTTTGGACATAATATATCTTTTTACAGCTTTATGGAAATTGTTTAAATCGGAAAAACCAGTTTTATTCCAGAGACCTTTTTCATTTTCAAAAAGTAAACATGGCCAACAAAATAATTTACTTATATTTTCACACCCTGTTAGCCATTTAAACTGTTCGTATTGTTTTTCCGGATAAAAATGTCTAATACAGCTTTTCATTTTTGTGGTTAAATTTTTCATAGGCGGTTTTCCCCTTCCTTTGGAAATTATTTGAAGCTTATCAGCGAAGTTTAATGTTGAAAGGCCCTTTATTATTAAGACACAGCACACATTCACACTCACTCTTCTTACTAAATTCTCCAACATTTTCAACGTTATTACCGACAGCCGAAGTTGACGGTATTTGCATATCCACGTCCGTATTATTGTCTTCCATATCGCACCATGCACGACGCGACGTACGTATCACACAACACACGAATAGCCGTTCAAACAAAGAACATACTCCAACGATAGCTTCCTCCCACACGCAAAAATTGCAAACAGCCGGTGGAAAGTTCAATAACCTCTGGCTCGATTCACAGGAAATCAAGCATACAGGCATGGCTGCAGAGAAGCTAGCGGCCCGCATAGGTTCTATTCGATTTTGTGGCTCGGTCGGAGTCAAGGCCGCATTTATTATGGGCTTGATAATTAAGATAATATTTTAGCATTTTTAATATAAACTAAATTAATGGTTTCCTATTTCAAAAATTACATTTTAAAGATGTTTCGTAATTTTTTTTTGGGGAAGCACTTCTTCCCTTGCTTCCAGGACTGCACGCCCCTGTCAGTAGAAGAACCATAAATTGTATGGAACGGGATGGCGCTCACGTAGAAGCATAATTTGTTCATTTTCATTCTAAATTAATTTTATTATACGATATTGTTAAATTAAACTTTTTGTATACCCCGTACATTGCATTCAGATTCGAATTTCTTTATGAAATGAAGTATTTTATCACACCTCGGAATACTCTATACTAAGAATAACTCTCTTATGGTATTTTGCTCTAAAACTAAACCTATGGGTAGTTTTCTCTTCAGGCAATTTCAGATTTTCTGAGATTTGGCAACCCTGTACAATTTCGGAGAAAGTAGAACTTTTTAAGAAGAGTAACATTTTTCATAAAATGAAAAATAAAAAGTTTTCTATTTGTTAAGAACTTTTCAGGACACGCTGTATTATCAAAAATGAATATTGTGTTGGCGAAAAACAATTGCCAAATTATGTGATTTATTTTTTGTAAAATAAATTAATTGGAAATCTTGGCGAAACAATTGCCATGTGATTTATTTTTTGTAAAATAAATTAATTGGAAATCTTAAACAAGTGCTTTCGTTTACTTATTAAACGAAAATAATTTTTGTATAGATAGCGGGGGGGGGGGTCGCCAAAATTCTTACTGGCTTCACTTGAAAAAAACCCTAGCGCCGGCCCTGAATGTTCTAAAACTCCAACCAACAGATACACGGGAATCAAAACAAAAAATAATAATACTAATAATTTCTACAATATAGCTACACTTACTCTTATGTTAAGTCTTGAATTAGATAAGAACTCATTTTCTTCAATACACAGATCGGAATCTGAATCTTGACTTTTTAAATTTGGGGCTTCCTAAAATATCAGCTGCAGTTAATTTATATGTATTAAAAGGATATCGGAGCAACTACACGTTTTCTTTTAAGGTCTTACATTTCGACAAGGGAAAAAATGTTTTCGGTAAAAGTATGTTGTTTTTTTATGAAGATTTTAGGAAAGTCACTATTTTTTTAATAAAGATTATTTTTTCCGATATTCTGTTATAAAATGTAGGTACATTTTGTTTTAAACAACCTAGAAAAATGATTTCCGATGACCGAAATAAGCCTGTTACAATGCAAATATATGTGCAGTAACAGAATAGGGAATTTAAATTCATTCCGATATCCTCTTAATTAAAAAGGACAATTTTGTACAAAAATTAGAGGCACAGTTACGCCCACAGAAATGTGGACATTAAGACAGCGGATGTAAATTTCTAAATTTCAGGAATTTTGGTATACCAGAATTTTAGCTCGGTCCAGTTTATCATCAGCGCTGCTTGGTACGGCTTGCAAAACGATTCTCCCACCAACCACCCACTAGAACGGACTGTCACGGGCTGCTGACAGAGACAGGGTAATCATAGTAGAAATAAACTAGTAGCGCCACTCTCGCCAATATTTTCCGCTTGCCGACAAAATTCGGTAGATTTTTGGCAGCATGCAAACTGCTTCAGTTGAGATCCGTCGTTCAAGCTGCGAGGTTCCAGCATTGCGTGCTGCTGTTGGGTGTGTCAACACGTCGAAAAGTTTATATTTTCTTTTATGGATTATAGTTTAGATCTTCTAATCGGTATCTTTCAAATAAAATAGACAATATGTTTCTGTTTAATATTTTGAACCAATTCCACACGTAACATAAATGCAAAACAGTGAAGCTGAGTATTCTTGACTATATGGGTTATAAAAGTGAAATGAAAATATGTAGTATTTAAAAATCTGTATATCCAATATCCAAAAATAATAAATAGTTATTGAGGAAATCTCAAATTTTTGTCACCTCAAACTTTTAGCTTCAATTCTAATTTTCTAACTAAAATGTTGAATATATGATAACAATGGAATTTATACATACAAATTCGTCTAACTGATATATTACAAAAAACACATTAAATAAAACATTAAATGGATGTTAAAATTAAAATTGATAGAGGAAGTAGAAAATCTCTGAAACAATAATATATTAATACTTGATTTTTTTTAGGATATTCTAAAGTTTTGTTCCTCCCTTTTTTAAACTTTACAATAGATTGTAAAACCTATATTTTATTTAAATGGAAGATTTAAAGTGTCAAATTTTAAATCTGTTTTTGGGTGCCCAAAATTCGTAATTTAATTATTTTTAATGCTTACTTATGTAAGAATTAACGGATTTGTATCTCTAAAATATCTGAAAATATAATTGTTCGCCTGAAGCATTTAAAAATGTAACACGCCAAATTGTTTCCATAAAAAAAAGACTAACTTTACAATTAAAAGTGTGTAAACCCAAAAATCCGTAATAAGAAATTCTAATTTTTTTGTCATTTCATGCCCGTTTTAAATCCTTCATCTAAATTGATTATGCCCAAAATCAGCCCGGTTAACTCACGAGCTAATAGACATACCGAGATATTCTTGGATAAAAACTGGTTTTTACACGTTGCGTTGTGAGAAACTTGAGACATTTAACACGATTTAGCTAAAACAAAATAATATTTTTGCCGCATTTGTTCTCATTTTGCAGGTGCAGAAGTATTATTGCTTACATGAAAGGTTTTCACAACATCCCATTTTCACGTAATTTTTCACCCGATGATCAAAAGATATTTTTTATTTTATTGTGAGCCTATATTTTCCTAAATACGTCTCTGGCTAGTGCCCGACTCCCCTTTGCCGACCGCGGCGGTCGGAAACTTCCGCAACAGTTCGGCCATATCCGTCGGCACCAGTGATCGCGCGACGTGAAAAAAATATGGCAAGTAGCTCAAAGGATTTGTCGAGGAGTAGACCTACTAGTTTATTTCTACTATGGGGTAAAAGCAGATATGACTCCGCCCTAGAGTAAAAATGTAGCTAAGCAAGCTTTCTTTTCCAATTACTATTTTTTAAAGTTTCATTATTAGATCTGCTCTCATTTCTAATGATTTTTTCCTTACTCGTTAAGAAGGTTAACATAGTATGGAAGCTTTCAGGAATGAGAATAATGATGATTTTTTTAAAAAAATCAGAAATTTAAAAAATTCTTACTTTTTTAAAATTTTTTTCAAACAAAACACAAAAAAATAAACACGCTTAAGAATTCGGTTGAAAAACTGATAAGAAAAGACCAGAAAGCTCGTCTACTACCCTTTTAAAAGACGCACAAAATCGCAATACGCGAACAGTCTGTCGCGGAAATGCCCGCTATTAGCGAACGAAAACCACTTATACTTGACACACATCGCGTCGCAAAGCGAATTATTATGGCTATTAGAGGCAGGGATGAAGACAGTATTTGGGTACATTTTGTCAAATTAAAAGTTACGGGCAAACTTGGATGTCGATGTTCAAACTGGATGCAAGACGCACAAAATCGAACTCGATAGAAGCAATTAAGGAAGGTCTATGTTCAGCAGTGGGCAAGAGAGGCTATTTGATGATAATGGCCACTGGTTTAATAAAAAAGGGTTAAAATGCATTTAGTGCGATAAAAAATTTGTGGGAGCATTGGATTACCCCATTTTTATATTCGGGTGTTCTGCCTGATATATTAAATTTGTGAAAGATCATGCAGTGCAAATCGTAAAATAGTTTCGAAATACCCACTTACTACACGCATGGTACAAACAAAAAAAGAGGAAGGAAGTTAATATTACCAAAAGATGTTCGATGGAGAGGTAGAGTACATAGATAACATAAAAAATTTCAAACTGCAAAGTTTTTGAACTAGTTTTAAAGCATTTGAAATATGTTAGCAGTATATGAAGTACTTTCCATAGTACTTTAATTACTTCAAATATATTTTTTTTTGGCAAATCAAGATCCAAATGTAAAATACTATTTGTGGAGTAATTGAATTTCAAATGTAACTACCGAAAAATATTTGAAGTACGTTTTTCCCCTCCAATCATCAGAGCGACTCCGAACAGAGCTGACTGCTGTGTTAATATTTATTATTAATTATTATGGCTTTCCTGACAAACCTAGTGCTAACCTGTGGCGGATCTACCAACCAGTACAGATTTTGTTAAAAAAAAACAAAGAGTTATCGTCCGAGCCGGAATTGGAACACAAAACCTGTGCAATACTACTCGGGCATCCTACCACTGATCTAGCAATATTCACAACGAAAATTGAATTAATGTTTATGCTCCGCCGATATAAACCGGTGAATCAAAAACTGAACGGTCGCAAGGTACGTTATGATTGGCCAATACGTCATGTGACCCAATAGGAGATTTTGATATTAGCGGGTCCCCTCGGTTTATTAAATAGTTTTTTTAAGTATTTTTATTTTTTAGTGCATTTAAAATCGACACATTTGCTTTTAACATTGAACAAAAAATGATCCAGAATATATTATGGAAAAAAACTGCCGTTCAATTGATCAATGACGTGATAACGTAACCTCCTTCTGAGTGATACAGGATGGATTGCACGGGTTCTCCTTAATTAAAATAAGTGACCCTTAACTTTAAGGCGAACCTTAAGTAAAAGATTGCGTTGCACGGATATTAAAATTGACTATAAGCCTGGTTTAACGTCATCTAAGATAAGCGAAGATTTTTGAGGTACAGGGTGGGGGTTACTTGGGTACTTTTGCGGGGTATATCCGTTATTTTTATAGATAGAAAGTTGAGATTTTCGCGACAGTGTACTACTTTTTCGTAAAACTAAAGATGCCGTTAACAAAATTATCATAGCCCTTTTAGTTTTTAAGATATTCAGGGCTAAATTGAAAATGTTGCATCTTCAGGCGCCCCTTGTATCTCAACTATCAGATACTTATCGAAAATGTGAAAACTGTTTCTTATATAACTTTACCCGTAGAACTCAATTCCGCCTTCGAAATTAGTATACAGGGTCAGGTCAAAAAGTTATCGGACCCTACTTTACTTTTTTAAATGGAACACCCTGTACATTTATAGACTTTAAAATTTGTCTTTTTTTTGCCTTCTCAAAAATATATAATAGTATGCCTTTTTCTCAGAAACAGAAATTTTCTGAAATTAAATACATAATTTCATAGTAAACTATGGCTATTCTATTATTATATAGAAACAAAAATAAACGTCAAAATTTTGGATCGACTTTCGGTTTATAAAGCAGTTTATAAACGTTCTTTTGATATTTTTTATAATTGATATTTATCAATTTCTTCGAATTATGGCAGCGTACGAAAATTCTAAAGAAGCCTCGGAATTATATTTCCAAAGGTAAGTAAGCTATTAGGGCTGTGAAAATCTGTATTATCATTATAAGTTTTTGCTTGTTAGGTATCCAGAAAGAAGGCAACCGTTTTCTGAGATATTTGCTCGTTTAAAAGCAAATGTAGTTGAGCAAGGATGATTTGTTCACCCGCGTCCTGAAACATACAACAAAGAGAACAGGGAAAGAAAAGAGATACATGTTTTGGGATATATAGAAGCAACACCTTCGTCCTCATGTAGAAAAATTGAGAAGGCAATTGGTGTGCCAAAAACTGACGGTCAGAGGATCTTGAAGAAATATAAGTATCATCCATACAAATTTAATATAATGCAACATTTGCATCCTGGCATTATATTTTTGTTGCAAAATCGATGCTTACGATTTAGTTGGCAGACTTGTTATCTGGTCAGACAAATGCTTTTTTTCAAGTGCGGAATCAACATTTAATGTTTGAAAGGGCACAAGGACGCTTTGGAGTTGGAGTGTCAGACATACAGTCTTACAGCACGTAGATAACTAGAAATCCTTGAGGAAGTTATTCCAGAACTGCTCTAAAATATTTCATTAGCCCAATATAATGCTGTTTACCTACAGCAAGATGGTGCTCCAAGTCACAACTCTAGGCTCTTAAGAGAATTTCTTGCTAATAATTTTCCTCAAAGATGAATAGGTACCAACGGACCTGTTAGATAGCCTCCACGATCTCCAGATCTCTCAATTTTAGATTTTTTTAAGGGGCTATATACAGGGTGTTTCTTAATTGAGTGTCAATATTTAAGGAGGTGATTTTTGGGTCCATTTTAGAAGAAAACTTCATATAAACATATGTCCTAAACGGTGTAAATTTTGAGATACAGGGTGTTAAACTTTCAATAATTTCATAATTTTTCGATAATATCTCGAATACCACTCTAGATATTGTAATGAAATTTGGTATAGAGGTACTATGCATCTAGTGGAATTTTTTGATGTAGAACTTTTTTTTTATTTCCACCAGTGGCGTCCGTACGGAATCCGACCTGCATATTTTCCCAGACATTGAATTTTTTTTAAAATAAAAATTATTTTTGAAATTCCCATTCATTTTTGAGCAAATTTGATCTCTTGGTAATTTTGAGTTGAACGCACGATTTTCGTTTTAAAAAATAAAAAACGTTTCTCTGTAGAGTTTTAACAATATCGCTAATATGACAACACCAATCGCCATGGCATACAAGGAAATTTTTTTTTACTGAAATTCAAGAAATCAAATTTGCTTATGAATAACTAATACCCAAAGATTTCAAAATTATTATTTGTGCTTATAATTTTTTAACACGAAACTATAAAATACTATTAGTTCATCAATAAAGAAAGATTACTAATAATAATTATTGTAGTAGGCTTTGACTGTCAGAATTAATACTTCTCTTGTAACTTAATTTGACAGTTCAGCTTTCAGATTCAGTCGGGGTTAATTAATTTTGTGTTCTAAATATCTGATATATCTGAGAAAAGAAATGGTTGAGTTTACCAATGAAGAGTTGGCAGATATGCATTACATGTATGGTTTAGCTGATGGCAGCTCACCGGAAGCTAGGCGATTATATCAAGAGCGCTTTCCTGATAGAGTCATACCAGATAGGCGAATATTTGCAAATGTGCATAGAAGGTTGACTGAAACAGGTACATTCAAGCCAAATAATTAATTAAAAGGGGCCCATCGGACTGTAAGAACTCCAGAAATTGAAGAGGCAGTATTAAATTCCATAGATGAAAATCCTGAACTGAGTACTAGGAAAATTGGAATTAACCTAAATATTTCGCACATCCTAGTTTGGAGAATTCTACATGATTTTTTTTATACCCATATCACATTCAACGAGTGCAAGCCTTACTTCCCCGAGATCTTCCTTTCCGAGTTAATTTTTGTGAATGGTTTTTGGAAAAAATTGCGCGTAATCCCTTATTTGATCGCGAAATAATGTTCACAGATGAAGCGAACTTCTCCAGGAACGCTCAGAAAGTTCCACAATAATCATATCTGGGCCGACGAGAACCCCCATATTGTAGAACATCATCATCAAGAGCAATTCTCTGTAAATGTTTGGGCTGGCATTATCGAAAATCACCTAATTGGACCTTTTTTCCTCCCAGAAAGACTAAATGGCCATAATTATCGCCGGTTTCTTGAGAACGATTTGCCGATATTGTTAGAAGATATACCAATTCTGATTAGAAACAGAATGTGGTTCATGCACGATGGCGCTCCCGCTCACTTTAGTATTTATGCCAGAGAATATTTGAACCGCACATTTAACAACAGATGGGTAGGTCGTGGCGGACCCCAACCATGGCCCCCTAGGTCCCCAGACCTAAATAGTTTGGATTTTTTTCTATAGGGACATCTTAAATCTTTAGTTTACCGCACCCCAGTAAACACTGTAGAGGAGCTGAAGGATCGTATAAGAGATTCTTGCGATATTATCAGAAACACCGAGGGTATCCTTCAAAGAGTTCGCGACAACATGAGGAAAAGGGCTGAAGCGTGTATTCTCCAAGGTGGTGGGCATTTTCAACAACTTATCTATTTTTTTTCTTCTATTTTGTTTCACAAAGTGTGCTGTCAATTTGTTAAAACCTAATTATTTTTGTTGAAATTATTAATTATGTACCTAGTTGTATTAGTATAGTTTTGTAAATAACTTGTTATTGTTGAAGAATGTCATATTATTTTAATAAAATTTATAAAAGTATTTATGAAGGAACAGACTTCTGAAGAACATTGACATGGTGGTCCTAGATTGGTGGCTGAAGACTACATACTATTATCTACAAATATCTCTCACTAAGATAAAGCGATTTCTGATTTTAATAAGAATGGACATAGTAATTACTTTCACGCCACTGATTTTTCTAAAATAAAGCATTTTTTTATTCATTTGTTTTATTTTTGAAAACTTTTAGTATTTATTTTCGACAAGATTTAATTTCTCGAGTTTAATACAATAATATTCCTCTGCATGCATGGTGATATCCGTCTTATGGCCAGGATTGTTTGGACCATGCAGAGAAACGGTTTTTATTTTTTAAAACAAAAACCGTGCGTCGAACACAAAATTACCAAGTGATCAAACTTGCTCAAAAATGGATGGAAATTTCAAAAATAATTTTTATTTAAAAAAAAATCAGTGCCGTACCATCAATGTCCGGGAAAATATGCAGGTCAGATTCCGTACGGACGCCACTGGTGGAAATAAAAAAAATGTTCTACATCAAAAAATTCCACTAGATGCATAGTACCTCTATACCAAATTTCATTACAATATCTATAGTGGTATTCGAGATATTATGGAAAAATTATGAAATTATTGAAAGTTTAACACCCTGTATCTCAAAATTTACACCGTTTAAGACATATGTTAATATGAAGTTTTCTTCTTAAAATGGACCCAAAAATCACCACCTTAAATATTGACACTCAATTAAGAAACACCCTGTATAAAATGAAGTATATAAAACACGATATGACGGCATAGCAGAACTTCGAGAGGCAATTCATTTAGCCTTTCGAAATCTGCGAATGACATGAACGGTTCTTTTTAACGCTATCCAAAGAATTACAAAAACGTGAAAATTTTGCATTAGAGAAAATGGTCGTCAATTAAAACATCACCTTTAAAAATTTGTTTTTTCTTTTTTTTAATAATGTTATTTGTTTGTGTTTGTTATATTGTTACTTTATGCTATAAAACTGTTGTTACAAACTTACTGTTATTAAAAAACTGTATAGGTATTTTTATATAAGAAGATACCTATATGCAAGGTATCCAAGTTTTCGTTAGCAATATGTAACTTTCAATTGTTTATTATTGTTATTCATGGCCTACTATTAAATTATCCATTTAATTTAAGAAAATTCTCATTTATTTGCGTGTTTCTGAGAAAAAGTGCATACTATTATATATTTTTGAAAAGATAAAAAAAAGGAGAAAAAAATTATAGTCTATAAATATACAGAGTGTATTATTAAAAAAATAAAGTAGGGTCCGATAACTTTTTGACCTGACCCTGTATACTAATTCCGAAGGCGGTATTGAGCTCTACGGGAAAAGTTATATTAGAAACAGTTTTCACATTTTCGATAAGTTATCTGACAACATGCAACATTTTTAACGAAAAACTTTCTATCTATAAAAATAAAGGAGACACCCGGCAAAATTACCCAAAATAGGACACCCTGTACATCGGTTTTATTTTCAAAGTTTTGATCTCTGATTTTTTAAAAATGTGTTGCTTACCTTAACCTTTAAAAATAAAGTACAGACATAGATCGACATAATATATTAATTGATGATGATAACGATCTTAATGAACTCAATTTAATAATCCAAGATGCGTATTCAACAGGGTGAATTATTTTGAGCCTTTTGATCAATTAACTTTTTCAAAAGCTTTCGAATGACGAAACCTACAGCATTTATCATACTAGATCAGATTGAACGTGAAATTGTACATCCCTGTGTTTTGTAATTGCATATCTGTAGCTTTTCATAAATAGATAGGCAAAATGAATAACAAATGTTTATATATTCTCATATTACGGCATCGGTCTTCTTGTTTTCGATGATATTCTGATACTTATGTAATTTAAAAGAACAGTTTTTTCTCTCCCTGAGAAATTAGAGGTTCTTTTTTTTTCTTATTTTCTGACATTATTTTAAAATTCAAATAAAATCAGACAGAAAACTGGCTGGGTCTGGTAGTTTCACACTGTTGCCACAAGTCTTCATGGTTTAGCTATGGTATGTAGCTAACGAGAACTTTAAAAAATCGATTGAAGATTTAAAAATAATTTAAGATTGCACCTTGCTCCTTAAATTAAGGTTCGGCTTAACTAAGGGTCACATTTAAGTTAAAGCGGTGCAATCCACCCATGTTACTGAATACGCCTGTAGGAAATACTTTGGCTGGCAGCTGGACGGACACTATGGAAATAAAAATAGGTAGTTCTTAGTCTCTGTAGCTTAATTGAGAAAATAATCCTTTTTCAGAATTTACAGTCGTTATATTCTTCAAGTTAGGTCGGGTAAAATGAAAAGGAATGTTGACATTGTAATTTAGCTAGAACTAACTCAGAATGCTACACATGATTTAACGATATTTAATACTATACGGGGTGACACAGAACATAGGTATAGGTACACGAAATATTTTTTTACCTTTTCAGATATCGCTTTGAAACTTAGGTAAGTTTAGCAACTTATTAAAATGCATATTTTTACAGATCATTTTAACCGGAAGTGACCTAAACTTCAATACATTAAAGGGAACTCTGTATATTTTTTTTATAGTCGTATTTTGTGCAAAATTCCCTTTCCAATGATGTATCACAAGTTATATTTTTCTTCCAAAATGGCGGCAATAAAACTGGTTTTCTGAAAAACGTTATATTCACCATATAACATATAAAACAAAACACAGTGTCAAACTTCTGAGGTGACCTGATTAAAATTAAACTTTTTAGGTTAGAAAAAGGATGAAAGCAGGTTATTATGTTTTTTTTAAATATTTAGTTTATTAAATTTTGGTATAAAATTTACATTAAAAGTAGACATTTTTATTTTTTTTTCTAATCTATAAAGTTTCATTTTAATCAGGTCACCTCAGAAGTTTGACACTGTCTTTTGTTTTATATGTAATATGGTGAATATAACATTTTTCAGAAAACCGGTTTTAGTGCCGCCATTTTGGAAGAAAAATATAACTTATGATACATCACTGGAAAGGGAATTTTACACAGAATACGACTATGAAAAAAATATACGGTGTTCCATTTAATCTATTAAGGTTTAGGTCACTTCCGGTTAAACCGGAAGGGATGTATAATGCAATTATCTGTCAAAATATGCATCTTAATAAGTTACTAAAGTTTTAAAGCATGTTTTGTGTCATCCCGTATAATAAATATTTTATTTTATATTGCCGATCTGCAGCAAATAGCTTGGGATTATTTGAAATGAGGCTAATTTGTGAACTAATATAGGACGCAGGGTTAGAGTGGGCTTTTAGCGCGCTCAGCCCCTCATCCCTTATTATGCTACTGATTTTGTCAAAAATGTAAAAACTCGCGGATTTCAAGCTTTTCATTCATGTTGTATTTAACTCGAATTTTTTTCTCAATACCACCCTGTATTTATAGAGGCTATGATAAAATAATAATAAAAAATGCTATACTGTACCTGAGTCATTTGCTCGGTAGTAGTTAGAAACCGTGCTAAAGGAGTGCAACACACAGGAAGAGTCTCTAACAGTGTTGGCCTCGAATGTGTCAAAAACGGTTTCATATATTTGGTGTCAAAAGAGCCCCATACTCTTGCTAGAACGGCCTTATCGTTGTTCTTTGGTTGTTCGGGACCGCTAAAAGGCTCATTCCAATCAGTTCTGGGCGATGTATTTCCCTGGAAATATTATTTTTGTTTAGTTTTAACCCAATAGATTCTAACAGGTTTGTTAATTAAAAAAGGGTTCACATGTTCTACAGCATAAATGGTTCTTGATTAATACCGGACTGCGCATGCAAAGGGGGGTAATGTGTTTAACAGTCATGTATGTGGGTAAGTATGTATGTATGTAATATATCCATTGTTTGTTACTATCTAACGCATGGATCGATTTTCTTAGCTAGGTAAAAAAAAAACCCACCTATCTGAAAAATGTACCAGTCTAGAGGTATATATATATATATATATATATATATATATATATATATATATATATATATATATATATATATATATATATATATATATATATATATATATATATATATATATATATATATATATATATATATATATATATATACGTAGCAGAAATATATAATTTCTGCAGGTGCAAAACGGCCTACAAGAAGAATTGGATTAGAACCCTCCTGCGATCATGATTTTTTTTTCAGGCAGGCTTGTACCCAGGGAGATCTGAAATAACAGATTGCTCGATATGACAAAATCGAAAACGAAACGTCTATCATACTAAAATAGTACTACATGCTAAGTATAACACTTAGCGCCACCTATTGGGGCTCCGGTGGTTTCCGGCTGCAAACCCATAGGAATTTGGCAAAGTATGCACTAGCACCATCATACGGAGAGTAGATACTAAAATCAATAAAAATCACACATATCAAAAGGGCCGGAAAGGATATATGTAGAATAGCAGAAATATATAATTTCTGCAGGTGCAAAAAAAATTGCTTTGATTATGTCACAGGGTACCCTCCTGCGATCATGATTTCTGGGCCTTTACCCTCATCAGGCAGGCTTGTACCCAGGGAGATCTGAAATAACAGATTGCTCGATATGACAAAATCGAAAACGAAATTTTTAAAATAGTACTACATGCTAAGTATAACACTTAGCGCCACCTATTGGGGCTTGGTTTCCGGCTGCAAACCCATAGGAATTTGGCAAAGTATGCACTAGCACCATCATACGGAGAGTAGAACTAAAATCAATAAAAATGCGCTTTCACACACCTTTATCAAAAGTTCTTGGCCGGAAAGGATATATGTAGAATAGCAGAAATATATAATTTCTGCAGGTGCAAAACGGCCTACAAGAAGAATTGCTATATATATATATATATATATATATATATATATATATATATATATATATATATATATATATATATATATATATATATATATACATATATATATATGTATATATATATATATGTATATATATATATAGTATATTATATATATATATATATATATATATATATATATATATATATATATATACAAAATACCATATCTCCCTCGTTTTTTTATAATTTTGAATTTTTTTTATGAAAGTTGTATAGCAAGAAGAAATCTACAATTTAAAAATATTTTTAATTATACAGGGTGTTTCAAAGTGAGGCTCCTAAGAATCAATTTTTCTTAAAAGGGACACCCTATATATTTTTAAATATTCGGATTTCCCAAGAAATTCTCCATATAACACCATATTTGGTTTTGCATTTTATTTCGACGTTGCCCAAATTATTCAAAAAATATCTAAATTTAAAAAAAATCGTGGTCCTCCATAACCTGCTATAACTTCTAACGTACAACGATTCCAAGAAAGAAAAATTGTACCAAAGAAGACAAATGTCTAGCTAAGAGTTTAGATAACCGCATACATAATAATTGTATACACGGTATTTGCTGCAAATATGCCAACTTGGCAAAATTGAAACTAATTTTTCTTTGATTTTCTAAATAGCACACCCTGTATCTAACTATAATATCGTGTTTCGTTATTAGTCTCTTTCACTTTTATAAAGGTTATCTTATACCCGTATCTATAGTTTTCGCGATCTATTAATTTTTATTAATTGTATCGTTGAAAATGCATTAAAACATATTGATGTAATTTTAATCTAGTTAGCCATGTTAAAAAAAAAAAATAAATATACCTCAAAGCAATATTGTTGTTCTTTCAATTTATCTGCCAGTAGTAAAAATTATTGTTGTAAACATTTTATAAAATAACTTAGCTTGAAGCTTAAAAATATAATTTGATATTTATATTAAGTAAATGCAGATAGTTAATTTTAAAAAAAATCTAGTAAGATATGGCAAATGAAAATACCAATGATTTAAAAAAGTTAGTTTTTAATTATAACCAGGGTTGTGGTACGTCGAAAATTTGACATATTCTACGCTATTTACGACGCGTCGAAAATTGTTTATTGACATCAGTAATTTTCGATATATTCGACAGTCCAAAATATGTCAGTATTTTGGTTTAAAATAAATATCATAAATTACAATGTATTTGTATATTGCTTAAAAAAATAAAATTAAACATATTAAATGAGAAATGTAAGAAAAAATAAAGTAATATAAAACAAATACTACATTCAATAAGGACTAAAACTAAATATCATAAATCATTAAATCACATTATATTTATATATTGTTATATAATTAATTATTATTATATATTGTTTTTGTTTAAAAAAAAAAGATAATGTCTTTCAGCCAAACCCCAGAATGTCTGCACATTAATCATTTGTTTATTGAAGAGTTTTTGAAAGATGTTTCGGTTGTATTTTTACAAATGAAGACCATTTAATCCATCAGCACTGAGATTATCTATAGAAAAACCTTCCACATTTCGTACTTGTTCTTTGGATAACCTCTTTTCTCTGTATAGCGGGTCTAAAAAATTTGCAAGATAGAGAATAAATATTTAATGCTTGGCTCTATCGTTTTTTCACAAAATTATCATATTCTTCAAATACATCTGGTAAACGCAATGTCAACCATTCCTCAGGTGCATCAGCAATATAAGCCTGTGTGCCATATAATTTATTTTATAAGCCTGCATACGGGATCAAATTATTTGACGCTATCCTCTACTTGTTTTCTTAAACTCTCCTCGAAAACAAGTTTTATTATATTTGGTTTGATTTTTGCATTATCTTCTGCAATAACATTTCTCATAGCTTTCAAATTATCTAAATAATTAAAAAGAGTCTCTAAATGAACACCAGCGCGTTTCGCCAGCTAACATAAGTGTTTTTGCCACTATCCTTTATTACTCTTCTTTCTAGATCTGGTGATGAAAATTCTTTGAGCACGGTTTGTACTTTTCCTGCAACATTTTCTGACACAGTTCTTTTGCCAGAATGCTGTCTTATGTCTTATGTTATTAGCATTATCTGAGCACACAGCATAAATACATTTTTTTTGCCCGTTTGCTTTTCTTCTGTCATTGGCAGTACAAATTTTTAAGTCACGTGAGTTTATTAAGTACGGTTATTTTGATACTCTACTAGTTTTTTTTACCTAATCTGTGGGCCTATTTTCTTTATTATAAAATGAGGCTACCAGTGCGAAAACGGCCTGACCCACAAATTTATTATTTTAAGATATTCGGCCCAACTTGTTGCCCAAGCATATAAATATACAAGGCAAAACAGCCTAAGCCACCTTCCGCGACTCTTCCAAAGATGGCGCTGGTAGTATACTTTTGCTTTATTAATAATCATTTTGTCAACATAACATACGCATAACCGGCCTAATCCACACTTCTGTGGGTTATATATGCGCAATCAAGTCATATTGACATTACTTAGCACTGAGCTTACAGTTTTTTGTGTTTTGCGAAATATAATTGAATTAAAACAAACTGTGTGTGTGTTAAAATATATATGAATATGAGTACTTCACTAGACATCAACGGTAAGAACTTTTACTTTATTTATTTAGCACTACTGTGCATGTAAAAAAATACAAGGTTTTTGAGGTTAGTTTTTTTTTCTTCCAGACTCGTATGAGAGCGACCCATTCGACGATTCTGGGTCTGAATATCTGCCTGATCAGCCTAATAATCAAAGTGGCTCAGAAACCGAAAGTGAAGAGGCTACTATAAGTGCAAAAGCAAAAACAAGAAAACGCACCAGGAGTGAGAAACTGTGGCCAGGAAATATTACGAAAGCGAAGCGGACAAAAGGTCAAGAATATAAGAATTTCAAAGGTAAGGTAGTAGCAGCCAAGTTATTTGAAGAAATAGTGTGTCCCTGTTCAAATCAGTGCCATGTAAAGATAAATTCTGAACGGCAAAAAACTCTGCTCGAAAACTTGTATGGGCTTGAAACTCATGATTTACAAAGCCAACGCAGATCCTTCAAGACGTTCGAATACGCGATTGTACTACGCAACCAATGAAAACGGAGAAAAAGTAAAAATCTGCAAAGAGTTCTTTAAAAAAGTGTTTAAAGTTTCAGATGGAAGAATAAGTAGAATTATGTTGAGCAAAGCAGCTGGTATGACCCCTCCCGTAGATGAACGGGGAAAACATGCCCCCGGTAATAAGACAAGCGAGGACAAAATATTGGAAATCAAGAATTTCATAAACAGATTCCCCGCATATCAATCACATTATTCAAGAGTAAAGAACCCCCATAGAAAATACCTGTCGCCTGATCTTAGTTTAGGGAAAATGTATAACCTTTACAAAGATCAAACTCCTGAACCAGTGTCATATTTTGTTTTCTCCAACATATTTAATACACAGTTCAATTTACATTTTCATGCTCCTGTGTCAGATTCATGTAGAAAATGTGATTTTCTAAAGGTAAAAATAGAAGCGTCAACCGAGGAAGCTGCAAAACAGCAAAGTGTTACTGAGCGAGAGCTACATCTTCGTAAGGCTGAATCAGCAAGGGAAGGGATGAAAGCCGATGCGGGGTTGGCTAAAAACGACAAAAACATCACTGTTATTAGTTTTGATCTAATGAAGACATTGGCCACCCCAGTTTTGTCAACAGGTGTTGCGTACTATAAGCGGCAACTATGGACATTTTGTCTGGGAATCCATAACCTAGCAACAAACGAGGCATTTATGTATGTGTGGGATGAATCAAAAGCTTCACGAGGTCCTGAAGAGATAGGCTCTTGTCTTCTACATTTTGTGAAAAATCATGTTCTCTCGAAGAAACTCATTCTCTATTCAGACCAATGCGGCGGCCAAAACCGGAATATCAAGATCGCGCTGCTTTGTAATTATATTGTAGGTTCCGGTAATTTCACAGTAGATGAGATCGATCAAAAGTTTTTGGTGAGTAGATACTCGTATTTGCCTTGCGATCAATACTTCGGGCTCATCGAGAAACAAAAGAAATTCTTCAAAGATATTTACATTCCGGAACATTGGTGTAATGTCATCAGATCTGCCAGAAAAAAAGACCCTTTTAAACTTATTATCATGGAAAGCCAAAATTTTTTTTCTACTGCGTCTCTTCAATCCCAAATCACCAATAGAAAGAAATCTCTAAATGACGAAAAAGTGGAGTGGCTCAAAATACAATGGCTGAAATTTAAAAAGGATGAACCATTTCTAATACATTTCAAATACTCCAACAATATTTTGGTTCCCTTCAAAACAGTGAACATTGCAAAAAGAAATGCTGTCTCTTCTTCAGTTAATAATAATTTGCAACTGCTCTATCCGAATGGACACAAGGTGGATATTAAAAAAAAGCAGGACTTATTGCAACTTTCCGACTTCATTCCCCCCGTTTACCAAGATTTTTATAAAAATTTGAAAACAACAGACGACCAATCTGAAGACTTCATCGAAATGGAGGAGAACTATGATGAATAATTCGGTTCAAAGACATTTTTGTAAATTAGTTTCTTGTAAGATTGTATTTTCATAAAATATAATATCTGTTTTTACGATATATTTGTCCAAAACAAGTTTTTTTACTCTGGCCTAGTAATTTTTGAAAATTTTTATAAAAGGCAAATCGGCCTAACCCACTTTTTTTCAAAAAAATATAAGTATTTTGCAACTTTTCTGCTACTAAAATCTTAGCATGGCTAAAATAAATAGATTAAACAAAAATGTATCCACTGAAAACTTTTCGGATAGGATTTAAACGAAGCAATATTTTCCAACAGATTTCAAATCACGTTTTCTCAAAACTACTCTTTTGGGGTTAGGCCGTTTTCGCACTGGTAGACTCAAATATAATTTGCGAAAAAATAGGTATTATTTTTTACTCACCCTTAGCCCTGCTACAAATATTTCTATGGCTTTGCAGTCTTTGCTTGCCTGCATTTTTATATTTTTTTCGCAGATTTTGCATAAAGCTGCACATTTTCCTTGAATTTTAATCAATTCAAACTCATATTCTTGTCAAAATGTATGTTCAGGTAGCCCAGACATTTTACAATTAACACTAATCACAATAAAACACCCGTTAAATAAGAATTGTTTGCTAAACTTGACTTAAACCCCGAAAAAAAAAATAAAATAGAGCTCTGTTGTTCCCGAATACAAATGAGGGGATTCCCTTAATCTTCCAATTCCGTCGATTCTAGCGTCGTCGCGTTGCCATACCATGTTGCTAGATGTATTCAATAATAATGTATATACTTTTAACTGAAAAACATTTGCGAATAGACCGCTGTTGAAATATAAGCCCAAAATTGATTATCATTTTTGACAGAATACTCGACATTTTTGACACGATGTTCGACGCGGTTTCCGACGTCGAAGTCGAAAATAATTTTCGACGCGTCATTACCCTCCCTGATTATAACCAACAACAATTAGTTAAAGAACAAATTTAATTCTGTCTACACATTTAATTATTCCAGAACACGAAAATACACAAAAATCATAACTGTACATTGCAATTGTAATTATTTCTGTATCTATTAAAAGGTATACCATAGTGGCTGTAATCAATATATTATAGTGATAATAAGAAAAAAAGAATTCCAGAAGAGACGTTAAATAAGGAAATATTATTTTATGCAGTAACAAGTTTTATATTATAAAAATAAAATAAAACGAAGCAACTTAAATTACAAAAAAAATTAAATCCCTTAATACACAAAACACTACCTAATTAAATGTTCAAAATGTCTACCGTTCTCTTGAACACGTCTTTCGAATGTACTGCTTAAATGTCGATACATGGAAACACTAATATTTGTAAAACAATTTCTAATCCTTAACTTCTTGTCTTCCTTTGTTGTGGGAGGTATTTTGTATATTTCTTCTTTAACATACCCCCATATACTAAAGCTCATTTTTGTAAGGTCCACCTTTTCCAATCCAAAGATCTGTGTATGTTTGATTTAAAAATGTTCTGATAGGCCCTATGGAATGAACTGGGGCACCATCATGAAGAAATCACATTTTATTCAGAATATCATTTGGTATTTGAGCTAATAACCCAGGTAAATGAATTTGCAAAAAACCTAAGTAAACATCCCCTGCTACCTTTCGTTCAAAAATATATGGCCCAATTACGTGGTTACCTAAAATACCTCCCCAAACATTTTATGACCATCTAATTTGGGAAGTATATCTTACCAAATGTGGAATTTCTGTTGCGTAGTAATGGAAATTGTGTCTGTTAACACTCCTATTCTTATGAAACGTATCTTTAAATTGAGCTTTAAATTCTCTTGAAGTTCGGGTCTACTCTTCGTTCTTTAGAATTGGAAAAATGCTGAATGACACGTTCGTTAAAATTGTACGCACATTCCTTTTATAAACGATTTCTTGATACTTAACATTGCTAAAGCGGATAGTCTATCTTGGTCCAACTCGTCAACAAAATTTATAAGCCTTCGAAAAACCCCTGGGTTTTCAGACAAAGCCGTTTCATCATGGCCACGTAGTGCCAGCTCGAATGCCCTACAAAATTTTACACAATCTATAATTATTTTAAAATATAACGATTTTTGGATACTATTCATTAAAATCTCTAAAGGATTTTCTATAAGCTGTGTCTAGCTGAGTGCGAATATCAACACTTCCGACCGTAGCATAGTTCACCGAACATTTCATGTGATCTGCAGAAAACGCATGCTTTTTTATTTTTTCTTTTAAGTGTTTTAAGTCTTTAACACTCTATCTTCTTATCTACATTCACAACTCAAACATAGACCACCTTGAAATTGGTTATTTTTACAAAATTAAGTTCGTAAGCACTTTTTAGTCGTTTATTTTTTGCACTAGTCACTACCAACATTTTATTTCCTGTATATTTCCAACTCACACATGGATATACAAAAAAAATATATTACAAAAAAACAGTATAAAAATCAATTTTCATCGATTAAAAACGTCCGAAACAATATCGAGTCGGAATATCGACCGCGCGACCTCTGAACAATTAAATTTCCGCATGCCGACGTGATGCCGCGAACGATCGATCGAATTATGAGAATAGACTGGCTGATGACCCAAATCGCGATTTCATATTCCATTTGCTATCACGTTCGGCTGCCGCTCGGTACCTGTGAGATCTTCGGGTACTTTCGTCAAGCTTTAAGGCAATTCGGACTGCCCAGCCTAGCTTAGTATAGCGTATTTTATTATGCCTAAGGAACGCAACGAGAGCGTTCGAACCGCCGCGCGCGGCTAATAGTGTAGCGTATTTAACTTTTCACAAGGTTCGCGTTTTATTACAACTATTAGGAAGGGCGGTCAAACAAATAATTTATTGTCTGAAATATTTTTGGGGGGTCATTGATCAACTGACCCTATGGAAGAGCCGCCACTGTTCTTCTCTATAGCTCCCAATACAAAAACCATATCAACCATCTCGCCTTGTGAGAAATTCATTATTTATATTTGAAACCAAATTATATTATACAACATTTACAACAGTAATTTTTGTCATTGGCAGATAGACTGAAAGAACCCTTTTCAAACAATATTACTTTGACGTATAATTTGTTTTCTTTAATAAACATGGCTAAAATTACATCAATATGTTTTAAAGCATTTTCAACAACACAAAAATGAAAGAGGACTAATAGCAGAACACGGTAGGATAGTTAGATACAGAGTGTGCCATTTAATAAATCAAATAAAAATCGGTGTAGGTTAGAAGTTATAGCAGGTTATGGAGGACCATGTTTTTTTTTAATTCAGATATTTCTTGAATAATTTGGCAACGTCGAAATAAAATGCAAATATAAATGTGGGGTTATATGGAGAATTTCTTGGGGAATCTAAATATTTAAAAATACATAGGGTGTCCCATTTAAAAAAGTTGTTTCTTAGGTGCCTCACTTTTGTGAAATACCCTGTATAATTAGAAATATTTGTATATTGTAGACTTCTTTTTGTTATACAACTTTCATAAAAAAAATCCAAAAATTATAAAAAACGAGGGAGATATGGTACTTTGTCACACTATTGCGCCACCTGTATATATATATATATATATATATATATATATATATATATATATATACATACATATATATATATATATATATATATATATATATATATATATATATATATAAACGAAATAACTCACGGTAAGGATTACTCCTTCACCATTTTGTCAAGAATCTACCAAAACATGACGCTATGTTTGTTTCCAGGGCCATCTGCGTGGTATCTGCACCTGCAAGGCTTATCAAGAAGTTTCTTTGGGGAGTATCGGTATTAAAACGCGCCACGAATCTACCAAAACATGACGCTATGTTTGTTTCCAAGGCCATCATCTGCTACCGTGGTATCTGCCCCGGCAAGGCTCATCAAGCAGTTTCTTTGGGGGGTATCGGTATTAAAACGGAAATACCCAAACCCTGAAACAATCAAGGTGTCATGCCATTCGACTTTGAAAGTCGACGAGGCCAATAGACAACCAGTGGATCCATCTGTAGGTACTATGGTGCAACTAAATCGCTTTAGCCGTCCGGTTCTTGGTTGTAAAGTTATACAAACGAAATAACTCACGGTAAGGATTACTCCTTCACCATTTTGTCGAGAATCTACCAAAACATGACGCTATGTTTGTTTCCAGGGCCATCATCTGCTACCGTGGTATCTGCCCCGGCAAGGCTCATCAGCCAGTTTCCTTGGGGTGTATCGGTATTAAAACCGAAATACCCAAACCCTGAAACAAACAAGGCGTCATGGCATTCGATTTTTACCCTACATACAGATACACATTTTATGAAACCATCTAGTTGTTTGGTAATAACTTAACGAAAGTCTAAAGCAGACAGAGAAACAGGAGGACGAAAAGTTCAAGTTATAACTTTCAAGAGTTGAAAACAACTTTAATTTATTTTTTTAGTTTTGATAGTTTCACTATTTTTGGTTATTTATATACATGTTTTATTAAGTTTTTCGTTTATAAACACAAGTTAATAAATGCGTTTTACACGTAAATTGTTGACAAAGTTTGAAAATATAGATAAATAACCAGAAGCAGAAAAAACTCTAATATTACTTAATCTCTCAGAGAAAAACCAACAACAAAAAGTTTTTGAAAACTGATTATATGCTCATATAGAATTGTGCTCTCAATTTTCTTGATAAAATTCCACCCTTCGGATTTTAAACAACCTTGTTACTCCAGATACATCAACCAACGCCTAAACACGGGTTCACAAATTTAGCAGGATTCATGTTATAGAAACGAAAATGTAATGCTTTAATTAATACATAATAATTTTGTAAAATATTTACCTAGCTGGCATGGAATATAACCTTTTTGAGATCATGTCACAACAAAAAGCCTACTGGAATAAGATTAGGTGGTCATAAATAATTCTCTATAATACAATAATAGCCTACCTCAGGTTGGTTCCAGATAATCAGTTCACAGGAACAAACAATTAATATAACTAATAAACATTGATTTCGTAGTACAATAATGTCAATCGGGACTTCACGCGTTTCAAGTTGGTCTGCTTTACAAAAACCAACTATTAATATAATTTAAGACAATGCCAAGAATCAAATATTGTAAAATTAAAGAGTTACAACACCAATTTAAAATATACTTAACGTAAAAAAATAGGGTAACAAGTTCAGTGGGGATCGTATTGTAATAAGCATAAAAAAATCTATAAATATTGAGCATGAATTTTCGTAAACTTAAATGAATTTATTTTTGTGCATTTACGTAGTTAATCAATTTGTATCTAAATCTCTTTTAGATCAATGGTTAGTTATAGCAAAAACAAAAGATTCTTTTAAGCACTAAGTGCTTCATTATCATCATTTATGCATTCTTCTAGATAGTTTCCATTAGGCGAGTAAGTATATATGCAAAAAATATATTAATGAGTTTTATGAGTACCTACCGCTGAGGGTAGAAGTAATGAGAAATAAACTTACATCTGTGTCTGCAGTGGAAGAATAAAATTTTAATCATAACTATTCTGGAGGGAAAAAAGTAAATATCATTGATATTTTCTTTTTAGATTTTCACATTCTATCATCCCCAAAACTTTGTTAGACTACTTTTTATACCCTGTGCATACTTCACATGCAGATGGGAAAATATCTGTACCTACCCCTGGACCTCTTTCCATGGAATTGTATACCTGTTAATTAAAGCATAGTTGTTAAAAACAATTCTTTTTTAAATTATCAAATCAACTCAACTTACATTGTGCACACCATTCTGAGACAGGGCTTCTGTTTCATCATCACTGCCAACGCTGAAAGAACACATTTATTTATTTGAAAATGGAAACGTAATATCATCATGTAGTTATACAAATGCAAACAAGTTTAAACAAAAACAACTTGTAAAAAAACATTTGTTTGCCATTCCTGAAAAACTACAATATGCAAATAGAGATTCGAAAGTTTAAGGTTTAGTTTTTCTCTCACTATTTTCTTTACTAGCTTAAGCACTGCTTTTTATTATATTTCTTGCTGTTTTGAAATCCTAATTTAACCGTATTTTTTTAAAACTTCATTTATATCATACTTTACAAGGCTAAGTAAATTTGTTACTGATAATATACTATAGAACATACAGTACAAGGTTTTATAGTCTGTTTCAAAAATGTATAGAGTACTAAAACCTCAGTTATGCAAAGGAACTACAGGGTGACCCACCAATAATTTATGGCATAGTTTGACATTGATCTCATTGCAAAATTCTTTCTTTTCATCAAGTGTAGGTAGTATCACCCGGTTCTGGGTCAATTTATGCGTTTTGCCTATTGTTATCCGTTCATAAACACTGAAAATGGTACGCCAAAGGCGTGCGGTTGGATACTTATAGAATTTAAATTAATTAAATTTAACGAAATTTTATTTTAACAAAATAAAAATTATATATAATAAGTACATAATATACATAGATAAAATCAATATTATTATATATTATTATACAACAATTAAATTATAATAGGTTATATTCTTCATCTTTTGACATTATAATTAAAGGGTCGACCGTCTGATCGATCAGGTTGTAAAAATCCAATATTTTCTCCTTCTGTTTAATAACATGTTGGACTGCTTTTCAATCAAACAGTAGCTTAAGATCTTTCATTTTAAATGAAAAATACATAGATACATACATACATATACAGGTTGGTCCATCTCAGCTCCCTTCTTCTGTAGCTCACTTATCAATTGACTCATGAATTTGAAATTTTGCACAACTCATATGTATATTAGGGCGCATTTTCTAAAAATGTTTTTAATTATACAGGGTGACCCAAAAACGTGTGACGTCACAATGACAAATTTTTTTAAATTTGATGACCTATTTTTTTTTGCATATTTAGATGGCTTCCATAGTTGTTTACATCATCCTAAAATTTTATTGGATTTGATCGGTAAATAACCGCTTAAAAAAGTTAAATATGAAAAAAAGTGAATTTACACCACTGGTTAAAAAAAATTATAATAATCCAGATATTGCCTCGACATAAGAATCAAACTGGGAGTTCATTAAATAAGGTTTGACAAACTCGCTGACCAAATTTAAAAGAAATTATACAGGGGCTACAAAATTAAGTGTCAAAATTACCAAACTTCAAAGTGCATTTTCTTTCTTATTTTAAATGTCAAAAATAAAACTTTTTTGTAAATACATCTTTATTAAAATTTCTAACGTATTAAAAGATATTCGTCAAAAAGTGGTAAAGCGTCCTATTTTAGCAGCCATTTTAATGAAAAGTAATCCAAAGTGGCTTAGATTATTAAAATGAATGACTTAGAATTCAATCAAAATGACAGGAGAGTCTTTTTGACAAATTTAAAAAATTATTTAGTTTACAAACGGGTTAATATTGTTCTTGATCATAATTATTACAAAGTATTGCGTTATTTTATTCCAGTAGTATAGTTTGTTTATTGTGCTTATAGTTGTTTTCAGTTTATTTCAAGAAGTTATTTTTTAAGTAGTTTGTTAAGTTTTGCATAAGTATTTTTACAATGAACTATACCAAAGAAGAGCTAGTAGATATGATTTTTGTGTTGGGAGAATCTCAAAAAAATAGTTTTTTGGCTAGTCGGATATACGCGGAGCGATATCCGGAACGAAGACATCCCGATAAGAGAAGCCTGCAAAACTTATTAGATAGATTTATTCAGACGGGAGATGTCGAATACTCAAAACCTAGTAGAAATAGGCCAGTTCAAACTGATGAAAAGGAACTGATTCATATCACAGAAACCCTTTCAATTAGCCAAAGGGTAGTCACCGATATAGCGAATGTTAGCAAAACCACCGTTCAACGTGTTTTTAAAAAAAATCATTTTCATGCCTACCATATTCAGCTTCACCAAGAGCTTTATGAAGAAGATTATGAGCATCGGATAGCGTTTTGTAACTGGGCACAATCCAAAATCAGAGCAAATTTTGAATTATTCGATAAAGTGCTCTTCTCAGACGAGGCTACCTTCCATAAAAATGGATTTGTGAATCGCCACAATTTTTATTACTACTCCGATCATAATCCAAGACATTTTCGGCAGATCGTTCGACAGCACAGATGGTCTATTAATGTTTGGAGATTTTATTATCGGATTTTTTCGATGGGCATTTAAATAGGGACATGTATTTAAGATTTTATTGTTCCGTTTAACCCGTAAAGGAGGGCATATGGCTACAACACGACGGCGCTCCAGCACATTATTCTTTACCGGTCAGGCACCATCTTGAGGTAGCCTTTCCGGATAGGTGGATCGGAAGAGGAGGGCCAATTAGATGGCCACCCCGTTCACCCGACCTCACTAAGCTTGATTTCTTCTTATGGGGCTATATTAAAGAAATCGTTTACCAGGAGCCCCAAACAACACCTGAGAACATGAAGCTGCGAATTCAAGACGCATTTCGACAGGTAACACCCGATATTTTAAGGAGAGAGGCAGCATCTTTTCATACTCGTCTTCGTTTGTGTTTGGAAGAAAACGGAAAACACATTGAACATAAGTTCTAGTGAAAAAATTAGAATAAATATAGTTGAATTTAGTATAGTGTAAGTTAAATAGTAAATTTTTAATTTTAATGTCAAGATAAATGATAAATTATAATAAAATTCAATATAAAAAAAATAAATAAAAAAATAATTTAAAAATAAAAATAAATATGCCATATGTCAAAATTGTCTCATGTCATATTGATTGAATTCTACGTCATTCATTTTAATAATCTAAGCCACCTTGGATTACTTTTCATTAAAATGGTTGCTAAAATAAGATGCTTTACCAGTTTTTGGAGAATATCTTTTATTGCGTTAGAAATTTTAATAAAGATGTATTTACAAAAAAGTTTTATTTTTCAATTATGCATCGATTGCAATGAAAAAAGAATAGGGTTGACATTTAAAATAAGAAAGAAAACGCACTTTGAAGTTTGGTAATTTTGACACTTAATTTTGTAGACCCTGTATAATTTAGATCGTTTAAATTTGGTCAGCGAGATTGTCAAACTTTATTTAATGAACTTCCAGTTTGATTCTTATGTCGAGGCAATATTTGAATTTTTATATATTTTTTTAACCAGTGTTGTAAATTAACTTTTTTTCACATTTAATTTTTTTTAAGCCGTTATTTACCGATCGAATCCAATAAAATTTTAGGATGATCTAAATAGCTATGGAAGCCATCTAAATATGCAAGAAAATATAGGTCATCTAATTAAAAAAAAAATATGTCATTGTGACGTCACACTTTTTTGGGTCACCCTGTATAATCAAAAATATTTTCAGAAAATGCGCCCTAATATACATATGAGTTGTGCAAAATTTCAAATTCATAAGTCAAATGATAAGTGAGCTACAAAAGAAGGGAGCTGAGATTGACCACCCTGTATACATACATACATACTTACAAACATACATACATACACACATACATACCTTCATACATACATACCTTCATACATACATACCTTCATACATACATACATACATACCTTCATACATACATACCTTCATACATACATACACTGTGGTCCAAATTAAATTAGAACCTTTTTTAAACTTTATTATTTTTCTTATTTTTAGTCCTTATATCTTTGGATATGTTTTAGATGAATAATTTCTGAGTTACTTGTAAAATCTCGACTTATTTTTTTGTACAGGGTGCGCAAAAAAATCGAATTTTTCTAAAACGTTGATTTTAAAGTCGTTGCAAAAATCAAGTGATTCCAATATTTCTACGATTCCATGTTAAAATGGTTTATTGGTTTTCGGATAATGACCAGCAACTTGAGGATTTTGATTGAATTTAATTTTTAATAGTTAATTTTTTAATTTAAGTCTTATCTAATCGCTATAGATAAAGCAAAGAATATAGCTACAACATACTCATGCTGATCCAGTTTCGAATATATAAAATTTAAAAAACTCCTAGATGCAGACTCAGTTGATTTGCTGGACAAGAATCCGTGCTGGTATCTGTTAACAATATTGTATTTCAACAAACAGGTAGTTATTCAGGAATGTATAATTTTCTTAAAAAATTTTGAAATCGAGCGAGAAGTATCGAAATTTGCTTGTAATTTTCAATATTTTCACTACCGCCCCTTTTTAATATTGGACCCTCGGAAAAATGCAGTGATCAAGACTAAGATTGATTAGTATTGCAAGTGGATTATAAATATAATGTTTAGCCGCCTTAATCAAGCCAATGTTAAGGTCATCACAGTATTTAAAACTTCACGTTCTGTCCACCCAATAATACTATCGAGTTAGGTAGTAAGTCGGGCATTGTACCAGGTAGAGCTATTCCATGATATTTATTTTCCAGCTTTTTTAAAGCCATGGTGCTAAAAATGCCGAAAACTTCTTCTTCAAGTACCCTGTCCGGTCCCCCGAACGTTGGCGAATACTGTGCAGATTGCGTCCCTGTCCTCTGCTATTCTAAAAAGATCACCAGCTTTTTGTATACTTCAGCTGTTTGTTCCCAGTATAGATTCTCAATTATATGTATATCCCGGCTGTCCAGCTGTACCTCGCCTAACATTGATATTCATTTAGGGTGTAACACCTCGTCAAATGCTTTTTTGCAATCTATGAAATAGGCAAACATATCTTTGCTCTGTTCTTGGCATTTCTGGAGAATTTAATACAAATTATAAACATAAATAATAGTTATTAAAAACTGCTTAGTTCGTAACAATATTAACTTACGGTATATTGAGCCATTTAAGTAGATTCATAGTGGCACCCCCTTGTATTATCACGGTTATAATCACTATAAGAGATGTAGTAGTCAACATGGCCTGTCTAGCTTCTGATCTCGTGTTTCTTATTGCTAATGCAAAAGACATAGCTCCTCTTAAACCTGAAATCAATTGTTCAGTTAAAAGATCCATATATCTCAACTTTAACTTCAAATTTAGAAAAAACAAAATAGTGTTGAAATATTTCAACCCATGTTAATTGATTTATATGATTTAACTACGTCTTTCTTTAATATTTTTGTTGTTTCGCATGCCGCAGAGTAATAAAATTAGAAATTAGTGATCATTTTTAACAAGCCTAAAACTAAAAATTTAGTAGACTGAAAAATTCCAAAAACGCAGTCTCAGTTGTTAAAATTGCAAAGAGGCCATCACAAATAAATAAGGAGCCAAGCCAATATTTTCAATTAACCTTTATGTGGTATGCACTACTTTTTTTTAGGTTTAGGTTTTTTAGATCATAGACTTCATAACAAGTAATAGAAAATACCGAAAAACGCAACTCAATATCTTAATCCTTTTAGAAATATTTAATCAACAGCAAAAGTTATGGTACGAGCGGAGATCGAACCCACACCTCTGGATCTCTGACCCATTGCTCTAACCAACTGCGCTATTAGAACTTGTACATATTCAAACCTACCAGCATCATTCATAACCATTGCTGATTCTGCCAAATATTCTAACCTTATGGCACGGCGCACAGTGTGGCTTTCTTAAAATTTAGTCGATAAAAAATCAAACGAACTACTAATTGTTTTTAAATATTTATATTGATTTTTTTTTGTTTAAAAAATGGAAACTATTTATATATGTTGCTTAAAAACTAAATTAATCTGATTATTACATTAATGAGATAAAATTAATATGCCTAATTAGTATTCTATCATTATACAGTAATTATTTAGATAATGCATAGGGCTTTTTATGATTTTTTTTCGAAAAACAATTTTAATAATTTAAATGAAAACAAATGTTTTTGAAATGTTAACATTTTCAACAGTGTCGCCGGCCATGTTGAATTTTCTCGGATTTCTAGAAAATGTAAATCTAATTAAATTATTGTGGTTTTGTTTTACAAAAGTCGTAGAAAACATATAAATTGGGTGCATTTTAAAGAAAATATCACCATGTAATACCTTCTTAACCTAATTGTATAAATGGGTCCAGAAAGAAGGGTAAATAAGTGAAGTGCAGTTTTGAACTTTGATGATATGATATTATATTATATGATAAAGTCAAAAACGAAAGATTGCCTAAGTTCAGATCCAGATTAGCGTTCGGAAATCTACCACATTACCAAAAATCTTCAAAATCGGGGAGCATGCCGTTAACTAAATATCATTGCCTTTGCGCAATAAATTCTAATCACTATCAGTATCACAGTCTGTTTGATCAGTGTTGGAGTCATCAGCAGATTCATCATCGGATAAGTCTCCTGTGGGAATAGACAGGGCTGGATCGGATAATAATTTTATTACATTTTCATTGAGAGCTTCCTTACTTTTCCAAACGGTAGATGTAGGTTTAGACAATGTAGAAATTAATGGATCAGATGAAAAAAGTAAATAATTAAATAAATCTTGCATCGTTTTATCGCGAGACATTTTTCTTGTATTGTATTGTCTGTACTTTTTAAAATCTTTGTTTCGCGATTCTAACGCTTCTTCGGATAACATTCTGATTGGAAGAACAACCGCTTTTATTATTTCGGAGCCATGTATTAGTATTCTGTGGATACTAGAGGGCATGTAGTACCACGGATATAACTGGGCGTATTTTTTAGCAGTATCTATTGCATATTCCGCAAAGGCATCAATATTTACTGCGTATCCACAAGACATTGTCTTTCGTATTACATAAAAACGTTGTATTAGGTCTTCGTCAACGCCCGTGATGGAAGATGCAAGAGAGAGCTGCTGAAAAAAGCGTCTCGCTGTTTCCATCGTTTGTTGTACCGAAACCTGGTTTTGGAATATCAACCAGTAACCCCATTTGCATTATCACGAATCTGCCACTTGCAGACAATAAGGCGATAAGATATACGTAAGAGAGCTTCAAAAGATCTTATCCGTGCATGGAGGGTTGACATTCCAAAATCAAGTTGTTTCGTATTTATACGTTTTTTTAAAACCTGTTCGATATTATTCATTGATTTTGGAGTTGCCCCACAAATACCACAGGTTTGTGTAGATGAATCTGTGATGACTCCAAACATCTTTCCATCTATCAATGTAAGTTGAAAATTATGATTTATAAGTATTTCTTTGTTATCAATTAAAATTTTTGTTGGCAAAATGTCTTTTATCTGATTTTTTATGTTTTCTATTTCATTTTTTGCTAGTTCAGATGTTTCTTTTTGATAAGTAATTTTAATGGGCCGACAAAATGTCGTGGACGAAGGATGAGGGCTATTCCACAAAATTTTGTTTTCGGATGTATCTCAAGGGGACATGGCATGTGGCGAATAAATATGCATCACTGCTTGTTTCCCTTCTTTCCCCGGTAAATCTTTGCTTGTAGGTGGAGTGACCGGCACTTCCATCACAGCCCCATTTATATAAAATAGTTAAGTTAGTTAAATTATTTGTTTCCTGCTTTAGCACATTTTCTTGAACCATTACAAGTCTCGTAGTTGTATGATCAACAAGAGCTTGTAACTTTACTTCAGCAGATATCTCTGATGTAGTAATGCACTCTTTATCAAGGTAGCAAGCTTTTTTTTGCTTTTTTTTATGGTATTGTAAGATGGATATATATCATCATTTCGATTTTTTGCCCCTGATTTCATTAACATATATGTATGTGCGGTAAAGTGTTCGTCCACGAATAAAGCCAGAGCTTCTTCCGGTGTATACTTAATTGGAAGCGGAGTAGGACAGCTAATAAGTATTTTAATTATATTTGCTTGTGAATCTTCTGTCAATTTTTGGATTAATGAAGCAGCTTTTCTTTGACCAGGTTTTCGTAAACTTATACTAGTTGCAAATGAGAGTTCTTCCTTTGTATATTCTTCAACCAAAGGTAATATTCTTTGTTTCTTAGACTGAATTCCTACTTCCATAAATTCCTTTGATGGCCTGCCTCTTTTTTTACCATAATCACTGTCATATTTAGTGTCATGAAGAGGATACAAAATATTACCATCCAGCCACTGATGATTCCGCGCTTGAAACGTTTTCAAAGACATGTCACATTTTTTCCATTTCTCAGCAAGTTTACTGGTAAAATTTTTTGTTATATTAGTAATACTAAGGTATTTTGAATCGTCTTTATGTTTTTTTACATCAAATTTATTCAAAACATGCGTTAAAACTGCCAAATTCTTATTTTTGGTATCCCTCTCATTATGCCAAATCTCAAAAAGTTCGGTTTTTGATATGAACAGATTTTCCACAGCTAAATTTGAATTTAAATACATCCAAGCAAACTACTTGATTTAAAAATAAATAACCTAAACAGAATCTGCACAAATCTCGAATTTGCTGGTCTTTTAAACTTCAAAAATAGGTATATTCTGTATCACAATGACAACTCAAAAAATATTAGCAGGACAATACCAACAGATTAAATTTAATATAATGTACTAAATAATATACTAATCTTCAGAAATAGCACAGGAAAAGTTTTAAAAATACACATCAACTACAAAAATTACAGTGATATTTGTAACTGACAGCAATAAAAAAGCACCAAACTAACATAAAAGCGACACGTCATGTCAATTCCGTTTTACGACGCGGTGTCACTTTTGTCATGGAAACGCAAAGCACAGCCTTCTACAATTAATTTTATGGTGTGCTTAGATATATATATACGATAAAATATATAAATATTTTAAAGTTGTGGGTCTATAAAAATTTCAAATTTGTATGACCTAGATCAGGGGTGCTCAAACGGTCGATCGCGAGTGCCTTTTGAGCAGATCTCGAGAAGAAATTTTTTTTAATAAGTAGGTACTTAACTAAACTACAAAAATTTATTACGTAATAAAATAACACTCTGCTAGCGGCAAAAGGCGGCTTTATCAAAGGAACGCGCGGTACTTGTCAAAGAAAAGCCGCGTTTTTTATTCTTCCGCTTTTCTAGAAATTTCGGGAGGCGCGTTTCACGGGAACATTCGAGACTTTCGTTCAGTGCTGAATTGCAACTTGAAGGCAATACTACGTCGATACAAAGTTTATTATTAAATAGTACAAAATGAGTGCAGCGAAGAAATCTAAAACGTATCATTTTAATAACGATTGGGAGGAAGAATTTTTGTTTTGTATGGTGAAGGATACGTGCATTTGTCTTATTTGTTGTGCGTCAGTTGCAATACCTAAGCGTGGTAACTTAGAGAGGCATCATAAAACGGTTCATAAAAACTATGAAAAGGATTTTCCGCCACAGAGTGAATTAAGAAAACGAAAAGTACGTGATTTGATATCTTGTTTGAAAAAAGAACAAACCATGTTCACAAGACCAGCCAAACAATCAAAAGCTGCTACGATCGCGTCATTTAAAATATCTCATATATTGGCGACACAAGAAACCATTCGAAGATGGATCGGCTGTGAAGGAAGCATTTATTGAAGCGGGTGAGACTTTATTTGGAGATTTTAAAAATAAAACAGAAATCATGTCTGCTATTAGAGAACTTCAGTTATCTCGTCCGACTGTCACAAGGCGTATTGAAGTCATGAGTCAGGACATGGCAGATCAACTAAAAAATGATATCATAGAAAGTACATACTTTTCTTTACAGTTCGACGAATCCACCGATATGACAGACACTGCCCAGCTGTGTATTTTTATTCGGATGGTATTCAATGATATGTTGGCTAAGGAAGAATTTTTGACAATCATTCCTCTGAAGGGGAAGACCCGTGGCGAAGATATATATGACGTTTTCCTCAATTTTGTAAAAAACTACAAGCTACCAATATATAAATTAGTGTGCATTACAACCGATGGAGCACCAGCAATGACTGGAAACAAAAACGGTTTTGTGGCATTGTGTCGAGCAAATGAAGATTTCCCTTCATTTTTTTCAATGCATTGCATTATACATCAACAAGTTTTGGGTTCAAAAGTTTTAAACACGGAGGAAATTATGAGCATTGCAACGGCGGCTCCTTAAGTTGCAGTAGGAAGATAGGGAGTCAGCTGAACACACTGATTTAGTTCTTCACACGGACGTCAGGTGGTTGTGTCGCGGAAAATTCCTAAAAACGTTTCAAGAATTATTACCCGAAATAACAGCTTTTCTAGACGAAAGAGGTGATGACACTCAGATGTTGAAAAACGAAAAATGGCTGACTGATTTGGCATTTTTGACTGACATCACAATGCACTTAAACACCATTAACTTGGAGCTTCAAGGTAAAGGAAAAACTGTTATTGAGATGATTAGAGCAGTAAACGCATTCAAAAGTAAATTGCAACTTATGATAGATCAACTGAAAAGAAAGGATCTGAAACATTTTCCGTCCTTGAAAGCAAGGATTCCTCAGTTGAATTATGATACGTATGAGGCTGAATTATCAAATATTTTGGGACAATTCGAAATGCGTTTTTATGATTGTAGTAAACTGGCAAATGTAGCATCATTTATGATTATCCTTTTTCATGTAAAAACATTGAGGAATTAGCTACTGAAATAGCAAGTCAGTTTAATATGAACTCATGTTGTGTTGAAAATGAGTTGGTGCAGATTATATCAGATATACATCTCAAAGCTACAGCATCTGATACAAATTTCTGGTGTTTTATATCTGAAGATAAATCTAAGGCAAATCGCCCTTCAACTGACAGCAATGTTTGGGTCAACTTACTTGTGCGAGTCTGCATTTTCTGAAATGAAGATAATTAAGTCCAAATATCGCAATCGACTAACTGACGATCATATGTCATCATGCTTGCGATTAGCACTCAGTGGTTACGTACCATCTTATGAAAAGTATGCTGAGGACATGCAGTGCCACGCTTCAACATCCAAAGTCACTCCTTAGTTAAGTTTAACACCATATGTAACTCTTTTGTTTTGCAACAACCAATAAACTCGCAATTTTGAATACCTATGATTTTTTTCATTGATTTTGTAAAGAAGAACCTAACTAAACCTAACACAAACCTTGACTAAAATAATGTATATTGTGCGGAAAGCTAATATCTACGGTACACCCTACCTAGGTAGGTAGGTAGGGTGTATGTATCGTGTATGTACGACAACCCTGCATCACACATACTTGCAGCCTCTCAGAGTCGATCGTAAGTAGTCTAAAAATATTGAGCTAGATCGCCAGCAGTTCAAGTTTGAGCACCCCTGACCTAGATTGTTAAAAACACACACTGTGCGGCGTTCCTGATTGGACGTCAAATCTGACATCGATATTAAGTACCATCCATATTTATAATTTTTACGTTACGCTCGTATAAGCCAAATTTTGAATAGAAGTATTTTATCAGTTTATTTTTAAACTATGAAATATTTTTAAGAAATATGTACAAGTTCTAACGGATTGCCTATCAGCGGTATGATAGCGCAATTGGTTAGAGCAATGGGCTAGCAGCAGAGGTACGGGTTCAATCCCCGCTCGTACCATAACTTTTGCTCTTGATTAAATATTTCTAAAAAAATATTTCACAGTTTAAAAAATATACTGATAAAATACTTTTATCTTAATTCTTGCTGAAAATATTGAAACTTAAATTTTATCAATTTGCACGTATTACGTCATCTGTCTTTCGGTTTATAACGTATTTTGTTGGCGCCGGCGCCGTTAGTGTGTTTGACATTGCATTTATTGGCATTATATGTAACTGTTACTACTGCTTCTTTTCAAAGAAAATATTAGTAAAGAAATTATTTTGGATACTTACCAGCAAAGAAGAGCATATGTTGAAAATTCGATGGAATTTTTGGATGTCTTCCCAAATTCAATAGAAAAGACAAAGGATATACATTTGCAGCCCTGCCGATTGCAGCACAGATCTGTTTCAAGTTAAGGAAAACCAAGTAACGGAAACCTCATTAAGTACTTTAAAAATCGTATTAACCTCAGTTTATTAGTGGTATGATTTAACTCAATACTTTTTATATACCTTGATACTTACTAAAATAGCATTAAACTATGTAAACTGCTGGCCAGACGAACTTACCCAAGCAAATTTTTAGGCAAAATTGAAAGTTAAATAATTTTTGACAAAGTTGAGGTATCGAGTTGCGTTTTCCATATTTGATCACTCGAAATTGAAACAATGTTTTCGGAAATAGACAGCTTCAGAGCTACATCACAACTGTCCTATACAAGGTATTACGTTATACGGTGTCATTTTTGCAAAACTTTATATCAACAGAATATTTTTAAAAATGATAATTTGAATTATTTTTTCTAACTGAGTTAATCTACACCCAAATACCGTTTTTGATATACGAGGTTTTTTTAAAAATGTGTACATTTTAATATTTTTCTTCTATTTGCGCTTTGTGTATTTTTCAAACAATTGATTCTGATCCCTCTAAAAATGTTTATATAATCATTATATACAGAGGCGTCTCAAAAGCTGGGCACCACCATTTAAATTCAAATATTCTGTTTTTGATTTTTAACCAACTAACAAGTCACACTAATTCCAAGAACAAGTTCACAACTTTTAGTACCACTTTTAGCAACAATAGACCTTTGTGTCGGGACGGTTTTAACCATTTGAAAATTGCTTTATTTTTAGGCGCTCAAATGAACTCTTATTTTTATTTTGTTTAACATACGAATAGAGTATTCAATAATAAGTACTCAGTTACTTCTTACCCACAAAAAAAGATAAAAACTGACTGTCTTTACGCGCTAAACGTTCTAAAAAGATTTACAATTATACAGGGGGAATGCAAAAAAGACGATTAAAAACTTTTTTTTTAATTGACAAACAGTATCTTAGAACATCTTTAAATTATCCTCATCATTTACTCAAAGGGGACAATTTAGTTAAGATATAAAAAGTATAAATCTTTTACATTTAAAATGTAATTTCTTACCTTGAAATTAAAAATTATAATTTTTCATCATCGTTATACAGGGGTGCATTCAAGTTCAGACAGCGATTTATCACAATACAATACAATACAATAATATATTACGGTTTTATAGTTTACAAATAAATAAGTTTTTAGAGACAATTACATTATTCTAGATATCGATAAAGTATACTGTTGAATGCACACTTGTAATATTGTCTACCACGGAATGGAAAATTTCGCTAGACCATTTATTGGCCTGTATTGAAATTTTTCGTTCCTTAGCATAGTATGGCAGTAAACCCAAATGTTTTACAATTTAATCTTAGCCTAATATATATTTATCAGAAAATAACAAATATTCTATAAGAGCACATGAGAGATAAATAAAAAAACACAAACATCGAAAACAACAGACTGGGGTTGTGGCTGAATAAATCAAACGAAAAAATAGGTTTAGTTTTAATAAGGTTAATTTATTTAAGCAATATGTAAAAGTTTTTACTAGCGTTTCATTAACTTTTTAAAATTGTCATAGTTGTGGATGATAAAATTTTTTATTTCAAAATTTAGCCCTTTTTTGTATTCGTTTTTTCCGATTTTCACCCTTAGATTTAAAGGTAGCATTTTAAGAAACTTAGGAAGCAAAAATAGTATGTTTTTTTGTAAATGTGATTTATTGAAATAGTGTGACTGTAAATCATTATTTCTTTTAGAGCGAGTACTGTAATGATGGTCTAGTTCTCCAAAGATGTGCTTAATTTTTTTATAGAAAAAAAGGCTTGCACTCACAAAAAGCCCTCTAAAATTTAAGACATTAAATTCAGAATAAAGGCTTACTGTAGGATATTGATTGTTTTTATTTAGTATTATTTTCAGAATTTTGTTTTGACATACTTTTAAAACTTGTAGTGCATTATCATTAAGACTTCCCCAAATTACTATGCAATACCTTAAAATCGATTCAACTAGTGAGCTGTAGACTATCCTTATTGTTTTTTCATCCAAGATATTCCGAAGCTGACAAAATTTATAGTACAGTTTTCTAAGTTTTTTGGCGGTTTCAATAGCATGTTCATTCCAGCGGAGATGCTGATCAATGTACAGCCCTAAATATTTAGTTTTATCGGTTTTCTGAATATACGGACAAGTACAGTTATTACTTAATAATTTACATGATGGGTCATGAATTTTAATGTCATTTTTTTTTGGTTGATCGGAAGCTGTCAAAGAGAATGTTATATATTTTGTTTTTAGTATATTTAGACTAATTTTGTTATCACATATCCAGTTATGAATTACTCTAAGACCTTGTTCTGCTTTTAAGAATACACCCTCCCAACTGTCGCCCGTAAATATCACTGCAGTATCATCAGCATAACAAATAACTGAGTCTTCCTTTATTAGTGTTCCTAATTCATTTACATAAACTAAAAATAGAATAGGTCCTAAGACTGTCCCTTGAGGAACTCCAGAACTTACGACCGTTCCAGTGCTTAAGGTATCGTTACATCGCACTCTTTGTATTCTATTTTCTAAATAGAACTTAAAAAGTTCTAGCACATGCCCTCTCACTCCGACACTTTCCAATTTCCTTAGCAGCAAGGAATGGGAAACTGTGTCAAAGGCTTTAGCAAAGTCCATATAGACTGTAAGACATTTTTTATTTTGTTGCATTTTTGATATAATTTCATGAAACCAAAAAAATATCGCATCATCCGTACTTCTATTCCGTCTAAAACCAAATATTTCAGTAAAAAGAACATTCTGAGAATCAAAAAAATCAACTAGGCGTGTCTTTACACATTTTTCCCATAATTTTGAAAAGTTGCTTAAAAGAGATATTGGTCTGTAATTTGTCATTTGGTATGGGTCTCCATTTTTAAAAATAGGAACAACTATAGCGGTTTTCCATTCTACAGGTATCCTGGAACTTGTAAAGGTTAAATTAATTATATGGACTAAAGGCTTTAAGATATACATATGGATTGTTTTAATTAATCTTACAGTTATACCATCCTCACCAGGGGAAGAGTCTGATTTTAAGGATTTGATGTATAAAATAAGTTCTTTTTCGTTTATTGGTTTTAAAAAAAGGGTTTTGTTTAAATTATGTTTTGATTTATATTGCTGGTTTTTAGAAATAATTTTGTTAGCCATTGTCTCTCCTATTTTTGCAAAAAAGTTATTGAAAAGTTCAGATGTTTGTTCTTTGTTTTTTATATATTACCAGTTTCGTCTTTAATTAATATCTCGCCTTTTTCACTATTTTTATTTACTACTTGGTTAATAACTTCCCATACTCTTTTATAGTTTTTACCTGCGTCCTGAATTTTTGTTTTATAATATTGGAATTTAGTTTTACGGATTAATTTTTGTAAGTAGTTCCTGTATTGTTTATACTGTTCCTCTTTTTCAACTGTAAAGTTTTTTAATAATTTTTGTTTTAAATAATCCATATGTTTAATAGAATTTATTAACCCCAGAGTAATCCAAGGTTTGATTTTTTTATATTTTTGTTTAATGATCAAAGTGTTTGTAGATATGTTTATATAATTTTCAAGTGTGGACATAAATTGTTGATAGGCGAATTGGGCATGGTCTAGAGCTGTACAGCTTAACCACGTCTCTTGCGATAAAAGCGATTTTAATTTTTCATAGTTTATTTTTCTATAGTGCTGTACTGACTTTTTATTTTTTTCTGGTAATTTTATTTCGGTATTTAAGCCTATTAGGTAATGATCGGTCATATCGGTTTTGTAGATAAAAGGAGTTGGTTTAGATATAAATTATTTGTTATAACGTACAAATATGTGATCTATACAACTCGATCAAATCGCAGTAACTGTAGTAGCTTTGTTTATACAAGAAAAAAAGCCCTTCTCGTTCATTAAATTTAAATATTCGTTTGTTTTTAGAGACAGTGGATCCAAAATATTAATGTTTATATCGCCAATAAATATATCTAAATGATGATTACTCCAATTTATTAAGTATTGTTCTAAATCACTTAAAAATAACTCTAAATTTGTTGACGGAGGTCTATAGCAACATGTTACGTTGATATCTACTTTGTTTATTTCCAAGTATATTTGAATACACCTAGTTTCTGAAAAATGTATTAAGTTTGTTATATGTTTTATACTGTTTTTTATGTATACAATTATGCCATCATTTTTATTAAGTTATAGAATTATTATAAACTAATTTAAAATTAGGCAAATGAAAGAGACTTACCTCATGTTTTTCCAAATTAAAAGTCTCCGATAACACTAGAATATCAATATTATTTTGTTCGATCGATTCAATTAATAATGTTAGTTCATCAAAATTTTTTCTTATACTTCTGATATTTATGTGATATATTTTTAAACTACTTTCTCCCTGAATCAACGTTTTTACCTCTCCGGCAGCTTGCAAATAAGGTGCCTCAAATATTCCGCTCCCCTCTATGGCTCCGAAAAAATTTAACATAACTAAATATCTATTACGCTGCTTAAGATAATGTAAGATCTAACACTATACATATAATGCTTGTATTCACTCACGCAACAAAATAGAAGTATTTACAAAAAATTTTTTTTTTTTTTTTTTTCGGTCAATAGGCATCTAGATCTTCCAGATCTCGAATTTTGTGATTTCTTCCATCCTCCTTCTTGACGAATATATTTCCATTTCTCGTGAAAACCCGTTTCCAGTCAATCTTCTCTTGAGCTGCTTTAATCAAAAAGAATCTAGATTTAGAGAAAAACACGTTAAGTTGTTTTTTGTTTTAACGTGTCGAGGTAGAAAAAAGATGACAATACGCCTATTTTTTTTATTGCCGCCATGAAGCTTCAAATATGTATTTATTGGATTTTTGGAGACTACAAGAATATCTGATTTAAGAAAAGATAATTAAAATTACCCTTTTTAAAACTTTTCTGTTGATATAAAGTTTTGCAAAAATGACACGGTATAACGTAACAACTTGTATAGGACAGTTGTGATGTATCTCTGAAGCTGTATATTTCCGAGAACATTGCTTCAACTCTGAGCGATCAAACGTCGAAAACCGCAACTCAATACCTCAACTCTTGCCTAAAAATTTGCTTGGGTAAGTTTGTCTGGCCAACAATTTATTTTATTAAGCAAAATAAAGGTATATGCAAACCCAGGAGTGAACTGACGTTATATACACATAAAAGGATACAAATCCAGCAAATATAAACCATAGATCAAAATGATGTTTTGGGAATGTAAACATAGAAACTCCGATGTAAGAAAATATAAAATTCTCAGCCAAAAAGTTGAGCAGTTCAAATATTTGTTTCGTTCTTATCCTAGAGTCGTCTGATAGATTATTATATGTATAATGGGCCTGGCATATTCCACAAAATAATACTGATACCACCCCTAAAAAAATAATAGTTTAAAAGGATACAATGTGACATAATGCAAAATACAATACCTGTTAAATCTGAAGCTTCGGCAATCAAAAAGGTGCTGTATGACATTAGCACAAATAAGGCAGATTCCAACAACGGAAAATCACGCACCCTGGTGTATTTGGTCATGTATATATTGTTAAGGAACAATGTTCGATGTATATAATTAATATTAGGGCAATACATATGTAGTAAAAAAACAAATTGTTATTAGTAGGTTCAAACACAGTAAATGTCTGGTACAAACAAAATAAAAGTATTAATAATAATAGCATTACTAATAATAATTTCTCATTTCTTCAATTACTTTTTCCCGCATTGCATTAGTTTTGAAACTTGGTTTAGTTAGTACCCCGGCGATTTTACTCACATTTTCGCAGCGCTGGTTCACAGAAACATAACTTTACAATTTTGTTTTTATTTATTCGTTTGGTCGATTACCTTAAAATCTTTGTTTAGAAAAATTCCATGAACTATACGGACTGTCTACAATATCAATAAATTTAGGTTAAACAATACCTCTTACAACCAGGCCAAATTGCTTAAATAGAAAGTGGCTGTCTCGTATATTAATAACATTTCCTCCGCGTTAATACCAGGGAATCTCAGGGGCCTTGACAAGATCTGCTGTAGGTGGATTGACTCATGATAAAAGGTACGTGATGGTGTCCGCAAAGGGGAGTTTTATCCCCTCTGCTCTTAAACTCCGTTATGGATGGTCTGCTAAGTTGCTTATGGGAGCTGGATATAGAATATATTGGGTTATGCTGACGACTGCTGACTGTTCTTGTACAGGATAAAGTCAATTTGACAGTTACAGACACAATGCTCTTCTAATTGTAGAAAGGTGCGTAGATCGTGAGGGTCTTAGTATTAGTGCCAACAAAACGACCTTCATCAAGAAGATGAATAAAGTAGGATTGGGTCTACTTAGGCTTTGTGGTGAAGTGGTGCCAATGTCCGCGGATGACAAGTATCTGGGAGTGTCAAAGACTTGCCTGCTTGGACTTTACTGGGGCGATGAAGTCAACGCCCACAGCGTCCATAGAGTGCGTGCATATTGTGGTCCGTGGGAGACGAGAATGGAACTCCATCTGCATCGGCTGGAAAATAAGCTGTTAATTGGTTGCAGTTCAAAAACAGATTATCTCAAAATCGGAGACCTAATTAAGGGACCAGTGTTGGAAATGACACCAGATTATAGGCCCCCCCAGTTATCATTAAGATCCTCACTTTGAGGTGGTAATCTAGGATCGAAAAGTGTGGTTGGATGTCGGGGTGTCTTTCCTTCGTAATGGATTGGTCTGGTTTAGAAACGGATCAAAGACCGACGAAGGAACTCTCCTCCATTGTCTTTCAAGCAGAAATATTCACCATACTCCAATGTGTGCGGAAAAATAAGAGGGCTTATGTAGGTCAGCGCATCTACATATGCTTGCTCAGACAACCTTAAACGCACTTCAGTGTCCAAAGGTAGACTGGTGTTGGAATGCTTACACGAACTACATGCGTTGGCCGAACGGAACACTGTCAAGTTCTTCTAACTTCCAGGCTATAGCGACGTCGAAGGTAATGAGAAAGTCGATGAGCTTGAGGGCCATCTGAGGCCTTTATCGGACAAGAGCTTGTACTAGTATATAGTACAAGGCTGGATAAAGAAATGGGTGAGGGATCCACTGTTATACTTGCAGGAAATTGTTCCTCGTGAGCAGAAATTAGTTAAGGGCAATTACAGGCATCCTGGCTGTTAAGGGCCACCTGAGTAAATTAGGGGTACACGCTGGTGACCTAACATGCAGATTCTGCGGTAGGGAAAATGAGACAGCTGTAAAGTACGAGATACTAAAGAAAACCGGGCGGTCCTTAAAATAAAGGTTCATAGACTCAAGCAAGCGGAAAAGTAAAATTTGTGTACGCAAATAAATTTTATGTTATTTTATTTGTTGTAATAGTTTGCCGCTTCACCTATAAAGTGCGCCAGCTAATCGGTACGGAAAATTAATCGAGGATTTAGTAAATTTCGCAATGGTCCAATTGTAATTGGGATGTGCTTAGAGTCTCCATGCACTTGCCGCTAGAAGTTTCTAGCTATTTCCCGTGGCGCCTATACATTTCGAGCATTTGTTTTCATTTCTATATAAATGCGTTGGGTTGAACTTGAATTATTATTTCGAAGTAACGATGGCGAGCAAAAGAGGAAAAACAATTCGAAGCGGTGGACGTGAAGTTATTGCGAGCGTTATAGAGGCCTGTACTAGAGAAGCTGAAAATAATAGTTTGACTATTCCAATTCAAAATCGAATAGAACGCGCTGCATTTTACACTGGTGTTTCGGAAAGTAGTGTAAGAATAATTCAAAGAGAACATAATGATCGCTCATGTTCTACTGCACCTTTAAAATCTCGTAGTAAAAAAAGACCCCGATTATCATACAAAGATACAATTGACGATGGTGACTTTCAAGTAATTCGACGAACAATAGAGGATTTTTATATAAACTTGAAGAAGGTTCCGACCTGCAAACCCCTACTTCGTGCTGTAAAGCACAAAATAGATTTTCCGTACGGGTATAAAACCTTAAATCGGTTTTTACGATCAAATGGTTTTGTTTGGCGCAAATGCCAAAATAAACGAAAATTGCTCATTGAGACCAAATATTTTTCACTCGTGGGTGAAATATCTATCAACTGTAGTAGTCGCTTTATTATAGTTAATGCTGGTTCAGAAGCCGGATTTGGTCCAGGTGCTGCTTTAGTTTTTCGCTCGGGACTAACAACTGGAGACTATCATGGACAGATGAATAGAGATAATTTTGAAAAGTGGTTGCTCGAAAAGCTTCTACCTAAGATTCCTCCCAAATCAGTCATAGTAATGGATAATGCGTCTTATCATTATCACGTAGAAAATAAAGTGCCAACTAAATAATCTAAAAAAGCTCATATGATATCGTGGCTTAAATCGAACAATCTTGTATGTGATCCAACATTGAGAAAATATCAATTATATGAAGTAATATCAGCCAACAAGCATAGAGAAAAAAGTATAAAATTTACGGTCTTTTACGTAAACTCGGTCATACACCTTTAAGGCTGCCTCCATACATGTGCGACCTCAACCCTATTGAACTTGCATGGGCAGGAGTAAAAAAATATATTCGAGAGCGCAAAACCGGTGAAATTTCAATTAAAGATTTAAATAAGATAACATTAGAAGCGACTGACTCAATATCGGCTGAAAATTGGAAATCGTATGTTAAACATGTTCGTTCTATTGAAGATAAATACCGGGAGGTAGATGGCAAAATTGAAACGGTTATTGATGATTTAGTTATCACACTGGGATCTTCAAGTAGTGACGACAAAACCTCATCATTTTCAGAGGAAGACAACGATTTAGAAGGAATCGAACCATTAGAATCACAGCCGTCAAATTCAAAAATGGCTTAGTTTTTTTTCATATATTTTGTAAAATAATAATTAATTTTCTGTTCAATACCGGGTGTCAAAAAATATCTAATATTGCAATTAATATTTGAAAAACTACACAACTCATATTTTTCCAAAATTAACACATCAATGTAGTTATAGTAGAGGAGCCAGCACTGATTCCAGTGAACAAGATTTATCAAAATTTTAACTTATGCAGTTCGACTTTGGGCTATTCGGGTATGCCAAAAGTGACCGTTTGTCATATTACTTTGTACAGGGGGCGTCATTGTGAAGTACTATACAGGCCGTTTCCTAATTGCGTGCTAATGTTAAAGGGGGGTGATTCTTGAACTTTTTAAGAAAAAAGTTTAATATGAACCTAAAAGTCTTAACTTTGGAGATACAGGGTTTTAAAAAAACATTTTTTTAAATCCTAATTCTGATGCTACTATAGACAAATAACTGTGTGAAATTCGATACATGTCTTTTATTCATAAAAGGGCATTTTTTATTAACAATCAATTTTTGAAATTTCTACCAGTGGCGTGCATATGTAATTAACCTAGGTAAATATGTATGCTCTTTAATGTAGAAGACGTGTATCAAATTTCATGCAGTTATCTACAATAGCATCAGAATTGGGATGAAAAAAATGTTTTCTTTTTAAACTTTACCATCCTGTATCTCAAAACTTAAGACTTTTAGGACATAAAAACACCTCCTTTAACATCAGCACGCAACTAGGAAACGTCCTGTATAGTACTTCACAATGACGGCCCCTGGCATATCATACCCGAGTAGCCGAAAGTCGAACTGCATAAATTATCAATTGATTTATCAAAATTTGATAAATCTCGTTCACTGGATCTGATGCTGGCTGCCCTTGTAAAATCTGGACTTGTAAATCGTGTATCACTATACTGGGTGGTTCAATAATAGTGGACGTAGGCTGTAGCCCGGGAACCGTTAATGACAGAAGTCAAGAAAAAATATATTTATAGGTAAATCGATCCAGAAAAATCAAAATTAAATCATTTTAAAATTCGAAAGTTCGCCGTTTTTGCTACACAAAAAAGATATAGAAGTGCGGTACACGAAAGAAAACAGACAAATATAGATAAAGGTTCATTAAGCATTGTTACATTTTTTAATTATCTGAAGTGCGCATAGTCAAAAAAGAGTGCCATATTATTTAAAGAACGACGGGACACCACTGGTTTAAATAGATTTCTTGGCCGACCTTCCTAAACCGATTCACTCCGCCCGGTTTTCTTTCGTGTGCCGCAGTTTAAATATTGTGTGCTACTGTGAGACACTGCAAAAGGCATTTGTTTTTCGGGAAACCGGAGGTCGAACCAGAGGAAGTCCGGGACTTTCCTATTGTGGATCTGAGCAAATTTACTAAGAGGTTTAAGCTGGAAAGGCATACTTAAGTATGGAGGAGTTGGCGATCAGTGCGTCAGCGTTAGTCCAGACCCCATCACATTGGCACAATAAGCTGCAAATCTTCAGTGCCACCTTTTATATGTTGGAATATATACACGGAGTTTTAAAACAAATGCGAAAAAATTTAGGGGGTGATTCCTTGTCAAATATTAAGGGGAGTTTTTTATATAACCGGTAGGTCAAAAGTCAACCATCAGAGATATATCGCGGTACAAAGGTGGTGGAAAAAAATGTTTTTATTTTTTATCTTAAAACGAAAAGCGATAGAACAATGAAATTCTGTGGAAGTATTACTATTACGCAAACACATTTTTTGCAAATTTCTCTTTTTTTTTAAATTGATTGGAAGGGGTTGAATTAAGACATATTATTCTTGTTAACCAAATGTAAACAAAAACTTGCACAACAGCTTGAAAAAAAAATTAAATTTGGATAGCCTTGTTTATTTCTTGCGCTTTTTTCATAAAACTTAACTTTTTGAAATCAAAAAAAATTAAATGTAAAGCAATGTCGGGACAGGGAAACTTATTGCAGTATTTTTTTAGAAAAAAAAATCTAGTTGGCCGCTGTCACTTTTCAGGATGTATCCGATATTGCTTTATTTGATTTGACATTGCTCTGTTAGTTTTAATACAATATTCGCGAGTAATTTAACCAAATATTTTTGTATCCTACCCTTTTTATTATTTATAAAATCTGATTGGGGATCTACCTAACCGTTTCGGTGGCAAAACTTTACGTGGCTAATTAAGGGTTAATAAAATTTTTTAACGGTTTACAGAATGTTAAAACTGTAAATAACTTGATTAAACAAGGAATATTGTTTAACGGCTTACCACTAAATATAAAGTAACCTTGTTTATGTTGCGTTTAACATAAACTATTTAAATTCGAAATTATACTTTCTGAGCTTTACTATCTAACAAATAGTTGTTAATGTTAATGAGTTTTAAATAAGTATACCAGTTTAGTTATTTTAATGTACTTGGTTATGTAACTTAGTAATATTGTTCGGATACCAGCATCCTGCGATAATTAAGGACGAATTACCACTAATTATGATATAACCTATTTTATTATATGCAAATTGCACCAGCATGTTGTAAATATATTCTAAAATAATGGCTTTTTCACTATTTTCTTCATGAATGCAAGCATTTATCTATTCATTGTTTCAAATGACCTTTTTAAATTCAACAATTCCACATTTTCGTGCATAGTATAATTGGGTGTTTTCACATTATGGTTGTTGATAAATCTCGTAAAATAAGGGTTGGATATTCGTTATTGAGACTAGTGCTCAATTTTTAAGAATATAAAAAATTAAGTATGTACGTCTCCAATTTATATTACTTAAAAGTGTTTTTGTGCGTTTTTCTAAAAATTAGTTGTTAAAAAAACTTAATTATCATAAACCTATGACCTTTAGAAATTTAATTTTTTAAGTTGTTTAATCGTGTTCCTTAAAATAAAATATTTTTTTATGTAAAATTCTCTCTAAAAAAGTAATATTTAGACCATTAGTCACAAAAATAGGGTAGACCTAATTTAATGACGGTAATTTGATGACCAGCAAAAGAAAAACAAATGAGGGTAGGTTTTAAAAATCCTGCAGTCACCAAAATATTGTCGAAATATTAAAATAAAAAGCATGAAATGACCCAGTAATAATTTTCTAGTCCCTCAGAGTGAGACACTTTCCTTTTGTAATTTTTTAAATAAAATAAACGATCGGGGGTTTAAAGTCATCCTGGAGCTACCAAAATTAGCTTAAATCTTTATTAAAGCAAGCAGCATAAAACCACTGAGTATCAACCTTTAAAGTTATCCTAAACCTACCAAAATGGACTCAAATCTACACTAAAGCAAACAGCATCAAAAGTATCAGGTTTCTAGTTCCTCAAACTGAGGCACTTCCCACTTGGAATTTTTCATATAAAGTCAATGACCCGGGGTTTAAAGTCATCCTAAGGCTACCAAAATTGACTCCAATCTTTATTAAATTAAGCAACAATATCCAAGTATCCAGCGATATAAAAGTGACTAAAATATCTAAATTTCATGATCCAGTTTTTAAACGTTTCGGCAATATTTAGTAAAAACCATCTTCAGAGGGGCTCATTCTCGGGGCCGTAGCCCCCTAACGAAGCAATTTTCGATATATATTTACATGATGTCTTAGATTTTTTGTAAGACTTATACAGTGTGTCCAAGATAAGGATGCACAGCATGGAGATCTCGGAAACGGTAAGAGATATAGTGTCGGTTAAATTAGACAAAAGTTGCGTATTTTGATGTCCAGCAAAATTCCGTTTTACAAATTTGAAAATTCTAAGCCGTTCCGGAAATATCCGAGAAAAACCGAAATATTGCGATTTCGTTTTAATTTTCTTTTGAAGCTATTTGAAAAGATATGAAAAAACGGAAAACACTTTTTCATTCTCACTTTTTAAGCCGTACAAGGTGACGTTAACAAATTTTCATTACAACGTTTCGTTTCGATGGAGCCACCATCAACTTTGATTTTTCTTATGGGACGGAAAAAAAGTACACCCAGTATTAGATTGCGCTTTTCATTGCTTTTATCTAGAAAAATGGCTTTTTAATACATTTCTAGCATTTTATTAAACAGGTGACAAGTTCGAATGAATGTATTTATTTATTTAACAAATAATCAAACAAGTAAATGTTTGTATTGTTATTGTTGTTGTCATTTTTTAATTTATTATGTTCTACAATGGATGGAGGTAATTTTACAAACGAAGAAAAATGTGATATGCTATCTTGCTAGATTTTATGCCAAAGAAATTGTGTAGGAGCCGAGCGCATATATTCTAACAAATACCCAGAGCGGAGACAACCTGACAAGTGTATTTTTCGGCGTTTGCTATTTAATCTAAAAGAATATGGATCATTTAAAAAGCCTCTATTATCCCGACAAAAACCTTCCAATGAAGAAAACCAATACAACGTTCTACAATCTGTTATTGAAAATCCACAAACTTCTACCAGAGAAATTGAAGACCAGACGGCGGTAGCTAAATCTACAGCTCAATTTATTTTAAGGAAAAATCAATTTAAGCCTTACAAATTCCGAATATGTCATGGATTAAAACCGGGTGACGATGAACGACGTAGACATTTTTGTGAGTGGTATACCGGGATGTGTGAAGACAGTCTTAATTTTCCTTATAAAGTGATTTGGTCTGATGAAAGCATGGTAACCAATAACGGTATTTTTAACAGGCGCAATACCCACTATTGGTCACAACGAAATCCACGTGTAAATAGATCATCCAGACCTCAAGATCGCTTTGAATTTAATATTTGGTGTGGGATTTTTGGTAGCAAGATTATAGGCCTTATTTCCTTTCACAATTCATTAACTTCCGAGCGGTACCTTGAGATCTTGAGGCACGATTTAGAAGATGCATTAGATAATTTACCGTTAGGCGCTGTACACGGTTGTTGGTTCCAACAAGATGGTGCTCCAGCCCATAACTCCATAGAAGTTCGCCAATATTTAGCTGAATGGTTTGAAGGAAGATACATTGGGACTTACAGTGAAACACCTTGGCCTCCAAGGTCCCCGGACCTAATTCCCTTGGACTTTTTCTTGTGGGTCTATGTAAAAAATGAGGTATTTAAGGAATGTTTTGACAACAAGGAACAATTATATCAATAGCAGCATTTAATACAATTACTCCTGAAATGTTAAGTCATATTTTGGAGTCTACCGTGAGACGGGCGTATTCTGTTTAGAAAATGGAGGTAATTTGTTTGAACATTTGTTATAGTTAGTAAATAAATAAATACATTCATTCGAACTTGTCAACCGTTTTTTCTTCCTTTTATCGTTAGGATTTCATGCCCTACTATAATAAAATGCTAGAAATGTATTAAAAAGCAATTTTTCTGGATAAAAACATAAGTAATCATATTGTGCTGTACATCGTTGAATTCGTAATGAAAAGCGCAATCTAATACTGGGTATACTTTTTTTCCGTCCCATAAGAAAAATCAAAGTTGATGGTGGTTCCATTGAAAAAAAACGTTGTAATAAAAATTTGTTAACGTCACCTTGTAGAGTTTAAAAAGTGAGAATGAAAAAGTGTTTTCCATTTTTTCATATCTTTTCAAATAGCTTCAAAAAAACATTAAAACGAAATCGCAATATTTCGGTTTTTCTCGGATATTTCCGGAACGGCTTAGAATTTTCAAATTTGTAAAACGGGATTTTGTTGGGTGTCAAAATACGCAACTTTTGTTTAATTTAACCGGCACTATATCTTTTACCGTTTCCGAGATCCCCATGCTGTGCATCCTTATCTTGAACACATTGTATAAGATTATTCTGTAGAAATATTAACCCTAATTTCGGGACACTCTATATATATTGCTGATTTTTTCGTCCTTTTCTAATTTTATGTAGGCATTTTAGGTTTAATATAATAATTTTCTCATAATTTCTCAAGGAAATCTTAAGACGATTTGTTTTATAAAGTGCCTCAATCTGAGGAGCTGGAAAACTGATCCTAGGCCATTTTATGTTGCTTGCCTAGGTAAAGATTTTAGTCAGTTTTGGATGACTTTAAATGCCTGGCCATTCACATTACATGAAAATTTCCGTATTGTTGTACAGGGTGTTCCATTTTAAGAAAAATATTTTTTAGCATGTCTGTCAGTTACCGACAAACCTGGACCACCCTGTATACTTCAACTAAGATGTAATCTAAGATTCAAATTTCTAGAGGCATTTTACATGGATAACCCAAATTTGAGATTAAAATTGTTTTACAGGTGGGAGATATTAAGATTTATTGGAAGTCCTGTTTTCCTAACAAAAAATAGAAATTAATTAATTCCCGAAAAATGACTACAGATAGGTATAGGGTAGTATCAAAAAAATTGCTCAGAATTATATGTAAAATTCGAAAATTGAAAAATATACAGGGTGTTCCATTTAAAATAGCGATGTTACCAACGGTTTACAATAGAAGCGGCAACACGGCACAGGCAAAAGTATATTTAAACTGTAGATCATGGTCTTTTGCCGAAGATGATCGGTTAGTTAGTTCTCCATAAACGTCTAATACGCCATCCACCGTGGGACATCCTACATACCGGGTGACAATGAAACTACTACCCAGAGCGCCATTTGAAAACGGCTAGAGATAAAAATATGGAATTTGGTGTGTTGATAGGGTTGAATGTTGTGACCATTTGTAACATAAAAATAATTAAATATCGTTTCGGGTTCCCCCGCGACTTCGTTATTTTAAATGAAACACACTGTATGTTTTATGTTTTTTGCACTCTCTTAACAATTCTAAACAACTTTTGTATAACATAACCTATGTCTAATGTATAGTTTTCCAAATAAAGCCACTTAAAAATGGGCTATAATTCCCCTTATTTGTATTTTATGGAAAAACTGAGTAGGCCAGGATAAAAACAATCACGGTTATTTACTCTATATCCAAGCCTTCATCCAACAAAACGTCAAAAAAAATGTGTTTTTCGCAAATCGATTTTTCAAGTTTTGATCAGACCCTGTACCATAACGGGCCAACTGACTAAAACAAAACCTTCACTACCCAATCCTACTTTTTTATCCTTTATCATGTGAAAAATTTAACTTCCATAGACCGCTGCAAGTTTGAAAATTTGATACCCTATTTTCATGTTGTTAATGTTCATCTAAAGCGAAAATCAATATTATTCTTATTTAATTATACCCCCGGCAAAGTTGGCCATAGATTCAAAATAGTCAAAGGAATCCTCTTTTAAATCCTCTTAAATTTTTAAAAAGAACCGAATATGATAAGGTGAAAACAAATGAACTTTATTATACCTAGAGATGATTAATATTAACTAATAATAAAATAAAAAAGAACGTACTTAATCATAATTAAGATTTTCAAAAACACGACCTTCTTGTTCCATACAGGTCTCACAATTTTCAACAATTATCCGTAATACATTTTCTTTTTGAGTTATACTAATATTATTATTAGCACTAATAATTCGACTTCTTAAAATGTCCAAATTTTCAGGTTGAGTTAAATACACTTTTTCTTTGATATGACCCCAGAAGAAAAAATCTAGAGGTGTCAAATCAGGCTAACGTGCTGGCCACCTTACAGGTCCACTGGTTTCTATCCATTGGTCCCCAAACCTGTCATTTAAATAATTTACACAAATTCGAGCATTATGGCATCTTGCTGAAAGTAGACGTAAATTGCCCAAAAAATCGGTAACTGTTGTTTCTAGAAAGCTGAAATAAAAATTTGTGCTGTAAGGGGTTCATTAAAAAATATTGGGTCCACAATTCCTGTTCCTAAAACACCTAGCCACCCATTACCGCCAAAGCGTTCTTGGAAAGATCCTTCTCTAAATAAATGTTGATTTTCAATTGCCCAATATCTTACGTTGTTCCTGTTAAACAATCTCAGATTCGTGAAGCGAGACTCATCAGAAAATAATATTAATCTATTAAAGTTATTATTATGGTTAAAATTTTTATGTAATTTTTTTTTTAAATCGGTAATATTCAACTCGCCGAGCAAAGTCATTAACCTCCAAGTGTGGGTGGATTTGGTATTTGTAGGGCTTGCACTTATGTTTCTTCAAAATGTTCATTGCAGTTTCTCTGTTAACTCCAACTTCACTTTCAATTTGGCGAGTAGAAATACTTGGATCAGCATTCACATATGCCAGAACGTTTATTTCAGCTTCCTCACTAATAATGAACTTTCCTTTATTTTCATTTTGGAGATATGTTGTACTAGCCAGGGAAAATAGGCATAGCAGGGTTGGTTTCTGTCGGGGTATCGGTCTGCGTAGAGTATTTGAGCCTGCCTTTTATTTTGCAACCACTCGCCATAAACAAGAAGCATATCTATTTGTTCCGCCCTTGTAAAATTTGCCATTTTAAAGAGATTACAAAGAACTTTTAGTCTATACCAATCGAGACACTAAATAAAACACAGGAATTTACAAAAAGTGCAACAATCTGCCAAACCCACAAGTGATAAAAGTTACATGTCAAAATTCAATCGTTTTTAAAAACCATAGCAACCTCTGTCAAGGCTAATATGATTATTTTAATTTTAGGAAAACTTTGTTTATAGGTAGTTATCATACTAGGTTAAGTTATCATTAACTTAATTTTCATAAACTACAAAATTGAAAATTAGCTACCCTATTTTGATGATGTTAATATTTATTCAAAGCGAAACAGTCAGTTGACCCGTTATGGTACAGGGTCTGATCAAAACTCGATTTGCGAAAAACACATTTTTTTTAAACTCGAAACTTTTTCTTTTTTAATACTTTGTTGGATAAAGGCTCGAATAAAGAGTAAATAACCGTGATTGTTTTTATCCTGGCCTACTCCGTTTTTCTATAAAATTCAATTAAGTGGCCCCTTTTTTAGTGGCTTTATTTGGAAAACTAAATATTTTAGACATACGTCATGTTATACAAAAGTTGCTTAAAATTGTTAAGAGAGTTCAAAAAACATAAAATATACAGGGTGTTCCATTTAAAATAACGAAGTCGCAGTGATTTCCGGGGAAACCGAGAAGCGATATTCAATTGTTTTTATGTTACAAATGTTCACAATATTCAACCCTATCAATACACCAAATTCCATATTTTTATCCCTAGCAATCTTCAAATGACGCTATGGGTAGTAGTGTCATTGTCACTTGGTATATATATATATATATATATATATATATATATATATATATATATATATATATATATATATATATATATATATATATATATATATATATATATATATATATATATATATATATATATATATATATAAGTTTTAAGAATTATACAAATTATGTAGGATTTAAATTCTTGACTAAAAAGGATATCAATGCAGTGATGCAACCCATGACAGCACCTATGAACAATGAAAGCATAAATATGCCACAAAAATCTCCTACGGCTTGGAAAAAGGCTTTTATTTCAAAACCTCCAGTGCCTAACTGGTATCTCTTGCCATAATGTTGAATAGACCTAAAAATGTTCGTGCATAAGTCGGCAACAAAACCATGTAACTAACTTTCTCATAGTTACTTATGGCTTACCTAATTAAAAGTAAAAAAATTAAACTTACCCACTAAGAACAATAGCAACAGCATCGTTAAGTACACTTTCACCAAATACTAAGGCATACAGGTTAACATCTACGTTTAGATCGTTAAATATAGCTATGATTGTCAATGGGTCAGTTGAGGATATTAGTGCTCCAAAGTAAAGAGTATCTAGAAACGTGAAGCTACTTGCCAATCGTGCTGGCATGAGCTGGACACAGCCATACATCAGTGCTCCCACAACAAACGATGAAACGGTTGTACCGATAATCGCATATGTTAGTATTGCGCCCAGGTTACGAAAGAAATATTTCTGAAACAGCACAATGTCAGTTTACAAGTTGCTCATCCACAGATTCCATTTTTTAAACTTGAAGTTAATAAAAAGCATTGAATTCCGCATAATTTCTCATAAAGACACGACTTAAAACAAATAAAGTGTTCTTTTTTCAATATTCAGAAACTCAATATTTTGTCAAATCCCGTATGGCTTCCAGGGGTGCTCAAACGGTCGATCGCGAGTGCTTTTTGAGTAGACCTCGAGAAGAAAATTTTTTTTAATAAGTAGGTACCTAACTAAACTACGAAAATTAATTACGTAATAAAATAACACTCTGCTAGCGGCAAAAGGCGGCTTTATCAAAGGAACGTGCGGTACTTGTCAAAGAAAACCCGCGTTTTTATTCTTGCCGCTTTTCTAGAAATTTCGGGCGGCGCGTTTGACGGGAACATTCGAGACTTTCGTTGACGCCGATATAAATGTTGCGCCTGCAGGAATTGGAGTCATTCTGAATTGCAACTTGAAGGCAATACTAAGTCGATACAAAGTTTACTATTAAATAGTACAAAATGAGTGCAGCGAAGAAATCTAAAACGTATCATTTTAATAACGTTTGGGAGGAAGAATTTTTGCTTTGTATGGTGAAGGATAAGTGCATTTGTCTTATTTGTCGTGCGTCAGTTGCTATACCTAAGCGTGGTAACTTAGAGAGGCATCATAAAACGGTTCATAAAAACTATGAAAAGGATTTTCCGCCACAGAGTAAATTAAGAAAACGAAAATTACGTGATTTGATATCTTGTTTGAAAAAAGAACAAACCATGTTCACAAGACCAGCCAAATAATCAAAAGCTGCTACGATCGCGTCATTTAAAATATCTTATATATTGGCGAAACACAAGAAACCATTCGAAGATGGATCGGTTGTGAAGGAAGCATTTATTGAAGCAGGTGAGAGTTTATTTGGAGATTTTAAAAATAAAACAGAAATCATGGCTGCTATTAGAGAACTTCAGTTATCTCGTCCGACTGTCACAAGGCGTATTGAAGTCATGAGTCAGGACATGGCAGATAAACTAAAAAATGATATCATGATATGTACATACACCGATATGACAAAGACTGCCCAGCTGTGTATTTTTATTCGGATGGTATTCAATGACATGTTGACTAAGAAAGAATTTTTGACAATCATTCCTCTGAAGGGGAAGGCCCGTGGCGAAGATATATATGACGTTTTCTTCAATTTTGTAAAAAACTACAAGCTACCAATATATAAGTTAGTGTGCATTACAACCGATGGAGCACCAGCAATGACTGGAAACAAAAACGGTTTTATGGCATTGTGTCGAGCTAATGAAGATTTCCCTTCATTTTTTTTAATCCATTGCATTATACATCAACAAGTTTTGTGTTCAAAAGTTTTAAACACGGAGGAAATTATGGGCATTGCGACAAAAATTGCGAATTCCATCCGTGCACGTAGCTTGCAAAGGCGGCTCTTTAAGTTGCAGTTGGAAGATAGAGAGTCAGCTGAACACACTGATTTAGTTCTTCACACGGACGTCAGGTGGTTGAGTCGCGGAAAATTCCTAGAAAGGTTTATTGCCCGAAATAACAGCTTTTCTAGACGAAAGAGGTGATGAGACTCAGATGTTGAAAAACGAAAAATGGCTGACTGATTTGGCATTTTTGACTGACATCACAATGCACTTAAACACCATTAACTTGGAGCTTCAAGGTAAAGGAAAAACTGTTATTGAGATGATTAGCGCAGTAAACGCATTCAAAAGTAAATTGCAACTTATGATAGATCAACCGAAAAGAAAACATTTTCCGTCTTTGAAAGCAAGGATTCCTCAGTTGAATTATGATACGTATGAGGCTGATTTATCAAATATTTAGTTACAATTCGAAATGCGTTTTTATGGTTGTAGTAAATTGGCAAATGTAGCATCATTTATGAGTTATCCTTTTTCATGTAAAAACATTGAGGAATTAGCTACTGAAATAGCAAGTCAGTTTAATATGAACTCATGTTCTGTTGAAAATTAGTTGGTGCAGATTATATCAGATATACATCTCAAAGCTACAGCATCTGATACAAATTTCTGGTGTTTTATATCTGAAGATAAATATCCGAATCTAAGGCAAATCGCCCTTCAACTGACAGCAATGTTTGGGTCAACTTACTTGTGCGAGTCTGCATTTTCTGAAATGAAGATAATTAAGTCAAAATATCGCAATCGACTAACTGACCATCATATGTCATCATGCTTGCGTTTAGCACTCAGTGGTTACGTACCATCTTATGAAAAGTATGCTGAGAACATGCAGTGCCACGCTTCAACATCCAAAGTCACTCCTTAGTTAAGTTTAACACCATATGTAACTCTTTTGTTTTGTAACAACCAATAAACTCGCAATTTTGAATAACTATGAGTTTTTTCATTAATATTGTAAAGAACCTAACTAAACCTAACCCAAACCTTGACTAAAATAATGTATATTGTGCGGAAAGCTAATATCTATATATGCTACGGTACACCCTAACTAGGTAGGTAGGATGTATGTATCGTGTATGTACGACAACCATACATCACACATACTTGCAGCATCTCAGAGTCGATCGTAAGTAGTCTAAAAATATTAAGGTAGATCGCCAGCAGTTCAAGTTTGAGCACCCCTTGTCTTAGACTATAAACCAGCTGACAAAATAGGAAAAGCTGCAAAATGTACTCAAAATAAACTTGAATTATCAACATTCATTTCCTTCTTTCCCATCTGTTATTCCTCTAACGAGAGCAATAAATGCCAGGTTAAGACTATACAAATAACTGGCTCACCCTTATAACGTGTTTCTTTCCCAACATATTATAATAACATTTTGATTGGTTAAATAAGACAATTTTGAATTTTTTTCCTATAACAACGTTGCCATAACGTCTTTTATTTCTAAATTTCTGCTATTAACTTTTGCTTTTTACATTGGACTTGGGTCATTATATTGATTAGATTATTTTGATTTATTATGGCAGTTTAAAAATTTGTCAAAACCTTCAGATGTCATGTGTGTCTAGATATTGTTTAGACTTAAATTCTTAGTATGGCCCTATTTGCCGATTTTTTTTACTGCATATGTTGTTGGTATCAAATTACAAAAAATATCTTTTCCTATATCACATCTGATTTTTGTGCAAAATAAATTTTAAATAACTTTAAATTAAATAACCTTTTCAGGCTGTGTCAATTAAAATAAAAAAATTTAAAATCGTAACAGCTACTTTATTGCAAATATTTATTACCATGTAAAACGATAAAGTCTACACTAAATGTTGAAAATGACCTCAATTTTGCCTGATGCACACACATTAATACCAAATCTTTCTTGAAAATGTATTATTTTCTTAGCCCATTAGTTCATTTGCATTATTTCAATGATAATGAACGTTTGCGATTGAGCATGTCATTATTTATAAATCGGCTTTTGTCGGTACACATATTTCCGAAGCAGTATTGTTATCTTCGCGGTGTTTCTATAACAACCACCTACAAAAACGAACCCGTGCTTAGTCCGTCGGCTGCAACATATGGGCTTTTCGCATTTTGTATCACCGATGTTTATGTTTTCTCAACTTTTTTTAAGCCCTTTCTCACTCCAGAGTTTATAAATTTCCCCTAATGAAACGTCTTCTTCCAGCTGCATTTTGTAATTGACAAATTCCAGAAGTTACTTTCGAGTTTTATAAAATATGTTCTATTTGGTACCTGCCGTTCTGAACAGAGTTCTGCTGACATGATTTTTATTTGTGCTAAATTCAAGAGAAATGCCAAGCCGACAAGTGAACGACATGTAAAACTCTATTTAAAGTGACAGGTAGCAAATAGGACATATTTTAGAAAACTCGAAAGTAACCTGAGGATGCACGGGAGTCCTGGATATTTTAAGTATTTAACAGATACTAAATTCTTAAAGGTACTTAAGTATTTAGATATATTTTAAGTACTTATGAATGTACTTAAAACTAAATAGAGCATGTACTTAATACTTCTACTTAATATATGTTAAGTACTTTTAAAAGTACTTAAGTATTTAACTACATTTTAAGTACTGGCGAATGTACTTAAAACTAAATAGGATATGTACAGGGTGTTCCAGCGAGAACTGAACAGGGACCTATTTTCGACCTTCCTTGTATTTTGGAAAAATTCAAAATAGCCAATCGATGTATTTTTTCTTGTAGAATCCAAAAATGTTTTTGTTTTCTCGAAACAACATCGATAACCCCTTTGTAGCCTTTCTAAACTTACTGTTACAATATGATTTTCCTGGTTAAGGCGGTTTATTTCATCGACAATTTTTCCCATGATCTCTTGAATATTTTCGTTTCGTTGTCTGTATACGACGTTCTTCAAATGGCCCCAAAGAAATGTATCCAAAACTGAGAGGTCGGGGCTATTGGGCGGCCAAGCATATGTTCCATTTCGCCCTATCCATTCGTTATGGCGCCGATTTAAAAATTGAACCACATCATGCACGGCATGAGGAGGAGCCCCATCATGTTGCCAAATTAAATTCTGATATTCTGCCAATGGTAAGTCTTCCAAAAAATTTTCAATTTCGTTTTCTAAAAACTCATAATATCTGTGCCCATTTAAAGTCCCGTTAAAAAATATTGGTCCCAAAATTTTATTGTTTTTTATCCCACACCAAACATGAATAGAATTCCTCCCTTGAAATTTAATAGTCTGGAACTTTTTTGGATTTTCAACGGCCCAGTGGTGACTATTATGTCTGTTGAATACTCCCGATGTTGTGAAAGTAGCTTCGTCGGTCCACACAATATTTTTGAATAATTCAGGGTCTTCGTTTTCTTGCCGAATTACCATTTGAGAAACAAATTGGAAGCGAAGTTCTTTTTGTGCCGGTGTTAGGTGCTGAAGTGGAAGGATACGAAAAGGCCTAAATTTATGAATTTTCAGAGTCCTGTGAACAGTCCCTCGGGTAACTCTTCTGCGCCTTACACCGCCACCGTACTGAACTTCCCGAACTGCATCCGAAATAGATTTGGTTGGATTAACTTGAAAATAATTTATAATGGCCTGGTCTCGATTTCTTCTTCTTTGTATATTTCTTTTTCTATCATGTAAAGTTTTATTTTCCTCAAATAGGTTTTTTATCCTTAGAATTGTATTGATGGATATATTTCTATGAAAATTTGCAATAAATCTTCTTCTTGCTTCTCTTGCATTTTCTTGGCACTTGTAAAATAGCATAACAATCTGTCTCTCGTCCAAAGAGTATTTTATTTCGATCAGAGTCAAATATATATTTTTTAGGTGAAGACTTCGACAATAATTAAAATAATGTCAATTTTTATTGACAAAGCATTCAAACGTCATTTTACCTTGATCACCTATACCAACCTATCGTATATTTTAAACAGGTGAAGCTAAAATTTTAGTTTGTAAAACATTAAAATGTAATTTAAACAGCTATCGCAAAATCAAATCTTTTAATCAGAACGGACATAAAAAAAATCACTCTTTCCAAAAATCGTATAAAAAACGATACATTCCATTTAAAAAACACCTGATGCATAGCGTAACTCTTTTGTTTCTGGTTCAAATATTTTTTCGATGATATTTTTGGATTCTCCAAGAAAAAATACATCGATTGGCTATTTTGAATTTTTCCAAAATACAAGGAAGGTCGAAAATAGGTCCCTGTTCAGTCCTCGCTGGAACACCCTGTACTTAATACTTCTACTTAATATATTTTAAGTACTTTTAAAAGTACTTAAAACTGTAAGGACATTTTTTAAATCAAGTACTTAATACTGGTTACTTTAATTACTTTATCACAGCTATGGTTGTACTTAGAATATCATCATATATAGGGTGTTCCATTTAAAGTTGAAAGTAAATAGAAAAATAAATTCGAAAACAACTGGAGATATGGCAACGCTGTAATGATAAAAATGCAGGATTAAGTCTTATTTAACTAACTAAAATTTCATTTTAACATCTTGGCAATCAAAAAGTTATAGGTGGGAGCTACTTATTTGTAGCGTCCGTTATGTATGGCTTTTTTTTTAATATCTTGGTCCATCTAAGTTTTATGGAAAAAACTGAAAAAAATCCGCTGAATTCTTCACCTGACAAAAGATCAAAAAATGTGTTCTCATAACATAAGTTAAACTATAAATAAAAATATAGTATAGTTAGTAAACTAAAACCAAAGTTTACAGAATAATATAATTCTGTAAACTTTGCTAAAACAGACAATTACTATGTTAAAGCGAAAAATAACACCTCCAAAGTGTCTTTGCTAGAAAAATTTAAATTCCCAATTTAATATGAGCTGCAAATAATACTTTCGAACCATAAAACTTGGATCACTTTATGAAATGTCCTATAATAAAATTTAGGCATAACCATTTCTATATATTAATGAAATATTATTGTGATCATTCCTATTATCTGAGAATATAAACTTCTCAACTTTTGAAATGGATAGTGATTTTATAAAGAGCAGCTAATTATCAAGCGATTTTCAAAATTTAAATTTTATGTGAAAGTTACAAGTGTCTACTCTTAACTTGGCATTCTTTATTTAGGTCTTGTATATGATTATATATTTAGGTCATGTATACTTTATATAGAAAGCGAACTATTATCTATTTATTTTTTTTACACTACATTTTTTTAATAGGCAAAAATTAATAAAACTAATAAGAGCTTTCGCTACTTTAAAAATGCATTAGGCCTTACCTCAACACATATTAACGAACAAATGTACAACAACAGGTATACATGATAAAAAAAGTTAAACAATAGACAAATAAATAACTGTTGTTTTATTCATTTTTTGAAATGTTAATTAACTTATTAAGTTTATTTTGGATCTAACACATAACGTATCTTTGCTAAAAACCTGCTATATTGTTACGCTTGTATGAAAGTGTTTTTAGTTTTTAATGTATATTATTTAATAATTATTCATAGAAATCTAAATGAAAACGGGTTCCGCTTAAGTCATAAAAATAGATCACATAACAAGAAATAACAGATAAAGATGCAAATTTTTAACCACACTCCTTAAAATATTATTATATTAAAATTTAATACCTCGCAATACTTGGAAATAAGAAACATATTTAATTTCAAAATCAGTCGAGTACAGCCTTACTTAAAAACCTATTTTGTTGAAAGTTTTAGGGCAGCCATGTCAAACTCAAAGTCACTGGTGGGCCAAAAGCTTGAAGACCATCGACTAGGTGGGCCGCAAAACCTTATCTTAAAGAAGACAAACTACTGAAAATCTTGAGAAAATGTACTATTATAGGACAAGTCTGTTTATTAAATTTCCGATAAAAAGGACATTACAAAAAACTACAAACATTAAAATCTTTTGTCTTCAATTAGGTTATCTATTTGTGGCGCGAATTTATCGGCGGAAATAACTTTTAAAACTGCGTTCAAGTCTGCGTTCGTCAATCGCGATCTTGCGGGAGATTTGTTTCCTTTCATCAAAGAAAATAGTTGTTCACACTTATAGATACTTCCCAACATTGACAGGATTTTACAGGCAAATTTTCTCATTTCTTGGTATTGAACAGACAAGTACTTATAAAATTAGAATGTACCAACAGTATCAAATTGTTGTTTTAAATGAGTCTGACACTGAATCTCAATTACTTCCATTTGCAAGTGAGGGGGAGCTTTATCAACATCGATAGTGAAAAGACCAGTAAATAGAGAAAAATTATTTTCTTGGGTCTTAAAATCCTGAAAACGCTTCTCAAATTCTGCCAGAAGGCTTCTCATTTTCTCTGAATATATTTTGTATGATATTGGGACACTTGTGCTTTCCTGATATGCCTTACAAGTCAGAAAATGTGACAGATTATCCTCTGCCAACTGTTTTTCCCACATCATCTTACACTTGAAAGCTTTCACATGATCATGCATATTCTGTAATAACTTGACGAGGTCCTTGCAGTTTCGTATTTAAGTCCGACAAGTGTTTTGTGATGTCTACCATAAATGAAAGATCTTGTAAAAAATATACATCGCATAATAAGCTGATATCTTCTCCTTTTGTTTCCATGAAAACGCGTATTTCTTCTTTGAGTTTCCAAAACCGGTCGAGTACCATAGAACACGAAAGCCTAGCACCTCTGCATAATATGGTAAACCAGTGTACTCACTTTCTAAATTACCTAAAAATGCAGAAAACTCTTGCTGATTAAGGCCTCGTGACCTTATGAAGTTTATAATTATTTTCACTGACTTTAAAACACTTTCCAACTTGATCACTTTTAAGCATAAAACTTCTTGGTGAGTTATACAATGAATATGATGAAAATCTGGGTTGTCACTGCCTGTTTCTCTGATCTTTGTCTGTAATATTTTAACGAAGCCATTTTTTTACTCCAGTCATTGAAGGAGCTCCGTCTGTTGCAACGGAACACAGTTTTGACAAATCTAAATTGTACTTTTGCAGAAGTCCATAAACAGCATTGAAAATATCCTCCCCAGTTGTTGAATCATGCAATGGTACTAATTCCAGTAATTCTTCATACACATTGATATCTGTATCAACTGCACAAAGAAAAACAGCGAGTTGCTCCACACCACACACATCCGTACTTTCGCCACAGGCAATAGAAAATGCAATGAAAGAGTCTGATTTTGTTTTTATCTGATCACTTATATTGGCAGCCAACTCAGTAACTCTTTCAGCGACAGTATTCCGGGACAAGGATATATTTTGAAATGCCTTCACGCTCCCGTGACTTACAATTTCCGCGGCCTTTACAAAGCAATCTTTTATAAATTCACCTTCAACAAATGGTTTTGAGTTTTTCGCGGCCAACTCCAACAGTACGTAGCTCGCTTGAAGGACAGATTCATTTTCTTGCTTTGGACGTGTAAACATAAGCTGCTGATCTTTCAACCGTGATTTTAACTTCCTAACTTTCGTTTCTGACCATGCTGTATACTTGTCAAACATAGTTTTATGAATATCATATCAATCAAACAAATAATTTTTTCTTTCACTTCACAGCAAAAAAACTCTAATTCCCACTTTTCTTGAGAGATACGATGTTCAACTATAAGTTTCCTCTTACTTCCACTTGATTTTGAAAGAGACATGTTAAAAACTGTATCCGAAATAAATTATAATAAGTACTGTTAAGTGTAACAGTAAGTGCGCAACTCAATTCGAAACTCTATCGCAACTGACTGATAACTGACTAAACACTGAACGACTGAACTCAATCGAATACGGCTTATATACGGATTGTGATTTCTCGAGTTCTTTCCAGAATGTTCAGATAGCGTCATCTGTGTTTTTGCGCGATAGAATTTCATGGAACGAGCCAGATAACGTTTGGCTTTAGGTTTTAGGTTGAGTATGTGTAGTTCATCCTCCTAAACATAGATGGCACTATGTACAATTGTACATTTTATTATAGCAATCGTTGTTGCAGCGGCGCGCGCTTTCAAAAACGGTTTTCAACTTGTTCGCGGGCCGCATTATCTGGCTGTTTTCAAAACTGATTTGGGCCGCAAAAAAATCCTCACTGGGCCGCATGCGGCGGTCTAGGGTACACATTTAACTGGAATAATAGCCTGAAAACTATTCATAATTTGGATAAAACTGTTTTACCGGATCTTTTGGTAATACCGATTTGATTGTGACGTCAACTATCTTGTGTATATATTTTCTTAGATCAGTGAAATGTTCTAACCGAAGTTGCCATTTTGGGCAGCTTTGAGCCCTCCATCGATCAAAAGGCTAAACTTAGAACAAAATAACTTGCACTTTCCTATCTTACCATTTTAAAATCTATTAGATGACATCAACTAGTGCCTGTGTAACCGAAAATGTCAACATACGACTTTAGCTCATTGCATTTACGTGCTAGTCATTTGACGTTTGTTCTTGTATGACCAGGTTCGAATCTTGACGAGTGCACATAGACTTTGTTAAATCTGCGGCCCATATTAGTAGTAGGAATCCAACAGGGAAGAGTGTAAAATTAATTGCACTTTTCATGCGATCACTCAAGTAGGTAACCAGGCTGGGGGGAACCGGATGTTCCCTTGTTGGTATACCTTCTCAAGTTTGCCATGTTTCATGCCTCTGAGAAAGTTTAAGAAATCCTGTCCGTAAGAAAAACGGGCCCCCGAAGGGTTCCCCCATCGAACATCTTAAAAGAGAGGCTAAAAAAGCCGATCACACAGCCTTCAAGAGCAAAGGACAGGACGATTGGGAAGCTTATTTAGAAGTTAGAAGGATGTAACGTGATAATTTCGGACTTATAGCATGCTAATAATAATATTAAACTATTTAAATAATTATATAATAAACAAATTTTTAGATAATAATACTACTAAATATTAATCATTTTTGAATTTACAATTTTGCTTTCCTATCACGTTTGTCTTTTAAAACTACGAAAACTTCTTTTAATGCACTATGGATTTAATATGTTAATGATTATTCTTGTGCGATTCTGCCGTTTCGATTTTTAGAGAACAGAATTTTGGATTCAGTTAGTGCGAACTGAAATAAAACAAGTATATTAGAATTACACTGTATAGGTCCGCGCAACTGATCGATGTGTCACGACATCTCCAGGTCTCGTTTATCAATAGCCTGGCTTACGGTTCGATTATCGATTTTTCTGTCGTTAATTTTGGAAAGGTACCGCGGTGGAAGTGGACGGTCGGGGCAGTTTCCTCGGTCTCCTGCACACATCGCAGTATTCTATCAGGCGCATTTGGTCGTATCGTAGGTTCCTACAAAAGAGGGCGCTACATTGTCAATTTTGGGAAAGAATTATTCAGATGAGTCGGATGCATTATGGCAGGTCTAGATTTTGTTATTATTTTCGAGGGCTTACAATGGTGTAATTTGGGGTTCTTTTGGAATGCCCAAGTATAGTTTTGTGAGTGATTTTTTATGATAAGTTTTCCGGTAATATTGCCCTCCGTGATGCCGACGTATTTCTAGTCATTTCTAGTTTTATCGACCGGTTCCTGTGGTTACAACAGCAATCTGTGACCGTAGTTGCCGGATCATGAATAAGTTTCCGATCCCGTGACTGCAGAATTTTTATATCGGATGTGACATTTTACCTGACTGTGGCTCTGAAACAATGAATTTTATATATTGTTTCTATTTCTCGGATTTGACCTTTGGATATTTAATTGACGGATATTTGCTGTGCCTTTGGTGTTAAGTATGACTGGTTGCTTATTGATAAAGAATTGAAGTCTTAACTAGGATTTTATGAGTGGAATCGTGGCAACATGGCGAGACATTTTGGACCTGTTGCTCCAAAAATTTGTTCCTGCTTGGTGAGTCTCAAGTCAGCAGTGTGGTGCGCGGTCCATTTTCTGATGCCTTCATCATAATTTTCAAGTAGAGCCTGGCTTGATCGTATTTACGAGATTTATTGATGAGCATCTTTTGCGAAATAGTTCCTGTTTGGATTTGAAAGTTCTAAAGTTGTTATTCGGGCACTTTGGGGTTTTTTTTGGACAGAGGAAGTTCGCACCCACGAGGGAGAATTGTGAAAATGGCCGCCACACTCTAAAATCCTCGTTCCACCATCTTTAGAGGATATCCTCCTGCTGACTTGCCATATTGGCACCTGGAATAGCAGATTCCGGTGAGTTTTTGTATATTTGATTATTTAATAATATGATAATGCCCGTGTATGGTTCTTAGTGGCCATTTCCATGACCATACGCCATTTTGTTGAACATCTTCGGTCTGGGTTGACATTTTATTTCTTTAAATTTAGAGTCAAGACTTCGTAAGAAGCCCACTGCACTTGTCCAGACCATCGACAACCACTCGTTGATTCCGTTTTTAGCATTAGGCAACTGCTAGACCCAGACTCCATTTTGGTTAGAAAACCCTCAGAAGGAGGTAATATTATTTTATTTGCATATTTTATTTAATTTTTGTTTACATTTTGGGCTATATTTGGATATGGTTTAATGTTTGCTAAGGGATGTTTTCTCTTTAGGGTTTTTTTTTTGGTTTGGATATTATTCCAAGGGATTTCCGTCACGACGACGATCAAGTCCTGGAATTTGGATTTTTCTTTGGATCAGTTATTGGGATTGCCAACTTGCCTGACCAGGCAAGAGACTCACTTTCAGCATCGGAGCTGGTGCTGCTCCCACCTGTATACGCCTGAGTCCAGGTGACATTTCTTCGCCTGAAGGTCTGAACAGCTAACGGCCACAGCTATTGGAGGACGTCCAGATAAGTAACCGTAGCAAATAATTAAAATTTCAACTATTATATCTTTTGCAAGCTAAATTCCTCGATACAGTCAATTAGCCAATTTATTAATTTGTTCTTCATATTTACAAATTCAAATTTAAATTAATTTTTCTCACTAAAAATCAAAATCTATTTACTAATTTTAAACTAAACTCTTTACCTTATTATTGAGCTGACTGGCTTATCGAGTGGCCTTTAATAACTTGTTTTGATTCTATTTATAATTTTTGATGTATTTCACTGACTTGTATTTGATTTTGCACTCACGATTTATGGCGTCATAATATCGACCGTGGTACTATATTTTTATATATTCCTGCATACTGTTGACCATTGTCATATTTATATTTTTTTTATTATTCATTTTCTTGTGTACAATATCGATTTCTCTTAAGCTGCAGGTAATTTTAATAATTAAGATTAGAAGCTTAGTACATATTATAGCTGTATCGCTGTTGGCCCGCGTTTGGACCATACCTACATATACTATTATTGTACTTGAAATAACTTTTGAAAAAAAAACAAAAAGAACAACTTATTTGATATTAGTATATGATTTCAAACAAAATTTTGCGTTTTACTGCTGCTACCTACCTACAAGTGAGACCCTCATATCTTAATTAATTATTTGGTATTTTGTGAAGGTAAGCTCATTGGTATAAGATAATATTTTGGTTTTTCGTTGCTTGGAATCGCTAGAGTTGTGCAACACTGGGCGATAATTCGTAATTATTATCGGCCTAGTACTTCATTAATTTATTTGATAAAGTAGAGTAATAATTAATTACGTGGCGCAAAATATTTAGATCTTAACCCAGCCCTTCTCCACTGTTGCTGTCGGCCTCTACTATTATTCTCCCCAGCTTGTTCCAACTCTTAGGGTCTCCAACGCCTTGATGAATTCGAAATTCAGTATACTTTATTGATCATTAAATAAATATCCGGTAAGTGAAAATTTTTGTGCCATAAGGAACTTCAAAAAAGAGCTCAGACATAGGAAAAGAGCAGGCTGGCGGAAGTTCTGTGGGGAGCTAAACACTCTCTCAGGCTCAGCTCGGCTGCTTAAGCTCCCGGGCTCTGAAAAGAAGGAAATAGGTGCCTTGAAGAAATAGGATAATACTTGGACTGGTAACAGAGAGGAGACTCTAGATCTTCTCCTCAGCACCCACTTTCCAGGACAGGGCGACCAGGCCGCGATCCCAGAAGAGATGCCTAACCCTGAAGCGAACTGGCATCCTGCTGAGAAAATTGTGACCAGTGAATCCATAAAATAGGCAGTGACTGAGTTCAGTCCCTACAAAGCAGCAAATCCTGATGGATTCCCACAAAGACGCAGGCAGGTCTAGATACCCTCTCCCGAGATTGGAGAGGGTGTTTTTACAGCGTGGAGATTGGCAAGACTACAAGTCGCTCAGACCAATTAGCTTGACGTCTATTCTAATGAAAATTTTAGTAAAGATGGTTGACAGATACCTAATAGAGAATACTCTTGCCACTACACAGGAACCAACATGCATAGAACAAGGGTAAGTCAATAGAGACTGCTCTCCATGCTGTGAAAAGCGGAAAAGGCTATAGGAGACAAAGTAGCACTTTCACTCTTCTTCGACGTAGAAAGTGCCTTTAAAAAAGCTAGGACATCAACCATTTGCGAAGCTTTGCAGGCCAGATGAGCAACAGATCGTTTGATGAGCTGGGTGAAATCTGCGCTTCTACGACGTTGATTAGTGCTTCCATGGGAGGCTGCCAAGTTAAGGCCGTGGTGCGACGCGGCTGCCCTCAAGGTAGTTGTATCTCGCCACGCCTCTGGTGTTTGGTAATAGATGGGCTTCTGCGGAAACTACAAACAGGGGGTTTTTTTGCGCATGCGTAAGCAGACGACAGGCTTGTTATGGTGACAGGCAAGTTCCTAATAACTGTCTGTGAACGAATGCAAGTGGTGTGTAGGGTAATTGAATAATGGTGCACCGAGTCAAAACTCTCAGTCAATCTAGATAAGACAGAGCTCATACTGTTCACCCGGAGAAGGAATAGTAGGATTTAGAATACCAACCCTGTACCAGAGACCTCTGCCCCTGAAGCATGAAGGGGGAAATCGCACGTCGAACAGGTAACCAATAAATCCATTGGCAATAACTTGGGAAATACATCGCGTGGTGGGTCGGAAGTGGGCTTTACCCCCACAGGTCCTCCACTGGCTCTTGCGGATCCGTCGCTGGAAAAGGTTACATATTGCCAAAAACTGGCATATATTCCTTTAGATCTTTTGATACAACTGGTTAAAAATATTATTAAGAGTGTTCACTTTTTAGCAGTCTTTGTCAACTTTAAATTATATAATTAAAGAAAAATAAAATAATTAATTAAAAAACAAAATAAAACAGAATTAAATTACAACTTATAACATTAGATAAGCAATTTGCAGTGAGTGAAAGTTCAAAAAATTGTACTATGTCTTATACGTCTTACCAATACGCAAATGTACAAATAAATACAAAAACATTTGACCACCGATCAAGTAAAAGACCAAGAAAGGTTCTAAATAACATTATGTATCATAATTAAAACAGTTTTCAACACATTTTTTAATCTTTGTATTAGGATCAATTCCGTTTAATTGGACATGGCCAAACACAAAAATGTTTTGACAAAAATATTGTGAAGGTGATTGTTTGAAAAAAGAACAAGTTAGAATTTCAGTAAAACAAATCAAAAAGTGCAACATCTTGAGAAAAAAAAAGAGTATACTAAAAGCAAAGTTTATCCTGTCCAACAGCACTTGGTGATAAAATCAAATCAATAATGTTGGTGCGAAAATTTATTTATATAAAAGTGAAGCAAATTTATTTATTATTTATTACAAATTTAACGGTAGGCCTCATTTTTACTAATACAAGGACAGCATCATATTTAAAAACTAAACCGAAAGCAGTGAAAATTGTACTTTAAAACAGATCTGGAACAAATTAAGAAAAACATGCGGCACCCAAAAGAAAACATATACATATGAAGTCTACAGGGATCTCGTAAACCATCAGATACATAGATGTTTAAATTAGAAAAAAGTTACATTCTACTAAATCCTACAATACTACCTTTATTAAATTTTCAAAATTTGAAAATTTCGAATACTTCCGAAGAAACTCGCGCTTTTTTTAAATTTTTTTCTGGCTCTATTTAAAAAGATATGACAAAATAAATTTCACATTTTCATTGCCACTTTTTCTGCTCTACAAGGTAAAGCAATTATTTCAAACGGCTTTTTAATAATTTTTATTTTCCCTATCCTTTAGGCATAAATAGGCGCCTTTGAAATTCAATAATCTTTGCAATTGTTTGGATCTGTTACTATGGAACCTGTCACTTTTACATTTGTTAAGTTTTAATATTTGTTAAAACTGTTATACTTGTGGCGACTGAATGTCTCCCACATTTGTCTGCCAAAGTTAAAATTTGCGCATATCACACTGTATATATTTGTTTTTCTTTTCATTGTTACTGCATAACATACTGTATATATTTATTTTATTTTACATTTACTTTTTTAATCTAGGCTAATTATTTATTGCTATTGAGAAATGTAACAATTTGTAGGTACTTAGTTTTCTGTACATAATTGTGGGAATTTCCATCGGCATTTAGAGTCTAATTTAGTTTTAAGGTTCTTGTATGCTATCCGTTAATTTTTATTTTTACAACACTTCTCTGTACGATTTTAAAATATGTTGTTGCACGTTCGAACCATCACCGATAGTAAACTGTTTATTGCGTTTAGGGTTTATGATAGGAAAATACCGAAACGACCCTTCTTAGTAAAGCTTTCTCCAAATTCCCATTTTACTATCTGTAATGAATGTTTTTATTTTGACCATGGGAAAGTTTACGAAAATAAAAGAAACCCCTTTTGCCAACGAATAGGACCAATCAAAGCGAGGAATTTTGGCACAGGGGGTGGAACTTTATGTTTCTTGAGATTTGTATTAATATTAGAGGTGGCCTCTGTTTTTTGACTTGCAAGAAGTCTGATGTGAATTTTGTTGTTCTAGTTCAATAGGCTTATTTTATTTCGTTTTAACAGTGTTTCAATAAACTCTCACAGTTCATATAAAAAAGGAATGTATTGGATATATAGCTAATCAAGCACACACATACGTTCCTAAATACTTATGGTATCGTAAAAAAGGACACATTATTGTAATCAAGACAAATTATATATAATCAAAAATACCCAGAACGGAGTCAACCAGGCCGATCCATTTTTAGAAGGTTAGTGACCAACTTAAGATAATATGGCGCATTTGACAAGCCAGTGGTTCATCGTGAAAAAAGACATGATACTGAACAGGCGATGCGCGTGTTGCTGGCTGTGGAAGAAGATAATAATACAGGACTTCTTACCACTGAAGAAGAGCAAGAGCTATCAAAACCAGTGGCCCATAAAATTCTTCATAAAGAGGGATACCGCCCTTATAAATATCGTGTCTGTCATGCTCTGCATATCCAGGATGACTTTTTTTTGTAAGCGGTCCACAAGAAAATTCGATGAAAATCTCCAATTTCCCCACAAGAAAATTCTTTGGGCTGATGAAACTTATGTTTCTAAAAATGGTGTATTGAACAGGAAAAATAGGCATTATTGGTCAAGAAGAAATGAAAACCGATTCTTCATATCCAAATAAACCGCGTGATCGGACCAATGTTTTATGAAGGAACCCTTACTTCGGAAAGATATTTCTAAGAAACGAAATGCCTTTAAACTTAGCCAATGACATGTGGTTCCAACAAGATGGGGCTCTGAGGATCCCATTCACAATTCGAGGTGTAACATGGATTTTTCAAGAAACCGATTTGGGAATAATTTAATTGCTACTCATGTTTCAATTGGCTAGCCCCCGCGGTCACCAGACCTGACACCCCCGGACTTTTTCCTTTATGGGTACCTGGAAAATGAACCTTATTGGAAAACATTTCAAAATGTTGAAGAATTAAAAGCCAAAATACGAGCAGCTATCAGAAAAATAACAAGGGAAATGCTAGAAAATGTGATGAACGAAATTGTCTATTGTTGTTTATGATTAGAAAATGATAGTGGCATTTTTAAAAATAAGAAATAAATTTATTGTATTTAATTAATATTAAGTTTGTATTATAATACTAATACATATCTACCTTAATTAGTTAAGTTTCTTAAATTGTTATTGTTTGTATATAAGTTAATATTTTATTATTTGGTTTTTGTATTATCGCTAGTAATAATTATTGTTAATCATTTAAATAAAAAAACAGATTATTTTCTCCATATTACCGCTTTAAATAACATCTCAAATAATAACAAAATGTAGGCAAACAAGATTATTCTAAATTTTTGTTTCTGAGTCGACTACAAAATAAATTTCACATTTCCATAGCAACTTTTTCTTCTCTACAAGATGGCGTAGTCAGTTTTTTGATACATTTCATTCCTTCGAAAACATCACCAATTAGCATTGATGATAGTTTTTTCAGTGCGAAACGTCGTATAAAAGTGTGATATGTCGTTAGATTTAGAATTAAAAAATGTTTGAGAGTAAAACAAAAATAGTCGACTATATTTTAAAAAAAAGTTAATGAAAAAACGAAACGTCGGATTGTAATTTATTTTGTCATATCTTTTAAAACAGAGCCAGAAAGAAATTAAAATGAAATCGCGAGTTTTCGGTTTTTCCTCAATATCTTGGGAAGTACTCAGAATTTTCCAAATTTGAAAACTTCATATTGCAGGTTTCAATAGAGCGCAACTCTTTTCCCATTTAAACATTTCTGTATCTCTAATGGTTTACATAATATACCGAATATTTATTTTTTAAAGTAAATTTTTATCAATATCTACTATGGCGTAGTAGGAGTTTTTTTTAGTTTTTTTTTTATTTTACAGTAAATGTTAAGAAGCATGTTGTCTACATTACACGGAGTATGCATGCAAATTTTGATGTTACTTGTATAACGTGCAGTCAATTGTGGTAATAATATATACACATATACATAAATATACAAAGTGCCTAATAAACATCTTGCTGTAAATTCTAAAATTCTGTATTGTACAAATGGCAGCTTTCTATTATGTAATAATGATTTACCTGAACCTAGTTACTTACAACATAAGGTGCAAGGAAAACCGTATTAAAGAGAAATTAAAAGCAAAAATATCTCGTTTATTTTTTAATAGAACTGGGTAATTTGCTGATGAATATTGCAAAAAGTATTTATTCTAAAAAAATGTTTAAAACTTTTATATTTAATTTGTAAGATATCAAATTTTTAGGTTTTTTTTTGTTATAATGAGTTGTCCTACTTCATAAAAATGTATTTTCAAGATCCTCTTTTCTTAATTACTTTATGTAATATTCTTCATACTATCTTAACAGGTTGACTGCCACGCAGACATACATGATCCCTAACATCTATTGAACAGTATGCCAGGAGGTCATATATGCTGATATTTTTTTTAGATATTTCAATGTCAGCGGGCAATAAATTCGTCTATGCACACTGACCGCTATGGCCTCTGACAAACTACAGTTAAGCAAGTTTTCGCATACAGCCTACAAGGTTGGTTTTTTATTGCAAGGCATATCACCCCAACATGCTTTAGTTACTCAGGGACGGTTGCCTGGCAGAGCTAAGCAAAATGCTTTTAGAAAGTATTTAAATAATAAATACCTATGCAAAATCAAAAGTATTTAAATAGTAAATACTTTCCTCTGAAGGTAAATATTTAACTAATAAATACTCTCAGCATTTAAACACTATTGGTGGTCATATAATTTTATAAAAGTATTTAAATACTAGTATAGTCAAAAGCAGTGTTATCGTGCGGGTCATACGATTTATCAACGACAAACTTTTTAAGTTTGTTTTTCTTTTATTACGTGTAATCATATCCTCCGCATAAAATTCGGAAGATGAATTAGATAGACTTATGATATTTTCATATGAAAAAAGAGGATAAACACATAAATACCAGCAATTTTCGGATTTTTTGCATCCACAAGCGAAAAAAATGGTATTAAATCTAATAAAATATTACGAAAATGAAAATTCAGCGGCCAATATCCAGGAGACAGTAGCAAAAGCTCTGGGAAACGGTATAAGGACTGTGCAGAAAATTGTGCATGAAAAAAAGCATAATTTACTACCGAAGAAGATTAAGAAGTGTACAAGAAAAAAACCAGAGACAGAAGACTTAAGTGACAATGTAAAAAGGGATGTTCGTAATGCAATTTACGATTTATACACATCAAAAACTAATATAACCCTTCAAATTTTAAAAGAAGCTTTAAAAAATCGAGACATATTGGAAATTGGACTAAAATCGTTGTCAAAATTAATAAAAACGTTGGGTTTTCCATATGAAAAGGACTGTAATCGAAGATTTTTATGCGAGTTGCCACTATAACAAGAAATACACCGAAAATTTAGAAAAGTGGTATTTTTAGCCGAGACTTGGATATTTTCTAATGGAAGTGGTTCGAAATCTTGGCAGGACGAGTCTGTAAAAAGTGTCAAGACAAAAAAGGGATGTGGAATGGGAAAACGGTTCATCATTTTGCATGCAGGTTCTTCAACAGGATTTCTCCCAGGTGCAAGTTTACTGTTTTCTTCAACATCCTAAAGTATGGACTGCCATGATAATATGAACAGTGAACTGTTTGAAAAGTGGTTAAAACAACAACTAATTCCAAATTTAGATGCTCCATCTTTAATCATTCTGGAAAAATGTATCTTATTATTCAAGAATCTTAAATAAACAACCTACTTCATCCTGGAAGAAAAGTGATATTTATGACTGGCTAATAAAACAAAAACAAAATCCTTACCCAATATGCTGAAACTAGAACTTCTTTTAATGGCAAAATCTATTAACAAACCAACAATATATGCCGTAGATGAAATATTCCGGGAAAATGGACATGAGGTTTTACAACTGCCGCCATACCATTGGGAGTTTAACGCAATAGAATTAATATGGGCTGGGGCAAAATCATATTACGAAAAACACGTGAACGATGGTCTTACATCAGATGAAGTGCAAATTGTTTGGCAAGATTCATTAAATTATATTTCCCAGGAGTACTGGAAGAAATCCGTGGAACATACGGAGAAATTAATATGGAATTGGTGGAATCGAGAACGAGTTCTAGGTGTCGAAATAGCACCAATGATCATTGCGCCATTTGAGGACGACTCAGAAGATGAGGACTTTTTAAGTGATGATGATATTTTTTAGTTTATAATATTAAAAAGTTTCTGAAGGATTATATTAGTCTTTAACGTGTATACATCATAAATTGAATTAGGAATATCCATTTTTGAATTGTAACTTTTGCCTTTGGCTTTTTTCGTGTACATTTCTTAATCTTCTTCGGAAGTAAATTATGTTTTTTTTTTCATGCACAAGTTTCTGTATAGTCCTTATACCGATTCTCAGAGCTTTTGCCACTAGCTCCTGGATATTAGCCAGTGAATTTTAATGTAAATTTTTTTTTATTAGATTTGACACCATTTTTTTGCTTACTTTTTAGTACATTTGTAATTTTGTAGGCAATAAATAAATAATTATAGAATACTTGTTCCAATTTTAAAGCGTGTTTAAAATAAGTAAATTTTTTTATTAATTACAAGACAAAATTTGATATATAAAAATCGGTAAAATCGCTTTACCAGAAACTTATATATATATATATATATATATATATATATATATATATATATATATATATATATATATATATATATATATATATATATATATATATATATATATATATATATATATATATATATATATATATATATATATATATATATATATATATATATATATATATATATATATATATATATATATATATATATATATATATATATATATATATATATATATATATATATATATATATATATATATATATATATATATATATATATATATATATATATATATATATATATATATATATATATATATATATATATATATATATATATATATATATATATATATATATATATATATATATATATATATATATATATGTATAAATAAATATACAAATATATATATATATATATATATATATATATATATATATATATATATATATATATATATATATATATATATATATATATATATATATATATATATATATATATATATATATATATATATATATATCCTGTATTTTTCGCATGCATGGCCCTTAATTTTAGACTGAAATTTGAAGAAATCGGCTAAGTTGTTTTTTAGCCATGCCGCGAACAGACAGACATACCTACACACAGACGGAATTGAGAAAACATGTTTTCCGGCATCTAGGGACCCTTAAACGTAAAGATCTGAAAAAATCCCACGAGGGAAGTAATAACTAATTATCTTGCGTTTTTAACAAAAATGTATATTTTTGCAAAATAAAATTTTTTTGTTATCACAACACAAAAAAAAACAAGTTTTCTTTGCACAGGGGTGGCCCACATTTAAATAAATGACACTGTATAAGTGGTTAGATTTTTGGGTCAAGCAGGGCTCATAATTTTTGGTGATTGATAAAAAAATCTTACTTTCATTAAGTGGCTGTATAAACAGAACATATTCTGATTGTTCCATTGATTCGAACCGCCTTCCGACTTTATTAAGGCGCTTGCCATTTTGTGTATTTTTGTTTTTGCCAACCAAAAAAATTTAACCAAATACATATTTAGCGAATTTTCTTATTAAGTCCCTCGGCATTTAATATATAAAATAATATTAAGTGGCTATCTTAATAATATTGGGTAATATAATAAAAAAAAACTATTTTCTTTCTCCTTGTATATTTGTAAATAGCCCATCGAGATTTAATAGCTCGATAAAAGAATCACACATTCTGGTTTTCATCTTGTTTTCTGATTTGATTCATAACGTTGGTGACCTTTGGACCCGCACGATAAGACCGCATTCGACTATATATCTAAATTCTTTTAGAGTATATAAACTCCTTTAGAGTCTTTAAATATCTTTTTTTTTAAATAAATCCTTTGCAAGAGTCAAACTTTTACAGAAATTATTGATTTAAAGCTTATTACAAACATAAATACTTTCAAAGTATTTAAATGCTCTTAAAAAGTATTTAAATACTAAATACCTTAAAAAGTATTTGCAATTACAAATACACATACAGGCAAAGAGAAAGTATTTGAATACTCGGCATTTAAATACTGAATAGTATTATCAACTGCAAATACTGTCTAGCTCTGTTGCCTGATATGCATGCTTTATAGTTACTCAGGGACATGTTCTATTCATAGACACATGTTTATTTAGGTACAAGCGTTACAATTTAAGAGGCACTTTTACTGATCTTTTTAAGAGTGCCAGGAGAGGTTTTAAAAAATATTTCCCTACTTACCTCAGTGACTGCTACAGTAACCAATTTGGAACCAAAACTGTTTACAATTTTTTTAAAAAACAATGACTGTATGGAATATAGGAACTTAAATTAATCATGTACAAAATGTTATTAATGATAAAACATTGTTGGCACCACAGACCATATTTACGCATACTGGCTGGCAGTCAACTTATTAATACAAACTTGTCAAAATGTTTTAAATAAATTAAAATTTAGACAAATGTTTAATTACAAATTACAAAAATAAAGATACTAATTTAGCACATATAATATTAACTGCGCTTTATGCTGCTAAATGTAATGATTTTGAACATTATATATTAATTAAAATAGCTAGGCAAATTGTGCCTCTTTTAAGTAACATAAAAAGACTTACCCTCTTTAAAGAATATCCAGCATGGAAGATAATAGGTGGTAAAATAATATTAAAAAATATTTCTGGATCAAATGTAGCTTTCAGATCAATCTCATTCTCCTTCACATCATCAATTTCATTCCGAAAAACATATTGAAATGTAAGATTTTTTTCTGAATTTGGTTTTGGCATGTACAGGGACAAGGTATCTGGAGGTATACTGGAGTTGTATCTTGATTCGTCTACAAATACTTGCATGTTTAATACTTGAGAAGTTGTTCCAGAGTATCTGATAATAGCCCCTACTATTAGGCCTGAAAAATAAAAATTGAAATGTTAAGTAATAGAAATTATTAAGGTGGTGGAGATTTTCAATTTTTTTCTTTAATTACTGTATTGAAGTTGATTAAAGGTATGCTGTTGATAAAAGTCAAGTCCTTTATCATTTAAAACGTTTATGTAAAAAATGTTTATATGAATTATTTTTTGAAAATTGAGGTACCTATAGCCCGCTGCACAGGTAAAAGTAATTTGTTATATTGAGTATTTATTATATATTTATCTACATATTGATGCTCGATTTTTTATATATTTTTTTGTCCGCTTAATGCAAAATAGCCAAAAAACATTAAGTTGTTTGGTGCAGTAACTAACCAAATTATTTAAAAAAACTGATCATAAAAAGAAAGTAAAATCTTACAACCCTGATATATCAACTATTTGCGCAGTTTTAGCAGCCAGGCCAGCAATTTTACTGAAAACAATTTATGAATAAACTTCAGAATACTTAATTTTACCAATAATAATGAATTTTGGGTTAAGTAATAGATTTTTATAAAACCACTTATGGATGATACAGAAAACAACTAGATTGTTCTGGAATGCAAATCAATAGACTAATAAAGAATTAAAACTGGAACCAATTAAAGTTGTTTTGCATATCAACTTTTAACAATAAATGTACTAATATAGGATAGTAATACTATACAAAATAGGTACTGAAAGATGTCCTTCAGAGCGAATTTACACTAATAGTGAACCTCTGCTTCAAATGTGTACACTAGAATACCCTTTTTTTATCAAAAAAGCACCTTCTTCTGAAAAAAAATCCCAAACACTCAAGAATACCCATGGAATACCTCCAATTAACCGAGAACTTATTTTATATATTGTACAGGGTGTCCGGATTTGGTTGCAAAAGCAGGGTATCTCGCTTATTTTTAAAGATAGAACCTTGCGGTTTTCACGAACCTGAGCTAATTTTTTTACTCATGAATAAACAAAATTTTCATAGCCTTTTCGTTTATGAGATAAAGGGCGAAATAGAAAATTTTTTATAAAACCACTTATGTGGTTATCCTTTAACTTAACGCAAAGGGAAAAATTGCTGCTTATGCAGTTTTTTACGCTGGATCCATTGTCAGTCATATTTTTCATTTGAGTTGTTATTTTTTAGATATGGCCCAAAGTTGTGTTTTTTTAAATCTGGAACCTGTATATTTGTCCAGAAATTGATTTGTCCTTTTAAAAGCTTTCAAAAATATATAATAGTATGGGTCTATTTTAATAAACAACAACAAAAATCCTAATTTTTATAATTATCATCCCAAATTTTGCAGTAGGCCATGCAAAACAATGCTGCCTTTTATTTAAAGTAGTTAACAATATACAATAAATCAAAATAAATATGTAATTAAATCTACTAATTAAAATATGTATTGATAATTTCGCACCAAAAAACCTACCTAGATTTATGTAACACAAGAACAAAACAGTAATAAATTATTATGTAACAAGCCTTTCAGCAAAAATCAACTGTCGTATAAGAACTACAGTAACCAAGAAAATCAAAAGAACTGTTCAAACTATATATTGTTCTATGCATGTCGCACAATTTTGTATTCGTTTGGAATTAAGCAAAATAACGGGATGATTTTGTAAATAGCGAAAATTTTCTCTTATTGCATTTCCTAAATCTTGGACATTATCATAGTGGTCTTTGTAAATTCTATTTTCCTCATATCTCTATTTCCCCATAGAAAGAAATCTAAAATCGGCAAATCTGGGGACCTAGGAAGCCATCTTATAGGTCCATTTGTTCCGATCCATTGATTGGTAAAATTATTGTCCAGAAATAATCTCCTCATTCCAGAATTGTGTGCAGGAGCACCGTCCTGTTGAAAATAAATTTCGTTAATTTGCGCTAGAGGAACATCGTCAAGTAATTCAGGTATAGCTGCCTCTAAAATTTCTATACAGCGGTTGGCTGTTAGATTTCCCTCAAATATATAAAATTTTATTTGTGTTTTTAATATGAAGCAGGACACATTTAGACCAAACCTGCCCTGCTGTCTTCATATACAGGGTGTCCCATTTAAAAAAACACAACTTTGGGTCATATTTAAAAAAATAACAACTCAAATGAAAAATATGACTACGCCACTGGATCCAGCGTAAAAAACTGCATAAGCATGGATTCCTCGAAAAATTCTAGGTATATTTCATGAATTTGAGATATTTTGAATTTTATGTAAAAAATGACGTTTGCAGGTCTAGACATAATATAAATATCTGCTTATGGTCTCTATTATTTATTTGCGGTTGGCTTCCTCGTCCAAAAGGGTACACTTTAGTGGCCTGTGCTGATATTTTTATAATAAATATATGGTGATCAAAAACTGACATTATAAGAATACTTTAAAAAATCGTTAAAAAATATTTTTTTCAAATGGAAACCCCCAATTTTTATAATTTTATCTTATTTAACACTTAAAATAAGGGTGACTTTGTATAAAGTTGTTTATTCCGGTATAACCGGAAGTGCCACCATCTTGAAAATATTTTGCGCGAATTGCCCCCATCGACTTTAGTTAGCTACAAAAATTTCAAATTTTTTCAAAGCCTACTTTCTGAGAAATCGATCGCCGCAGTTCGTCGTGGGACACCCTGTATAGTTTATCCTTCTAGGTTTTTCTAGTCAGTCAATTTTCAGTCAAATCTGCACAAATGAAAATTGCTACCGCCATTTAGAAGTTTTAAATGTTCACTAAAAATTCATACATTTCCACTCTTAAATACCTCTAGATACAGACCTATAGTCTGTACAAACAGCAAAAATTCCATCCATTTTGCATTTTCAAATGTTTATACAGAATTCACAATTTACACTTTTAAATACCACCAGATACCTTAAGTCTGACACCTCTGCATTATTATATAATATATATTATTATAAACAAAAATATCTTCAAAAATCAGATTGATTCTTTTGTAACAAGACCTTTGTACTGGTTTAAATGTAACTTAATTTAATTTTGGTATATTGATCATTTAACGTTTTATTAACATGATCACTGCCATCCAGTCTTTAAGTTGCCGTTATAGTTTATCCATTTAACAATATTACGGAAAATTACCACCAAATTCAATTTAATTTTTATGAACATATTTTTATAATACTTTGACATGACTATTAAGTATACAATTATTACGAAATATATATCAATTTTGTGAAAGCACCTGGACAATTTAATGTCCAAATTCTACCTACTATATACACCATATTATGTGGTTAAGGTACTTAATTATAACAGTGAGCAATAAATAATACAGGCTTGTTCAAAAGAAACCCATAAAACTGGTATCCTCTGTATGAGTCATTTTTCACAAAAACACTGGAACACATGAGGTCGTTTAAATCGTCGTTCATCTTTTTGTAATATTGTCAGCCTCCTCCCTGCAACCCCTTAATTTGCATGCACCACAACTTTTTTTTTTTAATGGCAACCTAGGTCATGTGGGACTCAGCAAAAACGAGTCCACACAATTTTTTAATTAAAATTAACAATCAAAGTAGATCCTTATGGTGTAATGCGGAACAACCTTTGTTACCAACAATTGTTAGACTCCATCAACCTATCCAGTGACTTGGAAAAATTTCGTTAAATTATCTTGAGAGGATTGACCCAACGATAGTGGTATTTACATTAAGAAACAACTTCAGAATATCTCAAATTTTTACATTGCAATATACAGGTAAAAAGGTACCTAGATTCTTGAAATTCTTTCCACATTCAATCTTTCAGTTTGATAATTGAATTGTAAGCAACTGTTAGTATTTTGAAACTTTGACATTTTTGAATAATGGTGCTCTCAGAAAGGCAGCATATTAAAATTTTGATATTGTTGGGTTGTGGAGACAAAGTACAGAGCTAGAAGCCTAGTGTTGTTTAATGAAAAGTATCCTGAGAATACAATTACGCGGTCTAGTGTGAGTAGAATATTTCACACATTTAAACAGTTAGGGATTTACCTAAAACGGGTCGACCACCCGCTTTAACTGAAGATAAAAATCTTGATATACTCCTAAAACTACAAGAAAGTCCACAATCTTCGACTAATAAATTATCGCTAAATAATGATGTCAGTAGAGCTTCTGAGCAGCAATTATTAAAGAGCCAGAAGTATCATCTGTAAAGTAAATGTTGTACAAGAACATCTTGAAGATGATTACGATAGGAGATTACAATTCTGTGAACAAAATCTGAGAAGATATCTTCTCCAACGAGGCTACATTTTATTTAAATGGAATGATCAATAGACATAATTATCGATTATGGTCTGATTAAAATCCACAGTGGATACATGAGGACATATACAAAATCCTCAAAAAATCAATGTGTGGGCTGTCACAGTAAATAACAGAATTCTAGGACCATATATTTTATAATTATTGTTATAATGTATATTTTCCATTCCTAGACGTCATTACAAAGAATAGAATACAATATGTGCAAACTACATGTAGATTTATATTTAAATTAAGGAAGATTCTGTATCCGACAACATCAGGCAAATTGGCTGGCTAAGATGTGATAATATGTATAAATTCTATTCTATGATATTTTTTCAGAAATTAACAGTCAACACGCAACCTTTGTACTTGTATCAAAAATTAGAGTTTAGAAGCAGTGCACGTAACTTAAATTTAATTACGTAACTTAAATTTAATTACCAAAGCACAGAACTTCCTTGTTCGAAAGATGTTTTTCTTATAGTTTTGTTAAACTTTATAATACTCTTCCATCAGAGTGTAGGCAGTGTAGCATAAGAAAACTCAGAATAGGTTATAAGAACTTATTGCTTCGTAATTAGATAACTAAAATTTGTTTTTTTTTGCTTGTCTGTTATACTTTTGTGATAAATATGTTTGCAATTTTTATTTTTTTTTCTATCCTAGGCCACATAAATGGATCACAGTTATGGTGCACACACTTGCATGTGTTGTATATGTATGCATATGCTTAATAAAAATGTTTATTTTTATTATATTTCTTTGAAGAAAATCTTACTGTTGAGCTTTACTTAGATTTAATACCTGCAATAGCAGTAATGTTTTTAACAAGATGGCGCACCACCGTATTTTGGTATAAATGTTCGAAAATACTTGGACGAAATTTTTCCAAATGGGTGGATAGGTCGACGGGGTCGCATTGAATGGCTACCAACGTCTCTGGACCTTACACCATTGGATTTCTTTCTAAGAGGGTATTTGAAGGAGAGAGTGTTTAAAAATAGACCAAATAGCATTGAGATCAGATAGAATAATAGAGGTTACTAATTTACCAGCCTAAAGTATTTGAAATGTGATTGATAGTATTTATCACAGACTCGTTGCATGTCAAGTAGAAGGTGGAGATCACTGAAAATTATTTTTAATTGAAAGACTTATGTGGACTTGTTTTACTGTAACGAAATGAGCAAACCTCTAATTTGCTGCTAGTATTGAGTTTAGTTTTAGAAGACCATATCATAGAACCCCTAGGTTACTATTTTAAAAAAAGTTGGGGTGCCTACAAATTGATGGGTTGCAGTGAGGGGGCTGAAAATATTACAAAAAGATGAACAACCATTCACAAAAACGTCTCCCAGCGTTTTTGTAAAAATGACTCATACAAAAGGTATGAATTTTGTGCATTTCCTTTGAACAACCCTGTATACACAATACACCTATACCGGGTGACACAGAACATAAGGTACACGTTCTAGTTTTTTTACCTTTCCAGAAATTGGTTTCAATCTTAGGTACGTTTAGTAACTTATTAAGATACATATTTTGACAGATAATTGCATTATACATCACTTCCGGTTTAACCGTGAGTGACCTACACCTCAATATATTAAATGGAACCCTGTATATTTTTTTCATAGTCATATTCTGTGTAAAATTCCCTTTCCAATGACGGATTAAGTTATATTTTTCTTCCAAAATGGCGGCACTATAACCGGTTTTCTGAAAAACGTTATATTCATATAAAACAAAAGACAGTGTCAAACTTCTGAGGTGACCTGATTAAAAAGAAACTTTGTAGGTTAGAAAAAGCATGAAAGCTGTTTGTTGAAAAATGTTTTTTTCAAAATATTACGTCTTTTTGAAAAAAAAATAAAATGACTACTTTTAATGTAAATTTTCTGCCAAAATTTAAATTGGACCTTGTATATTTTATTTATCCGTTTAATTTCACGTTAAATTACGTTTCCAATAATGTGCCACAAGTTAATCCTTTTGTCGTTAAATTACAATAATATTTCGACTTTTCCTGTGAGCTACATAATTTTTTATCAGGGAAACTACTAAATAAAAATTTACAATTTTTATTAGTTAAACTATGTTACATTTATTTACCCATCATTTTAAGCAGACAATAACTAAGTCTTCTATTTAGTCAGATGTGGCAGATTTGTTTATAACATTTAAACTTAAATGACAAGGCCTAGGTTGTCCATTTGATACCCACACCTGTATAAGCAGTGTTAGCGATTCTAGTACTCTAATGTCTATATTCCAGTTTATAGAGATTGGTAAATTGACCATTTTATTTTTATAAAAACGTGACAGTTAAAACATTTTAAAATAATTTTTGCTTATATTTCTTTTAAGTTATGCTTGCTTAGGATCGATCAACGTAAATGCAGCTTAATATCTGAAAAGGTAAAAAATTATTGCGTGTACCCTCTGTTTTGTATATACAATACACACTTTAAATAGTCAGTGTTACTAATGGGAATTATTAAGGGACCATCCACACCATCCACCTTGTTCCTAGTTTTATAATTGTGATTACTATGCTCTCTTAAGTAAATTCTTTGATGCACAAATAAATAGATATATAATATACAGGGTGCTCCTTTTAAAGTGTTACAAAGCGATATTGAGAAAGCGGCTGATTGAAAATAAATCAAATTTCTAGGGATGCAATGCAAAATATTTTTTGACGGAGTAAGTAATGTTTTAACCCTTTCCACTGTTTAGGAGTGGGGGGGTAACTTTCAAATGTTAAATGAAAAGGTGCAGTTTTCTTTCCAGATTCGTAATCTCCAGAAAAAACTACGTTATAATCAATGAATAATTTAATGTCAAAAATTAAAAAGAAATTCAACAGAACAAAAAACTGATATTAGGTACATGATTTTATTATAATAGGTGTTTGAAAGGACAACCATTTTGTTCAGAAGCATTGTCGTTGTTTTTTCTACATCCTCCGAGAATTACCATGTCAACTGGGTAAAAAATACGCTATTTTGGTTAGATTATGTAGTTAATTATTTTTTTCCTGATTTTCTTGGGAGCTCTGCAGCACTGCAGCGATGATTCACCAGCCGCCACTATTGCAGGTATCATGACAACGAACGACTTGACATGTTATGATATTGCCAGTAATTTTCTTAAATTATCTTCGAGCTTAAAGTCTTTAGTTTAAGCGTCTTGTTAAAATAAGTGTTCATTGTGTTCGTTTATTGTTTTTTTTTTAAGTTCTGTTCGTTTATTATTTAGCTGTGTTATGTCTGTTTGTATTTAATAATAAATAATAAATGAATGGATTCAACTGCCAAGTTGACATGTTATTAATTCTCGGAGAATGTAGAAAAAATTATCGCAATGCCTCTGAACTTTGGGCGGTAAGATTTCCCCACTTACCATCAAAATCTCACATGGCGTTCAAACGATTAGAGACTAGGAGTCGCCAGACCGGCCAATTCTCATCCAGAAAACGCAGCCGGAGGAAAACCAAAACGAACGACGACATGGCGGTAGGAGTTTTGGGAACAGTAGCTCTCAACCCTCATATTGGTTCCAGAGAACTATCCAAAGACGCCGAGATGTGTAAAACATCCGTTCTCAGGATTTTGCACAATTTTAAATTTCATCCTTACCATATTACCTTACATCAAGAATTGTATGGACAGGACTTCGAGAGACGGGTGCAATTTTGTCGGAGGTTTCGACTATGGATCAATGAAAACAACTCACTGGAAAACATAATATTTTAAAAGTCAATCGTCACAATATGCATTATTGGGCCCAAGAAAATCCACACTGGATGCGAACAGTCACTAATCAACATCATTGGTCCATAAATACTTGGTGTGGGATATTTGGCAATGTTGTCGATGTTGTTATTGGACCTCATTTTTTCAATGGTAATCTTAATGGACAGTGATACTGCGATTTCCTTCAAAATGACTTGCAAAGATTGATGCCAAATATTCCAGAGCAGCAACGTGAAGCAATTTGGTTCCAACAAGACGGTGCACCACCACATTACTGTCCAGAAGCACGTGCTATATTGAATGACACTTACCCTAACAGATGGATTGGATGTAGGGGACCAGTAAATTGGCATGCAAGATCGCCAGACTTAACCCCCCTTGATTTTTTTTTGTGGGGTTTTGTCAAAAAAAAGGGTGACTGCTCCAACTACAACAGTGCAGTTCGTGAAATCACCCCAGATATGTTATTCAGAGTGCGGAATTTTTTCGAAAGAGAGTTGATAAATGTTTAGAACAAAATGGTCGTCATTTTGAACATCTGATAAAATAAAATCATGTACCTAATATCAGTTTTTTCTTCTGTTGATTTTCTTTTTAATTTTGTTGAATTTAGCATAGTGACATTGACATTAAATTATTCATTGACTATAACGTATTTTTCTGGAGATTACGAATCTGGAAAAAAACTGCACCTTTCCATTTAACATTTAAAAGTTACCCCCCACACCTAAACAGTGGAAAGAGTTAAAACATTACTTACTCCGTCAAAAAATGTCCCCCAACGACCCATTGCATCTTCAATCAGTCGTTTTCTCAATATCGCTTTGCAACACTTTAAAAGGACCACCCTGTATACAAGGAATGAACACAAAGAAGAATATCTATATTAAAGAGCAGTTGTGTCGGATATCTTTTGCCTTAACAAGTCTAATACAAATAAGGACCCAAAATCGGGGGTATATGAATTCAAATGTAGTTCTTGTGAAAAAGTATATATTGGTCAACTGGGTAGACCTTTTTACAAACATATAAAATAACACAAAACATCACATATTCAACAAAAAACAGATTCTAATTATGCAAAACACTTACTAGAAACAAATCACAATTTTAACAATGAATTGAAAATTTTGCCATTTCAGCCAATAAAAGTTACAACTTAAATTAATTGGAAAGTATAGAAATTAATAAAAGGAAAAACCATAATATTTTATCAAACAATCAAACAGACTTAAACGGCTCCCCATTGTTGAACCTTTATACCTAATGTTGGCATTACTTTACTCTTTTCTTATTGTTAAAAATTCCAGTTTTAGTATCAGTCTTGAGTTGGTTTTTGAAAAAGACACAGGGTGTCGAAACAGCTGTCAAACTGAAATAAAGTAGTGGAAATTACTGAACAAAAATAGTTTGTTTATTTATTACACTATTTTTCCAAAGGAGTAAACAAAATGGAGGTGACCACCATACCAGATTACCCTCTATTTCTTAAGACTACCCTAATATGGGGGAATATTGGGTCATCACTACTAGAGCTGATGACAAAACTCAATAAAATGACAACATGGTGTGTATGTTTATTTTTGTTACAAATACTTCACAAATTTAATTTAAGTATTCCTTTGAGCTAAGTAGAAATACCTAATTACTCTTACTAGATAGACAATAGATAATAGAGTATTCATAATAAATACAAATATATTTATTCAACATTAAAATGTTACACAAGCAATGACTTTGCAGTCATTAGTAGACTAAGCCATTTAGAAAATACAGAATAAAAAGAAAGAATATTATGAAAATTTCACTGACATAAATAAATATTTTGTCAGACAAACATTCTTTAATATTTTTGATAAAGTACTTTTATAATATGGCACTTGTCCAATCATCTTGTTGCATGTTTAATACTTGAGAAGTTCTAAAGCATCTGACAGTAGCCCCTATTACCAGGCCTGAAAAACACAAAGAAATTGAAAACGTTAAGTAATAGTCTTAACCTTATTTTAGTTAAAATTAATAATTTTTATTTAATTATTGTATTGAAGTTGGCCATAAGTATGTTTGAAATGAGCGAAAAATATGCGATCTCTACATACAATAAGAACATTTTTTATTCATAGTTCTGTATTTAAATTATTCTACAATTTTTATAGGAAAATGTATAGAGATACTATTAGAATCGCAAAAAATATGTATTTCTCTAATAAAATAAACAAGGTGAGCAATAGACAGAAAAAATGTTGGAAGATTGTTGTTGAATTGAATGGGAGTAATGTTGAGATGGTTGATTTATATAAATGACTTGGCAATGTTGGATATATCTGGAAACTTTGTATATAGTATATAGTATTTGCTGACGATACCACAATATTCTGGAACAATCATAATCGTAATTCTGATGAACTAGCGGACATTGTGAATAAAGATTTAATTACAATCAAAGAGTGGTTCGACGCCAACTATCTTACGATAAATGTGTCTAAAACAAATGTAGTAAATTTTAGATGTCAATTTAAAGAAATAGTGCTTGATAACCAGGCCATAGCAAAGACTGAGGTAAATAAATTTTTGGGAGTATATATTGATCAAAACCTTAAATTTGAACAGCACATTTTACAACTATCAAAAAAGATCTCTAGGGGATGCTTTGCGGTTAGGACTGTATCTAGCAATTTAGGAGTGAATATGGCAAGAAATGTATACTATGCTCTTGTTGAATCGCACCTGCGGTATGGTATGTGCTTCTGGGGTGCTTGTGCAGACTATTTGTTTAAAAGAGTGTTCATCTTAAAAAACGAGCATTGAGATTTATGTGTCGCATGAAGCCCCGTGAGTGTTGTAAACCAGTATTTTTGACTAAAAAGATTCTCACGTTCCTTGCATATTTTCTCGACTCGGAGACTATGTACTACTGTCCTTCCTATTCCGTCGTCGGCTATGGTTAGGAATTCAATAGTATATAATGGCAGAAAATTATTTAATGAAACAATGAAACAATGAATTTATTGATGCTATACACACATAAGATGTTTACATACGTCACAATGTGTTTAGGTACATTTATTATCACAATAAAATTTCAGGTAGATACTGCAAATAAAACAGTGATTATATATCAGCAAAATCGTTTTGAAAATATTCCTCAAGGGAGAAAAAAAATTTGGTTACTAAGTATTTCTTTAGTCTTTCTTTAAATATTTTTGATGGCAGTTCTCTAATGTGTAACGGCAATTTGTTAAACATTTTTGGCCCTGTAGAAAGTTATCCCAGTCTTGACCCTATGAACCCTGTGGTATTCAGTGTAAATGTTGTCTCTGTTAAGTGTTGAATGATGATGAACCTCTGCGTGTTTGATGTAACTTCCCACATTTTCCTTTACATACAGTAGACATTGGTATATATACAAACTATAAACCGTTAATATTTTAAATTCAGGAAACAAATGCTTACATTCATCCGTGTAACTCAGTTTACCCATCACTCTGATGGCTCGTCTTTGCAGACCGAAAATTCTACTTATATTTGGGGCATGGCCCCAAGCCAATAGAGAGGAGTACCTGTCTGGACACTACATCCAGAAGCCCCCTCAAAGCATAAATACCCGATGAAATTTTCTTTGCTACCACACCAATGTGTTAATTCCAAGTTAGTTTTGGGTCAATTTGTACACCCAGGAAATGTATTGAACCACTCATCTCCAGACCCTGCAGGTCCCTTAGAGCGAAAAAAAGGAGCTTGGTCTTAGTGCTATTCATGAGTTGGTTGCTATGAAACCACTCAGTGACCCTTCCCCGCGTCCCCCCCACACCTGCCTGCAAAGCGTCCTAGTCCTTACCCCTCCTGAGCACAGTAGTGTCATCCGCGTAATCAGCTGCTGATGAGAATACTACAGATCACTTGTGAAAAAAGGTTTAGAAGAGAAATAAAACAGTTTTTGATTAGTAGAGCTTACTATTCAACCGAAGAATATATAAATGATGTGTTTGTATAAGGTTTTTGTTGTGTACATTTTACTACTGTTTTAACCAATTTATATTAATTTTTGACTGCGATAATTAATTGTATTTGCCATATTTATTAAATGTTCTTTTATAGGATATTTTAATATTATTTCAGTTATTTTGTTATAAAAAATAAAATAAAATAAAATAAAATTGCTTTATTTCCATTGACATATTACAATTATGTATAGGAATTGTCACAAACTAAATAAAGTAATATAAAAGGTAGGTACATTTTTATTATTGTAAAAACAAAAGCGGAAGTCAAAAAATTCGCGCAGGGAATAAAATGGATTTTCAGTCAGTATGGTTTTGAGCTTTCGCTTTAATTGCTCCGGGCCTGTGACGTTTTTGAGTGAATTTGGCATATGATTAAAAATTTTTAAGGATGTTATTTTGGGTCCCTCCTGTACTTGGGTCAATCGAGCACCAGGTATATAGAGGGTGTCTGCATTCCTGGTTTGATAGTGGTTTATGTCTCCAAACCTTGCATAATTTCCACGGTCTTTAAAGATGTAACAGGCAGATTGTAAAATATAACAGTAAATAACTGTTAATATTTTTTCTGCTTTGAATGTTGTACGGCAAGATTTCCTAAAGGGTAGTTTAAACATTGATCTTACAACTCGCTTTTGGCTTACTAAGACCTTATCAATATTGTTAGAGTTACCCCAAGCCAGTAAACCATAGGTTAAAATCGAGTGTATTGAAGCATAATAAAAGATTTTGAGAGTACCTATATCAACACAATCCCTTAACTGTAGAACGGCATAGTTACCACGAGACAATTTGTTACAAACCATTTCAATATGCTCATCCCATGACAGATGTTGGTCCAAGGTGATTCCAAGGAATTTGGTGTTTTGTTGTTAGATGAGATTTATGTTCTGATTGTTAATAAGTAAACTTCTATCTTGATTCACTCGACTAGGAGTAAAGACTATAAAGCTGGTCTTAGCATTGTTCAAGAAAAGTCCATTTCTCTCACACCAGGTCGCAACATCATTCACACACATATTTGCTTTTGGGCACAGATTTTCATAGTCACATCCATCAATGATGGTAGATGTATCGTCCGCAAAGAGTGTTACATAGCTATGGTTTATAAAAAGAGGTAAATCGTTAATAAACAATAGAAAAAGGATTGGCCCTAATACACTGCCTTGAGGCACCCCAGTGGTCACATTGGCCCAGTCGGAGACAGCAAGTCCACACTCATTCACCACCTTGACTGCCTGGGTCCTTCCTGTCAAATAGGTCTCCACCTATAAGCTGATCCTCTTATCCCGTAATGGAGAAGCTTTTTCAAGAGAGTTACATGGTTGATAGTATCGAAGGTCTTTGTAAAGTCATAAAAAAGTCCCGCTGATTTAAATTTTAAATTAAAATTTTCCAGAATTTTTAGGTAAAAAGAAATTACAGCATCGGTAGTGGAATGATCAACTCTAAATCCAACCTGTCTACAGGTAAGTATATTAAATGAATTCAAGAAGCCCACAAGTCTCATCCGAAATTCCTTCTCAAAGACCTTCGAGAACACGGACAAAAGAGCAATGGGCCTTTAGTTGTCAACAACTGATCTGTCACCCTTCTTGTGAATTGGGATCACCACCGCTTTCTTTAAGTCATGTGGGAAGTACCCATATTCAAAAGATATATTGATTAGATATGTGAGCGGTGATACACTTACCCAGCAAGTCACACGGTACATCATCCACCCCATAAGATTTCTTGTTAGAAGCTGATTTTAATATCTCCAGGGTTTCCACTTCAGTAAAAGGTAACAAGAAAATAGTTTCGGAGATTGGATTAGTTGGTAACTGCACATTCACACTATGTTGACAGTTTCCAACAATTGACTTTACATCTTCAATAAAGTAAGTGTTAAATGCATTAGCAATTTGTGCCACTCCAGTCACATCCACACCATTGGAAACTATGGCATCCGGAAGAGAATGTGCCATCTGATTCGTACATTATACTACACTGAAATCGTACATTATACTACACTGGGTCTATTTAATTTGAGCTAAAAGTTTTGAACTTGATCTTTTTATCTTTGGACTAGTTTTAGTTTTACTCTTGCTTTGTCTAAAAGGAATCTGTAACTTGAGACAGTAAAGCTATTTTGAAGTTTGAAGTTTATCGTTGCACTAATTAATATATTTTATAAAATGTTTATGTAAGACATTCTGATATTAATTGTCTTTAAAAGAACCTACATACATGACATTTTTTGTCTAATTTTTGAAATACTGAATTTTTTAATAGTGAATTTACATATCTACCCAATTTAAAATAGGGTTAGTAAAAATCTCAAAAATAGAGTCAAAAGTCCTTTGTCATATCGAGTAATATAAGTTATAAAATGTATTCTGGCATAAGTATAATCTGCCAATCTATGGCTCAGTTATTACTTTTAGAAGTGCCGTAAAACAACTGACACCACAGACTGTTTGGAACTTTTACATTCTTATCTTGTTGGAAGGAGGCAACTGGTATCTATTGTCGCTGATGGGAAAAGATATTTCTCTGCACCATCAAAGATACAGCAGGGAGTCCCACAGGGGTCAATCCTAGGACCCTTGCTTTTTTTAATATATGTGAACAATTTGGGTGATAAACTTAACATGGGACAGGTTTTTCAATTTGCCGATGATACCTCTATTATTATAACGGAGAGAACTCTGTCTGGGTTATCAGGAAATCTGTCAGGGATGGTGAAGAGAATGGCAATGTGGTGCAACGAGAATGGTTTGAAGCTGAATGCAGATAAGACAGCCTTGTTGCAATTTGAAATTTTAAAAAGCAGACCTGAAAGTGTGTATGTTAGGATGAATCATAAGTCAGTTCCTGTAGTGCAGAATGTAAGATTTTTGGGCCTAATGTTAGATACTCACTTATCATGTAATGATCACATTCTGCAGCTGAATAGCAAATTGAACTCTGCATGTTTTGCCTTAAGTGTGTTAAGTGACCATGTTTCACTAGATGCCTTAAAGATATTTTATTTTGCTTATGTTAGGCCTAGAATGTCATATGGAATTATTTTTTGGGCTTCATCAACCCATGCAACAAACATTTTTATAACTCAAAAAAGAATAGTTCGAACCATCCTAAAGAGGCATCCTCGAGCATCCTGCAAACCCTTGTTCAGAGATCTTAATATCTTATCGGTTCCATCTCTTTACTTTCTTCAACTAGTATTGTTTGTGAGAGGACATAAACAACTATTTCAGACAAACCATGATCTTTATGCCAGAAACATGGAGATCTTAACAAGCCACTCTCATGACTTGAGAACACCCTTTCACAACACATCTTTCTTTGCTAAAAGTTCGTATTATAGAGCTATCCAGGCCTATAATCTTCTACTAAAACATATTAGGGACATGACATCTGACAAGTTCTTTAAGAGCTCAGTTACCCGTCTACTAATTGATAAATGTTTGTATAAATTTAAGTTCTGGGAGGAATTTAATAATGATACTTAGCTCAACTTAAGTTTTAGTAGTTTTCCATTTAAGTTCTAGCTTTAAGGTTTTTAAACTGGTTTTAATATTTTATGTTTTCATTTCTCTCTACTTATAATTAGTATATGGTTTGTTATGTAAATTTTAGAATCAAGGCTAGTTGTCTTTTCATCTTTATTGTGTCCATGTTGTGTAAGTCATTTAATAATATTTAATATCTTTATAATAATATGCATTGTGAGCATTTCCGCCGACGATACCGCTCATTCTCCTGTTTTGGAAATGATATTATTATGGTAATAAAAGCATTTCATTTCACATTATTATAGTCTTTCTTCTAGGTGTCGTTTACTGTGTACCTCGTGTTTCGATGTTTGGGATTTTGATGTGTATGTAATTAGTTTTAATAATTTATTGTTAATTATTATTTGCTTTGCTCTTTTGAGAAAATGGTGTATCCATAAATAAATAAAATAAATATTAAGATGCTTGATTAATTATAATATTTTTTTTGTCCCCCTAATGTAAAATAGCCAAAAAACATGTAAACTGTTTGGTGCAATGACTAATCAAATTATTTTTGAAAAAAAAAAATCTTACAAACCTGATATATTAATTATTTGCACAGCTTTAGTAGCCAGGCCAGAAATTCTTCTGAAAATAATGTATGAATGAACTTCACAATTCTTTATTTTACTAATAATAATGAACAGAGGTCGACACAATTTTTTGTATATGGAATATATAATTTAAATTCGAATCAAGTCACAAACCAAAGTTCTTCACCTGGTCGGACCTGCCCAGTCTTTCATCATAATAGGGGAGGATCACGGTACCTTGAGAAAGAGATTACTGAACACTGAGCTTCATTCAGGTATAGTTAACACATTAAATTATTAGATTGCCCACATATAAAAGATGTTCAGATGAAAGATTAATACCTGTCATTTACCAACAGTTTAAATATTAGTGGTCCACAATGGGAGCCATGTGGGACGCCAGATGGTAAAATTTTTCAGCCAAGCAACTATATCGGGTCCAAAACCCATTAGCTCTAATGTAGAAAAATGCAAGTGATGTTGAATGCCTTAGAGAAATGAGTATATATACTATCCGTCTGCAATCTTTTTTCTAGAGATACAATAAGAGACAATATTTTGATAAAAAAGAAGATTAGCAGCTGTTAACCTTCCAGCAGAAAAACCATCTTGTTCTTCCCTAATATAAGTCTATTATGTTTTTACATTTATTTTAAATATGTTTTAAATTAGTCCAATTGTATTGTAAATTTTAATATTTTATATTGACAAGTCCTACACCCACTAGGTATTGTATTTTACATGTTTTATGGACAAATACAGACTATTTCATTTCATTTCATTTCAATCACCCCCTTACAGCAAAAAGATGACTCCTCAGTCACCAACTTGTCAAACAACTTAGGAATAGCAGACTGAATGAATGCTCTGTAGTTTGTGACATCTTCTCTATCTCCCGATTTGTGTATCTGTACCACATAACTATTTTTTCAAAATTCAGAGAAGACCCCAGACTTTAATGATAGATTAAACAACTTACACAAAGGAGAAACTTTTAGCATATAAGAACCCCATTGGGTCCAAATGAAAGACCAGGATTCCTTGAATTAGTTTTTAGATTGTGACATATTTGAATTAACTTAAGTGTATATATCTATTTTTTAAATGTAACGGTTGTTATTAAAATGCATTCTTTGTAAATGTGTTTAATTAAGTATTTTTTAAGATTTTAGGTAATTATTATAATGTCACTTTCTTTGTAATTTGTAAAAATGGACACCTTGTTTGTAGTTTTTTTTAAGTTATTTATTGGTATGTGTAAGATTGTTGTATTGACATGAAATATACTATTCTATTCTAAGTGTTTTAAGAAAAATCTGAGGTTCTTTTGTAAATCATTTTCAATTTCGTGGATACAGAGCTCATAACAACTCTAAAAAATACAAATGAGTATGATCATCACAACCTTTGTACCATCTGTGAGCTGTATTTTCTTTATAATTGTAGCTCTTAGTTCTGGAGAGAACCAAGATTGAAAATTGGTATTTTTGAATATATTAACTGAAACATTTCGAAGGCTTCATGAAGATATTCATAAAAACTGTGTCATGCAATGTTTGGATTTTTACGATATAATATAGAATCCCAGTTTTAGGATGCTAAAAAGTTATTTAAACCAGCAATTCTGCAGGCATTTCTGAAATCATAGTACAGTTTAAATGCATACCCCAGACTTATTAGTAGTTCTATATTATATAAAATATGATGAACACTAGCACTTAGTATAGTAATAGTATACAAAATAGGTAGTCAAAGATGTCCTTAAAAGCAAATTACATTAATAGTCTCCCTGAAGGGTGAAGCACTGCTGAGAATTTGTACACTATAAAAGCTTTTTTATCAAAAAATACCCATTTTTTGGAAAAACTACCCTAAACACTAAAGAATACCTTTAATTGAAATTATTTTATATATTACATTGTACATTATACAGTTGATCTTTTGACTGGCAAAAACACTAATTTTTTTTTTTTAAATTTGGCCATAGAATGCCCCAAATGTATCACCTTTTTGGGCAGAGCCAAAGTAATATTATTTATTTGCAATCCTAATTATTATACCATTTTAAATATGTATAAAAACTTTCGGAAGAAAACATTTATCTTCCAATGCCAAACAAATAATTAAAAATTTGTGCCAATGTTTGTTAAAAATAGATTTTAATTCAAGTGATGCTTAAGCCAAGACAACTGCTTTAACAATTACATCTTTATCATTGGTATAGGATATACTACTGAAACCTATCATTCCCAGAAAAAGGCACAGTAATTCTGGCACATTTAGAAGTATTGACGAGCATGATATGGGTTTATTAAGAAAGAAAATTTATCAAATGTATGAAGAAACCTGTAAATCAATATTACATGGTTATAAAGTCTTCAGACAGATGGAGCTACAAATATGACCTGCCTATTTTAATGCATTTGAAGAGATCTGAGATCCTGATCACTGATTCCGGTCTTTAAACTGGCTCAGATCCGTTGATCCGGGTCTTAAAAAAAGGTCCAGATTTCCCATTACTACGGAAAGGTTTTAAAGCTCCCTCTACTTGTGACGTTAGCACTTAGGTCATCTGTAGCAAAAAACATACACAAAACAAGAAGAATCACTCTGTTTAATGAATGAACTCAATCCCCCTTCGCCCTGCCATATGACTAGCTGGTTTTCAGATGGACTTTGGCCAGAGAGTATACTCTGTTGCAGTATTGCACAACAAAGTATTTTTATACTGAGTTGGCCAATCTTATGTGTCTTATATTTCAGTGATTAAGTTTTTTTTTTAGATTTTACCACTTTTATTACTTTATTTGTGTAAATTTTAGGATTTATATTGGTATTACCGTTTTTATATAAGACTGTTACAATATTTAAATTAAATATGTTTATAAATCCCTCAAAAAAAGTTTCTGTTATTTTTTATTTATGTTCTTAGTAAAAGGTAGGTAAATAATTATGTATCATTTTTCAATAAAAATGTTTAACGAAAATTCTTGTTACCTTTTTAGTAGGTATTATTACAAACAAACACAAAAGATAAAAAAGAACATGAAAATACTTAAAAACTATGTAGGAATATTTTGCAAATACATGGGAATACTTGCCAAAATTGAGGAATACCTGAAAATATCTATATATTATATCTATATATTATTTTTGGGAATATCTCTTTATTTTCTCAAGTACTCCCAGAAAATGGGAACCGGTGACCATTTTTTGGGTTAGTGGTTTATCCCTCCACCAAGGGTTATACCTTGATTCGAAAATATGTAATACATTAAAAATATCTCCAATAATAATTTAAATCACAATTTTCATTGCCTCAGATGTTTTAGTAATAAGATTTATTTCAGTAAATGCTAATGAGTTGATTATGTTCGGTACTGAATCTGGTTTTAATGTAATCTTTTAGTTAGTATACATTTGCATACATTTTAAAAGTAAGTAGTAAATATGTAATGATGCCAGTTGATAACCTAAAACACACAAAGGTATTTTAAACAGCTAGGCAAAGGTGCTTAGCACAGTATTTCATCTTATTAAATAGTTGTATCTTAATTTAATTACAAATATATATTTTGCCCTATCAGAAAAAATAATTAAGTAATAATCTAGTTTATAAATTGATATAAGGATAAAAAAGACAAGAAATTAAGCAGTACATAACTTGAATGAATTGAATAAAAAATAATTAGGGCAGAAGATAATATGAATCATTAGAGCACAAATTGATTTTTCCTAACTTCAAAATAATATAATTCTAAAGTTCATGCTTACAACATAGTATTGATTTTCACATTAACCCAGTTTTAAAAAAAACAAGCTAAATCTGTTCTTTTTGGAGGGTCTTTCGAAATAATCTAAACAGCTGTCAAATTAGTGATTTAATTTGGTTTTATTAATTTATTTTTGATCCCTGTGAAAATGTTATTATTGCTAATATTATTTAGTCCTTGTGCAAATAGTTCTTTTAAATTACAATGATTTATTAATCTTTTTGTTACTGTCACTGGGTGGTAATGTAATGGTTTTTGTAAATATTAAATTTTATTTAATACTTGTGTGATTGTTTTTTGTTGGAATATGCAAGACTGTACTACTGTGATCATTTTGTCTGACTTACTTATTCTGAAAGTTTAGATGATACTATTATTCATTTTTAGTTCAAATGCAAAAGATTCTTTTGTTACTGTTCGGTTCAAAATGACAGCATAGTATTGTTATTGATTAGTGTTTATTGTTCTATTCATCTGTTAGTATTGTGACTTATTCTTGTATTATTGAATGTATTAGTTTGTGGCTAAATTAATGATTTATATAAAAACTTAATCTAATGACATCCAGAGACCAAAAATTAATCAATTTATCTAAGTACCTTTTAAAATAGGTGCTTCATAATTTATTTTTTCTCTATTTGATGATATCTTTTTGTGAACCATGGACATTTTAGTTTACTTTCACTATTGTAGATATATTCATGATTTAGGTCTTATCTGTGAAGACAACAGAAACATTTTGTTTGAGCAGGCTGTCATACTTGAACACCAGAACTGAATTGTTTCAATATTCTCAGACCCTTGTGCACTACTTAGTAACTCCAGCCCATGTCTAGCTTTGTATTCCCGAGCTCTTCAGAAGTTTGACTAGATGTTTTGACATGAACTTAGAACAATGTGTATACAACTTTAATTTTATCTTCATCACCAATTTATGCATGGCCACTAACTAACAACTTAAATTACCCATGGCTACTACCAACTTACAAATAAACCTAAACAAAACAAAATTCATGTTACTTTAACAAAAAAAATAAAATTGTAAACAATGTTAATATTAAGAAAAATGAACATTCTTTAGAAAGAGTAATACCATCAAATATTTGGGGCTTGTTTTAAACGATAAGCTGATCGAACATGTAAATAACAAAATAATACCATTAACAGGTGCAATCTCAAGGTGTAACCCGTTCTTATGTAATAGCACAAGATATAAAATCTATAATGTCTACTTTTTATCTGTAATAAGATCTTATAACCATATGGGAAACATGTGCAATAACTATTTTTAATAAAGCAAATGTACTCCAAAACAATGCCTTAAAGATCCTATTTATTCTAGACCTTAGAATGTATACTAAGGACTTATATAACATGTTACAGATCCAGCCTGTTATAAAAGTTTTATAAATTGAGCAGTCAAAAATGCAATATGCAAAACTGATATAATTCAAAGTAACCAAATTCATGAGTATAACATAAGGAATCATAATAGTATTTACCTTTTTGAGTAATATTAGAACTAATATCACGTTGCATGATCCTTTGTCTGAAGCAGCAATGACTTGCAATAAACTTCCAGTAGCAATAAAAATGAAAACTTCTAGCATAAATTTATCAAAAGTGTAAAAAGAAACTTAAAACAATAAAATTATTAACATTGCATTTTTGGTTGCGTGCCATATGAGGTGAATAATAATCATGCTCAGTGATACCAAGATAACAATGCTCAAAGCATTGACTATGAGACTATCTGTTCAAGTGTTTTATAATTAGTAAACATTATTTGTATATGTAAATTTTGTACAAGGTGTAAATGCTTGAATAAAAGATTAAAAAAAAATGAAGCACTTTGAGATCATCCAGAAGACTATGACCATTCGTATATTCTATGGTAAAAGTAAGTCTTAAGTGTGAGTTACCCTGTTCTTTTTTAGTGTCATCATTATAACTGCCCGCAAACTCATTTTAACAAATTTTAAGGGTATATCAATTTTGTCACAAAGAAATGCTTAGCTACCTTAGAAATTGTTACCTATAAACTAGACTTTATTCAGACATTCAATTAATATAATTGAATTGACACCACATAAGCGTGACTAGACAAGATATTAATATCACTATCACTTACCATAAATAACCGCTAATCCTGTTTCATGTATGAAGCTAAATCTACGATGTTTAAACAGCCAAATGGTGAGTACAGTCGATATTAGTAGGAGAGTATAAGAGAGCAAGTTTAAACTATCTATTCTATGAGTAGATTGGGCCTTAGCATCTAGCTGAATATCTGAGGCAGCTCCATAAACATGTTTTATCAAAACTTGGAATATTACACAAAAATTAACAATGCCGCTTTTTTCATGTTGAAAAATTCCAAAGAACAAATATCACAATTTGCAAGCTATACAAAAAGGCGAACAACGTGTTAAGGCAACGTTTTCTAACTAAACTAAGATTAGTCTTCGATTTTCCACGGTAGGAGTAGCCTAATGTAAATTTTATTTTATCTTCATATTTGTTATGGTTTTTGTTTGTGGAACACTGTCAATGACTAACACTGTCAAACCAAACGAAGTCATATGATTCTGACGTCAACGCACTCGTATCGAATCTTGTAAGCATACACACAGGAAAAGTTCAGCTGTGATGCCAACTTGTGTTAAATGCCCAGAATTGTGAAAAAAACAGGTTATAATCGTTGTTTGAATATTCAAATTTTAAATAACATAACGGTTCAGTCTGTCGAATGTCCTCTGTGTTTTCACATAAGTGGTTCCTCGGGTCCGGTTTTGCTGCTTTGTTTCGGGGTGAAGCGGGAGATCCAACTGCTCAGTGTGGAAACTACCTCGCTAGAAAGGGAGCAGATGCTGTGAACGTGTGAGGCCTAGTCAAAGTTTACAAAATTATCATAATTCTGTATGATAATTTTGTAAACTTTGACCTAGTTGTTCCTGCATTCTATGCTGTTCGTCTGGCCAGTTCTACATAGAATATTAACGTAATGTTCACTATAAGGCGGGAGTAAAAGGGGTGAGGGGATAGCTTGAAAGAAAAGGGCAACCCGTGATACCAGTAGGATACTCAAGGTGCATCTAGTGGATGCCAAAATGCATTTCAGTGATTAAGAAAAGAGGAGTGTTTAAAAGATATTTGTAAGAAACGGGGAGTTCTGGGAGCTTAGAGCTCGCAATCCGGAAATCCCACCGATAATGTTTCCAAACTGGAATAAGGTGTAAATCATCTACAAGTGTCGCCCCAGCTTTGACTAAGCCCCAGACGAAGAGCAATCTGGGGATTGCCTTGCAGCGAAGCCATAAAAACAAAAAAAACTGACATAAGGGTTACGGTTATTACGCATGGAACTCAATAGAACCGCCGTATTCGTTTTACGTGAAAACTATCCAACAAAAACGAAACTTAAAAAGGTAGTAAAATACACATTTGTGGTATAAAAATGGGTGATAACTTTGGAATCAAATATAACCGTTTTTAACCTATACTTAAAAAAACACTACCTAATGAAACAAAATACCGAGAAATGCACAAAGAAAAATGACGTAAATGGATGAAAACGAATAACGTAACTTCCATTGTGTTTCGCGCTTAATACTTAAAAAAAAATCGTTAAATAGGCATTTAGCCGGAATATCCACGGTATCCGCCACATAGAACTAACACAATTTATGTATACGTATAGTTGTGTCTCAGTAACATTATATAGATAATAGCATATATTTAACTTTGTTTGATAAAAGGAAATCTTTATTCCGAAAAAGGATCTGTTAAAAGCGTTTTACCTATTTTTTAATAAAGTACTCGAGCTATACTTATGTGAAATGCTCATTTAAAAAATGTGATATATATTACAATGTAAAACGTATAAATATGTTCCCTAATAACTCTGTTATTATGCACGCACTGCACATATAAACACAATACCACAGTGTTGCCAGATGCGCGAAAACAAATTATGGTCACAGATTAACAACCAATTTAATCTGTGTTATAAGGGTTGCTTAAGGGCTAAAATTATCGTATTTTATCGTACACATTATCTCATCATATTGAGTACCATCAAACTATCTAAAGGTGTGGACTGTTAGGTATCTTCTTCTCAAATTTCACAAACTTTGGAAGTAAAAAGATATATATAGAGCTACCAGACCTTTTACTCGATTTTAAATAATTTGACCATACTGGGAATAATAAAATGTACCGTGGGATTATATAAAATAAAAAGCCGATATTTCCTGTCCTGTCCATCTCCGTCCGACAGGTGCCGATTGTCACCAACACTTCCGACTTTATATTAAAACTTCTTGTTTTGAAACACTTTCTAAGCTTGCTTTCCCGAAGTAGAAATATAGATAAATCGTTTTTTCGAAACCAAAAACGGTATTCCCTCAAAAAAATCGGTTCTGAGAAAAAAGTGACTTGCTCGTATTATATTATACGAAAAATACCGTACCTTTGTTAATTAGTTCATATGTACCTATTTATTTAGAACCACCTATAGTAGAATAGGAGATAATGAAATATTTAATATATTTTAATACATAAAAGAAACTGCTTTCATTGCCTTCTAGAAACCCTCCTGAAGAACAGGAAATACAAATTTTCCTACGGAAATGCATCAATTCCATTCTTCACACTTTAGAATACCGCAAACCAGTTACATGAAAACTTTGTTTTGTTTTCCGTTCTAAACATTTTTCTGAACATAAAAATTTAAAGGACATTTTGCAAACTTTAGCTGAAATGTCATATATACACACCACATATTTTATCTTTTATAAAGCCTTCTGAATGCCGTGAATTAAAAAAAAAATTCTCTACGGTAACTTTCAATTTTTATTTCATCTATTTATTTATATTAAATGTGAAGTAATCATAGACATAACAATAGAGAGATCCAATATCTTGTACTGCTTCATTCATAAAATCGAGTAGGTTCTGATGCAATTATAAAGTAATTAAAGCATGTACCGCAAAAATGTAAGATAAAGATAGATATAGATAGATAAAAATATCTATCTTCCTCGCCGGACCTAATTTTAGGCAACGCTGTAAAGTTATAATAACTGACTTCTTTTTTCTTGCCGTTGATATACAATATGACAATGGCCATAAGCATATTATTTAGTAATAGTAATATTTTTAAACCTATTTTGATAACCAACGTTTAACTGCCAATTAAAATTAAAATCTATTATTACAGCGGGCATATTTAATAACACACCTAATCTATTGTTTTTACATTATCCATAAAAACATATACCTAAGCCAGCTTATTTTTGTTTACTTTTTTTCTGAATTCAAAACAGCGTACTATAACTGAGTACTTTGAAATAATTTATTATAAGAAATGGACATTTTTTATGTAAAAAATATATACAGAGATATGTATGCCTGTGTATCTACATACATCGGTTTTACCTCAAAATTTATGAACATGTAGCTTAGGGAAATAAGTGCAGATATGCAATTTTGCTTTCTGAAGAACGATAAAATAGCAATTACAAGTAATATTAACCCTTAAAGTAATTAACCGTACTAACAAGTTAATAAAATATCAGGAAGAATCATGGTATAGCGTACGCCAACTAATACAGAAAAACAGCAACATTTTGACTTACCCGGGAAAAGAGACGTTAGGGGATAAGTAATAGAAAATTTTTGCACACTTCGCACTTATGAAACATAATGCCCCAGAACTTGCACAAAAGTTATCAAAAATAAACCAAAATCTCTCAAAAATCGCCCAAAAACAATACTTCGAATCAATGCAACAACGCTTTATTCGATTTACGCTTTTACTACTAACAAGAAAATTCACAAAAATGCGACAGTGCTGCCGGTTTTTAACGGGTTATTTGAATAATTATTTGTTGATAATAATTATATATAATTAAGTTTTTTCTTCACTAAAATGTGACACATTTCAACACATTTTTTTACTTTGGTAAAGCCTTTGAAAAGTAGTACTTTTCAAAGTCATGTTTTTAAAATCTACTTTTACTAACAGTGCCTTTGTGAATACAATATTTTTCAAAAGTATACTTTTTAATAACATCTTTGTTTTTTTATTATTGAACACCCTATACAATATTGTTTCCCTTAGGCTGCAGTTACACAGATCGATCGTGTACAAGCCCTTAGATCGTCAGCAACCTGTTAAAAATAAAGTAAATTATGTGAACAATGTTTTTAATTATATTATTGCCAATAGTTTTCAACCGTCACAGCATCAATCACAAGCATTTGAGCACGACCAAGCGGTTTGAAATTGAAAAATGTTTATTATTAAGTTGACGTTCGATCGTCTATGACAATTTGTCAATTGGACATTTCTGACTTTAATATTCAATAGTATGAATGTGATTATAAACTGATTGCTGGTTATAAACATTCCAGGTTTGAACCGAGATTAAAAAAAGTTCTGCCATAAGATCCACATGTTGTAGTTAGAATGTTCTCTCTCTATTGCCCCTTATGACAAAGTTTTGTCAATTGCACGGGTTGTTTTTAAACAGAAAATATCAAACCTGGTATAATCACCAATCAGAGACCCTGGTGCATGTCTAAACAATTACTGAAATAATAAGTGTACTTAGTGTTATGAACATTTTTGACGCACAAGTACTTACAGTGCACTTGTTTTTTTTGTTGCTTTTGTTTTTTTTAAATCGTTAATAATTTAATTATTATATGCCAGTTACTTCTACCCACTTTATTTTAGAGTGATTAGATATTAATAATAATTATATTACAGTAATATAAAAATAAAATTTTGAATTATAGCGTGTGTTTTCTTCATCAATATACCTAAAAAGTAAAGTGCGGGACACGAAAGAAAACCGGGAGGTCCTTAAAATAAAGGTTAATAGTCTTGAGCAAGCTGAAAAGTAAAATTTGTGTACCCAAATAAATTTTATGTTATTTTATTTGTTGTAATAGTTTTGGAAAATTAATCGAGGATTTAGAAAATTTCGCACTGGTCTAATGGTAATTGGGATGTGCCTAGAGTCTCTATGCACTTGCCGCTAGAAGGTTCTAGCTATTTCCAGTGGCGCCTATACATTTGGAGCATTTGTTTTCGTTTCTATATAAATGCGTTGCGTTGCATTTGAATTATTATTTCGTGGTAACGATGGCAAGCAAATAGGGAAAAACAATTCGAAGAGCTGCACGTGAAGTTATTGCGAGCGTTATAGAGGCCTGTACTAGAGACGCTGAAAATAATAGTTTGACTATTCCAATTCAAAATCGAACAAAACGCGCAGCATTTTACACTGGTGTTTCGGAAAGTAGTGTAAGAAAAAATCAAAGAGAATATGATGATCGCTCATATTCTACTTTACCTTTAAAATCTCCTGGTAAAAAAAGACCCCGATTATCATATAAAGATAAAATTGACGATGGTGATTTTCAAGTAATTCGACGAACAATAGAGGATTTTTATATAAACTTGAAGAAGGTTCCGACCTTGCAAACCCCTACTCCTTGCTGTAAAGAACAAAATAGATTTTACGTACGGGTATAAAACCTTAAATCGGCTTTTACGATCAAATGGTTTTGTCTGGCGCAAGTGCCAAAATAAACGAAAATTGCTCATTGAGAGACCAAATATTTTTCACTGGCAGGTGAAATATCTATCGACTGTAAGGCAATATAGGCAAAAAGGACGCAGTATTGTGTATTTAGACGAAACCTGGGTAGATAATGATATGACAGTGAACAAATGCTGGCAAAGTGAAAGTGTTACAGGTGTTGTTCAGGGAATCCGCTCTAGTAGTCGCTTTATTATAGTTCATGCTGGTTCAGAAGCCGGATTGGTTCCAGGTGCTGCTTTAGTTTTTCGCTCGGGACTAACAATTGGAGACTATCATGGACAGATGAATAGAGATAATTTTGAAAAGTGGTTGTTCCAGAAGCTTCTACGTAACATTCCCCCCAAATCAGTCGTGGTAATGGATAATGCATCTTATCACTCTCACGTAGAAGATAAAGTGCCAACTAAATACTCTACAAAAGCTCATATGATATCGTGGCTTAAATCGAACAATCTTGTATGTGATCTAACATGGAGAAAATATCAATTATAAGAAGTAATATCAGCCAACAAGCCTATAGAAAAAAGTATAAAATTGACGGTCTTTTACGTATCCTCGGTCATACACCTTTAAGGCTGCCTCCATAATGTGCGACCTCAGCCCTATTGAACTTGCATGGGCAGGAGCTCTCGAATATATGAGAGCGTAACACCGGTGAACTTTCAATTAAAGATTTAAATAAAATAACATTAGTAGCGATTGACTCAATATCGGCTGAAAATTGGAAATCGTGTGTTAAACATGTTCGTTCTATTGAAGATAAATACTGGGAAGTAGATGGCAAAACGGTTATTGATGATTTAGTTATCACACTGGGATCTTTAAGTAGTGACGACGAAACCTCATCATTTTCAGAGGAAGATAACGATTTAGAAGGAATCGAACCATTAGAATCACAGCCGTCAACCTCAAAAATGGCTTAGTTTTTTTCATATATTTTGTAAAATTGTTCATAAAGTAGCTGTCAATAAACTGCTTCAAAATAATTAATTTTCTGTTCAATACCGGGTGTCAAAAAATATCTAATATTGCAATTAATATTTGAGAAACTACCGAACTCATATTTTTCCAAAATTAACACATCAATGTATAGTTATAGTATGGGAGCCAGCACTGATTCCAGTGAACAAGATTTATCAAAATTTTAACTTATGCAGTTCGACTTTGGGCTATTCGGGTATAACAAAAATGATCGTTTGTCTCCGTCTGTCATATTCCTTTGTACAGGGGGCGTCATTGTGAAGTACTATACAGGGCGTTTTCTAATTGCGTGCTAATGTTAAAGGGGGGTGATTCTTGGACCTTTTTAAGAAAAAAAGTTCAATATTAACCTAAAAGTCTTAACTTTGGAGATACAGGGTTTTAGAAAAACATTTTTTTAAATCCTAATTCTGATGCTATTATAGATAAATAACTGTATGAAATTTGATACACGTCATTTGTGCATAAAAGAGCATTTTTTAGTAACAATCAATTTTTGAAATTTCTACCAGTGGCGTGCATATGTAATAAACCTGGGTAAATCCGTATGCTCCTTAATGCATAGAAGACGTGTATCAAATTTCATGCAGTGATCTACAATAGTATCAGAATTGGGATGAAAAAAATGTTTTCTTTTTAAACTTTACCTTCCTGTATCTCAAAAGTTAAGACTTTTAGGACATAAAAACACCCCCTTTAACATCAGCACGCAATTAGGAAACGCCCTGTATAGTACTTCACAATGACGGCCATTGTATAAAGTAATATGACATACCCGAGTAGCCCAAGTCGAACTGCATACATTTTAATAAATCTCGTTCACTGGATCAGAAGCTGGCTGACCTTGTAAAATATGGACTTGTAAATCGTGTATCACTATACTGGGTGGTCCAATAATAGTGGACGTAGGCAGTAGCCCGGGAACCGTTAATGTCAGAACTCAAGAAAAAATATATTTGTAGGTAAATCGATCAAGAAAAATCAAAATTAAATCATTTTAAAATTCGAAAGTTCGCCGTTTTTGCAACACAAAAGAGATATAGAAGTGCGATACATGAAAGAAAACAAACAAATATAAACGGGGCACCACTGGTTTAAAGAGATTTCTTGGCCGACCTTCCTAAACCAATTGACTCCGCCCGGTTTTCTTTCGTGTCCCGCACTATAGTCAGGTTTTTTTATATTTTTTATTACGGTAAAAAAAAACTAATAAAAGATTGATATTGGAATACTGATTAAATTTGTAAATTCCATTGGCTTCTAAAAATTCCAAAACATGATTTTCAACGTTAAAAGAAAGAAAGCAAAATTAAAGAACTCTGGAATATTTAAAAAGAATAAAACATGAAAACACGTATATTTAAGTTTCTATGTTGACATGGCAGAGTTGTTTGAGAAGTATGTTTCTTTAAGACAAGCATTACCAAACCAATGGCACCTTGGCTTTCTGAAGATATAAAACTTGTAATGAACAACTATTTTTGGCTTTGGTTCATGACTTTATATCTCCGGAACTATTAATTGCACAGAGTTCAATAAAATAAGCCTTTTTTTATAATATGTTCTATACATTTCTCTCGCCTGAGACATCGGGAACGATTGCCCAAAAAAATATAAAAAATAACGGTTGTCTAGCGGTTTTTTTTTAATTTGGAACCCTCATATCCTCGAAACTCTTTATTGCATCGAGTTCTCCGACCAGCCATTTACTTTATTATTAAATAAAAAAAAGAAGTTTTCTACAACTTTGGCCAGTATTTGCATAGTTTTGGAGACATCAAGAAAAAAGTAAAAAATCGTACTTTTTTTAGCTTATTTAACAGTATTCTTCTCTGAATTCATCCGTGCATTTCAAGATTCTCTTGAATTACACCTAAATGAACCCATTAATCCACAATTCTCTCTATTTCCAATTGTCTAATGTTTAGGTTGATTGTTTTGACAGGCCAATAAAACGAATAATTAATTACATCTATAAAAATAACTTTTACTTTATCTTGTTTCCCCTTAATGCATATTCAATCTACGGCAATGCATTTATTCCATATTTGGAAATCGATTCTTTTATTGATCTAGGATGTAATAGAACTTATCTGCGCAAGTGCGCAAGCTCACCCCTGCCGTTTTTGCACTCTTCGGCGTTTTGGTTTTCAAATGTCAGTTTGTTGTATAAATTCTCGGTCTTTTTCTGCATATTTGTCAGAAAACATATGTAATTTTGTGAATAAGAGTGATTGAATGTGATTGGAATTCTTTTGCATAATGGGTATGATATATTTATAACATTTTCCTCCTGTTACCTCCTATGTTTCTCGTATATGAAATGTATATTAGGTAGATATTTGATGCTAGAGGTTGTTGTCTGGTACGTTAGTAAATTAAAAGTGCATGTTAGAAACTTTAAACTTTATTTTGTTCCATTAAGCTTATGATAGTTTTTTTGTATTTTATTAATTTAAAAATTCCCGGCATGCTATTTGAAATTGTCCGAGTGTCACGTCATTCTGTTAAAACTTCAGTTGTTTTTCGGCGCGAACAAGAAGTATATTTGCAATGAAATTTTTCCTAAAAAATACCAATTTAAAGATTATTATGTATAAAATGTACGTACAGAATGCCCAGAAATACGTTTTATTTGATACATTTTCGATATTTCCCATAAAATTGAGTGTTTTTCGAGTTCTTTGTTCTTCTGATCAGGTAGGCTGCGCGTGATGTAGAGTCCAAATCGCCTGATCCGCTTCCTCTTTGTGTTTCGGTTTCTGTTCATTAACACACGTCCAAAAGTTCCTCTGATCTTTTTATAAAATTCTCGTGAATTTTTCTAAGTTTATACCTTAAAAAGTGTCGGGAGTGATGGAGAAACGTATATGAAACATTTTGGGATAGATGGTATACTCCAAGATATAATGGTAATTTAACCCTTTCAATTTTCATCCCATAACTTGGTGATGTAGCGAGATTTTGTAAAATAAGTCTCTTTCTATTTAAAATCATAGCTTACACACAAGGCATGGGCTAGAGAAACTATGCGAGCAAAAAATATTCATTACAAATATTATAAGTTCCGACGAGTCTGATAAACCGGCAAATGTATCGAGTGCAACAACACACAAAGCGATGTGTTTTTGTTTTTATGCCTTTTACCGCCCGGTCTCTTCAGACGTCGCAGCCCAGGAACCGTGCGGCAAACTAGTTCGGAAATAATAAAAGTATTTTTACGTTTAACTCATAATAGTAGAGTCTTTTTTATTTTCAAAGACTACCTCTGAACCTTTAGATGTTTTTATATAAATGTTTGTTTACTATTTCTCAAAAAATATAAGTCCATAATACATAAAACATATTTGTGGATGTGATTAGGGGTGAGGGGCTTACAGGTCGCCTCGCCGCCCCCTGCTTCCAATGCTCATGTAACACAGTTTAGTTTATTGTTACCTTTAGTAATAAAAACTGTTTCTAGGTTCTTTTTAGTTACGTGGTTTCAGTAAACGAAACGAAATTGTTAATAATGACTTAAATTATTGGTAGTACTAAATTGTACTAAATGAACCTAGCCTCAGTCATATTGCCTTTGTTTCCAATTAGATTTTTGCATATGTTGACGTACTTTTTGCTTTGTTTTGCCTTGTGGTGCTTTAAAAGTTTTAAACGTATAAAGTTATACGGTTTTTTGTTGTATTTTGACTTTATTTTTTAACTATAAATAATAATAATAAAATAATATTTATTCAAAAGTGTTGTGTCTACAATGAATGAAATGTATGTTATAAAAAATATCTATCTAAACCCTAATTGCTCACATGTGTGATATTCATATGTTAATGCCTAATTAAATTGTTATATCGGCAAGTACGGGGGGTCTGGTTATATTTAAAAACGGGCTTTACAAGCTTAACTTTTAGCGATATAAAAATATTATATACAGTGTGACTATAGTATATTCAAATTCAAGATGCAGTACATGATTGTGATATAGGTTTTTAGCCAACTTGTAAAGACGTATTGCACTCATAATCGCTTTTGTTTACATGCACTGCATCTTGTATTTGAATAGGCTGTAGTCACACTGTATATAATATTTTTTGATGTATCTAAAAGTTAGGCTTGTAGAGCCCGTTTTTAAATATAACAACTTGAATTTGAACAGACTATACTAAAGTATGCATCATATGGGATTTTTTTAACTTGACTTTTGTAAAATTTGAGATACCAAAAAGTTTTTGCTCAAAAAATAGTGCCAAATGACAATAAAAAGTTGTCAGGTGGTCTACCCTGCCTGCCAAATTCGACATTATTTCTTAAATGGCAGAAAACTGCACGTTTTCACAAAATTTTGTAACATTGTAAAGTAAAAGTTGTTTTTTTTTTCATTTTATAGCTAAAAGCTCTGTCGGTTATCTTCAATTCTTTTTCTATCGCCTAGATGTAATTTCTTAATTACTTTTTTTGTTTTAAACGCCATTTGTTGATTGAAAAATGCTTCCAACTTAATACAAATGTTATCCAGTTTTTGTTGTGGAAAGATAAAGGCGTCAAAGCTGGTATATTTATGATCAACAAGACGAGACCCGTTTATTGACATATTATTCAGGGTGTTCCATTAAAAATAACAAAGGCGATGCTCATTTTTACATCCCTCGTAAGAGGGAACTACTGTAATCGTAAAAAAAACACCGTCCTAGATTTTTTTTGATTGATGTCATTTTCGGGTCCCTGGACCTCGAAATAGTATATTCTGTGGCAAGTTTGGAATACCGTATTCCCAGTGGCTTGTGGAATGCCGTATTCCCAGTGGCTTGCCTAAGGGGCCTGCGACGCGGGGACGCCCCAGCTACTAGGGAGTCCCTAAATTAAACAGGGTATTCAAATAAAATATTTTTTTCAGTCAAAAAAATCACGGACTTCGCAACTTTTGCAACCCTCGGATACATTGGAAATGATAATAATAAATAATAAGATAAATAATCTTGGTGCAACTATTTTTTTGCATAAACCATTTTTAAGACAATGGACAATATTTTATTTATAAAAATTGGGATAACCCCAAATCACGTACTAAATCATTTAATTCACTTTGAACAACCAAATGTGGCTCGCCGGAACTGGGACCTGTGGTAAAAGTGGGATCGGTTCACTGTTCTTCTGAGCTGCCTGATGATGCGTTATCTCCATTATCTCCCAAATCAATAGCTTGCCAATTTAAAGGCGCAATCGGCACTGACAAGTTTGCATTATGAGGAACAGGTCGTATGGCAGATTGCAAATTTGTATATTCTATATTGTGCTTTCTCTTTTTGGAATAACCTTCAGTCTTTGTCAGGCAAAAATAACAATCAACGGAATGATTGGTGGGTTCTCGCCATACCATTGGAACTGCAAAAGGCATACTTTTTTCTCTTTCCCTTCATCCACTGCACCAATGATACACTACAACTAACACAGTACACATGGGGAGCTCACCGCTTATCTTGATCCCCAATAGACACACTAAAATATTTAAAGTAGACTTTTTTTACATTTTCGGAAAATGGCCTGGCTTGTGATTTCACCAGAAATTCTCCACAAATATAACAAAATTTGTCAGGAGAAAATTTGCAACTTCCCCGCGTTTGACTCGACATTCTCGTCTTCACATACACTTGTTTATCGATACACAGAGAACCACTCAATTCGAAACTTAACAGAAGAGTAATGTTTAACGTTCATGTTACGTCTAATGTTATAAACAACCCAGTCTAGGTAATTTTTCCGTTGTAATATGGACCCATTTTAGCCGCCCCAAAATAAAATTGTTTACCTGCCAATATAAAAGGTTCTAATTAGATGTATGTATTAGGGTTTTCCGAATATTTTTTCCATTGTGAAAATAATGAGCTGGCCTGTGTTAGAAAAATAATTGTTATTGGTAGAAATGAACTAGTAAAATTCTGGTACGAATTCAGGATGGCTGAACAAAATGGCGGCCAAAATGTTTATAATCAGGAAAAAACCCTAGATGCCAAAGAATATGTTTTATCAAATTGTATCTGTCTGTTTGTCTGTCAATCAGTTCGAGGCATCGCTTAAAAACTACTTACCCGATTGACTTCAAATTTTGGTCAAAAAAGAAGATTCATATGGGATGGCCTGGTAATATTTTGGTATAAATCAAAGAGAGCAAAACAAAATGGCGGCATAATACAATATTTCAAAAATCAGCCTGAAAAAAAACTAGTTATTAGATTAATTTCAAATTTTGTGCAAGCATCATTAAGTGTGATATAAAGATAAACCTGGTAAAGTTGTGGTACTACTAAACTGGTACGAATTCAACCAGTTAGTAAATTTATATTAAATTATGCCTAAAAAACAAGTGTTACATAGATCAAAATTGGTAAAATATTGCTAGGAATCTAATATGATGGAACAAAATGGCGCATATAAATGTGTGAAAAGACATTATTTGTGTATTACTATTACCGAACCAAAGTGAGCCACACTTCACTATTCCTAATAAATGGAAAGACTCATTTCAAGTTCCGCTTATGGAAGAATAAAATCAGATTTTTGCACTTTGTTGTTACTAAACGATATTTTAATTGTCGTTGGTGGCAAACATAATGAAATTTTTATTGGGTAGACAATCTCAGGAAAAAATTGGTGCTATACATTTTTTATGTTGATTTGAGTTTTTCAAATGTAAAGCCACTTTTAAGAATTTTCTATGAAATTGAGCTAAACAACGAAATGTTTTCCATGGTTTTCAATATTTAAACACAGAAACTTTTGTAATTATAAATTATGTATGTAAATGCATATTTTTAATTGCCTTTCCAAATATAAAACATGTTAATTTAAAAAAATAAAATCAAAAATAAGTTGTGATGAAAAATTTATTGAAAACATTCCATAGAAATTATTTTTAAAAAATTGAATTCTGCAATTTAGTATTAAATAATATAATACTTGCAAAAGCCAGGGGGGCATGGCATTTTCTATATGTCATGGTAGCTTAACATTCTCTTTACAATAAATGGCTTTTTTTAATTACGTCAAAAAAAATCATGTTTATTGAAAATATCTGAAAAATAAGGGCATACGAATTATTTATTATATTAATATGGGAATTATTAGTATAATTATGTTGTTTTAAAGATCTTTTAGGTAAAAAAATGAAACATAGAATATTTCAAAGTTTAAACTGTCTTTTCTGCATTTTTTCTATCTTAAAAGGAAATCTATACCTATATTTTCATATAGCTCAAATTAAGTCCTCTTACCTTTATTATTACATTTTTTTATACTTTATGTCCTGAGATATTGCTTAGCCCAGATGCAAACGCAAAATTTAAAATTGTACATGTAACAAAGCATAGGTTATCTTTCAAATGGTAAACCTCTTTAATAAAACTGAGTTCGCCATTTTCTGAAGAAATAGGAGTTTCGTTTAATCGTTTTATGAGTTGTAACAAATAACTGTTTAATCTTTTTATTTCTCGTTTTATTTACTTAAAATAATATTGAAACAATAATTATTAGTACTGTAAGTTAACATCTTTCATTAGTGTAATAAGTATAAGTAACCAAAATAGGCTTTAAATAAAAATATTTTTCGTGTTAGAAATGTATATTAAATCTATGCGGTTAGTGAGATAGCTAAAATGGACAAATTTATTGCTTTTATGTAGAAAATCATGCATTTAATTTAATACTCATCGCGGAAAATGTTTGAAAATATTTTATTTTTTTATACTCTATCAACTTACACACCACTTTTGCCATATTCATTATTTTTTACTAAATAAAGCTAATTGTTTTCATGCCACATTCAAGATATTTTAAACTTGCGTTCTAGACGGTACAAACAAACATACACACATAACATCTTAAAATACAATATAAAAATTAGTAAATTTTTGTAAACAATAAAACCGATTTCAAAAAACATAAAAACATATTATATGTCATATAACATCAACACAACTACATTATTTATTATTAAGAGCACTTTTCATATAAGTAATTAAAGTAATTTGTCAGATATTCTCGTATATATGATGCTGTATTTTAGTGCAGAAAATTAAATGAAACATCATTAACTTTTCTTTTTAGGGGATCTTTTTTGTCCGCGTGTCCGGCTGTTCTCCAGTTTTGGAAGGTTAGCGAAAGGACAAGGTTTCCACACGCTTTTAAGTATGGGATTCAAGCGGCGGCCAGTGGCGGGTCGCGGGTGAAAAGTAAGTAAAGTGCAAATGAAGCAAGAAAATATGGCAATAATTTTTTTCCAGAATGTTTTTATATGTGGAGCGGATAGAATATTCTTTTACGACTTACCTACATTTGTATACTAAATCAATTCTCCTATCCTTCATAGCAGCAAGACAATGGACAAATACAGCCTGCGGCGCTTTTTCTTTTTTTTTTGGAAGGTCATTTAGATGGCCAGACATCACACTTGCGCCATCCCAACATTGCCTTATTAATTTAGTTTCAAATTGGTCCAAAATTTGATCCAATAGAGAATATAAATTCTCCGACGTTCTATCGGAGCTGACATTATAAAATCTAAGAATCTCTCGACTACTAAACCTTCTGAATTATCGTATCTTAAAATTATGGAGCACTGGGGGGTTTGCGTAATATCAGTGGTGTCATCCACTTGCACAGAAAAAAACTGTGTGTTCATTATTTCATTTTTACATCATTATTTAAATAAATCAGAAATGCATTCAATTATTTCGTTTTGAATAGTTTTTGAGTCACCAGTGAAAACATTTTTAATGTTTTCGTGATGATCTTTTAGTTCTTGGGAACTTTTCGATAAACCTAAAAGCTTTTTAAAATTCGCCCTATTTATTGACTCACTGCTCTCTCATGGCCGCGAAAGACTAACTTCCGAATATTCCACACTGAATATTTATTGGAAACTAGTAAATAAGCCCAGCAAAACCATTTGTACGCCGAAAACCAGGATGACGATTAAAACTCCGATCTTGTTCCTTCCGTCGATTAAATGGAGTTTCCAACAAAATGCAAACCACATCTGTGATCTGATACATGAATAATGTAAATTAATAAACCCGACACCAAATAAAGTTGTAAGAACACCATAAATAAATATAACACAAAACAGTCAAGGAAACTGCAAAGGAACTAACCGGTTGCAGCGAAATCCGGGAAAATAAAAGTAAACAACCACCCCAAACTGAACGACACGTGGGTGTAGTGTACTGCGTTAGCAATTCACCGAGAGCGTTGTATGGCGCTGGTTAACATTCTTTTCGTTCACTCGACTTCATCGCGTACGCGTTGTAATGGCAACATAGTAGGAAAATCGTAAACTAAACATAGCACCTCCAGCAAAGTCAAAGCGGTTTGCGCCACTGTTATAGTTCTTATAATATAGTTCGATTGAAAGTTTTAAAAAGACATGTCGCCAACGGTCAACTAAAATATTTATTCGAGATGTACAGTTTATTTTTTGCCAATTAGGTGAATAAATGAATGTAAACACTTAAATTTTAAGAGATATATAATAAATATAGTTAGATGTTGGCTTGTTTATTTTTCCTGGTGAAGTAAACCTACTTCACCTGAATACCCGCCACTGGCGGCGGCACCCGTGCGTAGTACGATAGGAATTAAACCCTTAGGCCGAGCATCAGCGTCCCTGGTATGCTGTTAGGGGGGCGAGGAGGTTTGGTCCTTGCTATCTCAAAGGGGCTGTACGGCAGCTACGTTACGAGGAGAGGTGGAACCCGGCTTACATTGGGGAGAGGTTGAATCCGGCTTACATTATTACTGTTATTACTTAAGCCTACATTTTGTACCTATACAGGGTGTTAGGAGTTTGACTACAAATATTTTAACATAGGATAGTATGAACGATTTTAAACAAAATATTCTCATAAACCATCGGTAAATTCGAAATGGTCCCGAATTGCAGTGTCCAAACTTTAACAGCGCATTCTGCATTCAAAATAAGCCCTAATTTTCTATATAAACATATATCGGCAAATGCTTCGTTTTCGAAATACAGGGTGTTAAAGTTTTAAGAAAAAAATTGTTATTTAGTCATAACTTTTTTAGTACTTGAGATATATTGCTATTAAATTTGGTAAATAGCATTTGAGTAACAAAAGGCATTTTTTAATTTGAAATATTTTTTAATTCTTTATCAGTGGCGTCCGTACAGGATTTTTTATTGAATATTCTTGGAGAAAAAATGGTAGGCTACTGCTTTTTCTGAAAACAAAAATCATTCCTAAAATCCCCACTCAGTTTGGAGCAAATTTGATCCCTTGCCTTTTTTTCGTGCGATGCAAGGATTTCGAGTTAAAAAACTAAAAACTATTTTTATGTATGGCGTAGTTAAAATTTCCATTAGTGTTAATTATTTCAGTGGCAAAACCTTTAACATCTTGGTATGCCATGATTGCATTTTTGTGACAATTGAACAATTGCTAGCTTCGTATTTAAAGTGTGACATTTGAGTTTTTAGAGTAAATAAATGTCAGGTACATTACAGTTTATACAAAAAGGTAATTATCAGTCTAACTAGTGATTTCAAAATGGTGTTATTCAGTAAGTTTGAGTATGCTGATATTCATTTCGTTTATGGTTTCCGTAATGGAAATGCAAATGCAGCAGTACGGGAATACCAACGAAGATTTCCAAACAGAAGATTACCTTGCAAACAAGGTTTCATTAAAACGCATTTAATGTTTAGGAATTTTGGACTCAATAAGAATCCGAGAAACGAAGGTAGGAGAAATGAACAATATCGAAACGTAATTTTAAATAAGTTTGACAACGATAGGACATTAAGCCTACGAAGAGCAGCTCGTAATTTACAAGGCAACGCAGTTTTTGTTTCTAAAAGTAAGGTTCATCGCGTTTTGAGGAAAGATCACAGGAAGCCATTTCAGATGCAGCCAGTTCAAAACTTACGACCTGGTGATGCCGAAAAACGTGTCAGTTTTTGCAATTGGTTTTTGCGCCAAATAGAGGAAGACGAGAACTTCTCAAAAAAATTTTTATGGACTGATGAAGCCACATTTACCCGAAGCGGCTCAGTAAATTTCCATAATTTACGAATCTGGAGCCATGACAATCCACGTGTTGTACGAACTAGAGCATTTCAGCAAGAATTTTCTGTTAATGTTTGGTGTGGTGTAATAAATGAAATTTTTTGCGGGCCCCATGTTCTACCACCACGCCTAGATGGACAGTTATTTAATGATTTTCTGCAAAATGAGTTATTTCAATATCTAGAAAATATTCCTCTAAATCTTAGAAACGAATTCTGGATTCAAATGGACGCTCCCGCGCATTTTGCACTTGTAAATCGTGAGTGGTTAAATAATATTTATCCAGAACGGTGGATTGGACGATTAGGAGCTACAGCCTGGCCACCACGTTCCCCTGACCTCACACCTGTCGACTTCTTTGTGTGGGGTTATTTGAAAAATTTAGTTTATTCCAGACCAGTTCATACAAGAGAAGAACTGATTCTAAGGATAGAGCAAGCCTGTGAAATTTTGCCAGCCAATACGAATTTTATACGCCATGCCACTGACACAGTTAAGAGCAGATGCCGAAAATGTGTCGAAGTTAGAGGAGCTCATTTTGAGCAATTATTGTGAATTTTAAGGTCCACATTAATCCTTAATGATATTTAAAGTGCTCTATAATTTTTTTTCACAATCTAAGTTAATAAAAGTTATGAATTCTAGTTTTTGTAAAATTAATTACGAACTTAGTTAATAAAGAGTAGTTTCTGTAAAATGAAGTATCATCTTCAAAATTGAATTAATTCTAATTACCGTTTTACAAAATGAATTGACGATTTTAGAATTATAAACTCATCTGTCATACTTTAAAGACGAACCTAGCAATTGTTCAATTATCACAAAAATGCAATCATGGCATACCAAGAGTCGACAATGAAGGAATGATAGTAAGTACCAAGGACATTAGATTTTAATAGGTTGCCTGCTAACTTCTTCGATGTCACCCTGATAACCCAAACATAATGCAAATCTCCATTACAACGGGTCGATGACGTCATCTCTCCTTAGTTGTCAGACAAGCTTTTATTTTAGAAACCCTACATACGTTGTTCAGAAATTATGAACTCACCCGGAATGCATGAAATAAATATCGGAAACCAAATAATTTTAAAAACTTGCTGTTACAATCCCACCTTAAAGGTTTTGCTACTGAAATTAACAATAATGGAAATATTTACTATGCCATACATAAAAATGGTTTTTATTTTTTTACTCGAAATCCTTACACCGCACGAAAAAAAGACAAGGGATCAAATTTGCTCCAAACTGAGTGGGGATTTTAGGAATGATTTTTGTTTTCAGAAAAAGCAGTAGAGTACCATTTTTTCTTCAAGAATATTCAATAAAAAATCCCGTACGGACGCCACTGATGAAAAATTAAAAAATATTTCAAATCAAAAAATGCCTTTTGTTACTCCAAGGCTGTTTACCAAATTTATTAACAATATCTCAAGTAATAAAAAAGTTATGACTAAAAAACAATTTTTTCTTAAAACTTTAACACGCTGTATTTCGAAAACGAAGCATTTGCCGATATATGTTTATATAGAAAATTAGGGCTTATTTTGAATGCAGAATGCGCTGTTAAAGTTTGGACACTGCAATTCGGGACACCCTGTATTCAATATTCATATAGAGTTTTTAAATCCCGACTGCGTTTTAAAACGGTATGGAATTACCTCATACGGCAAAAAATTAAGGTAAAAGAACCAAAAAACAAGACAACTGAAACTGATATGTTTGCGAATTGTTATGTTCGTTAAAGCCTGCTCTTTCTCTACGGTGGGCAGTATTGCCGTTTTCAAATAAACATTCTACGGTAAAATAAAACAATTTATCGTTTTTTATTTTTTAAATTTAGGTCGTTCAGATACTTTACTAAGTTAAAATATTTGTAGTCAAACCTCTAACAGCCTGTATAGAAGAGTGTATTATGGGAATGAAGTTAAAAATGCGACAATTTTTTTAATAATTTTGTAATTTTTTAAAATTTCAATCTAATTTTTTCTGATATCGACAAATACTGATTATATACTCTCATACTAAAAAGATCAAGGGTTTTGGATACATTTTGAAATTAATTTTTCAAACGTCAGTATTTATTGTGAACAAATTGATATATTAACTCGTCTTCTTTCACTTTTGTATTGTCTGCTTATAGTGAGACGAACTTCTATCAATCAATGCTATTTTTAGCAAGCTCTAAAACTTTTCTTTTAAGTAATGTAAGGCAACACTGCAGTCACGATAGCAACCTAATTTTGACCCAACCTAATCAGAAATATCCGAAAGGTTGTTTGCCAGTAGTCTAGTCACTTTTTTTATATATATATTTTATTATATTATATTTTAAAATTTTTTAAAAATCAAGGGGCTGAAACCACTCCTTTAATATTACATTGTTTATTTAAAAACAATTAGTTATTCGGAAAAACACTTGAACACGTGCTTTTTAGTTCATTTTATTATATATTCTAAGATTTTTTATACATTCATACAGGTTTTTTGAAAAAAATCGGGTCATAGTATAAGCCGAGCTTGTGCAAACAACTTGATTTTAGAATGCAGAGGTTCGATAGGAGGGATTCTTCGAAATTCAGTTTCCAAGAGGGTGAAACTACCCCTTAAATGTTTATAGTGGACTCGAAAGTTGTCAAAACAAAACCACTTCTTAGTTTAAAGAACGACCTCTATTAACTCAAAAAATAGCAGCAGATGAAATAAATCTAGCTTTATTGGAAAAAATTACTGCTCCACAATTATCATACTACTCAATAGATGTAGTTATAAACCAAGAAAATGAGGTTAATTATCCTATCGAGTTTCTACACTCTCTAAACCCTTCAGGAATCCCTCCTCATGAGTTAACTTTAAAAGTGGGGGCACCAGTGATGCTTATTCGAAATTGAAGACAACCAAAGTTGTGTGTAATGGAACTCGGCTACAGGTTAAAACATTACAGAACAACGTAATAAAGTCTACTATTATTTCTGGCCCTGGTCTGTGAGAAACAGTTTTTGTACCACGTATCACTTAAATTCCGTCAGACTATCCTTTTCAGTTTAAACGTGTATTGTTTCCTTTAAAGCTTGGTTTCGCCATGACAATTAACAAAGCTCACGGGCAATCCTTAAGTAGAGCTGGAGTAGACTTGCGCTACGATTGTTTTTCCCATGGTCAACTCTATGTCGCATGCTCTAGAGTAAGTTCAAGTAGTAGCTTGGCTATTATAGCCAGATAATGCAGCAACAAACGTGGTTTATAAAAAGGTACTCAAATGAGGCGATTTAAGTTCCTCCTTATATCCCTTTATAGTCATATACGCGCACGAAGTCGCGGGTACCCGCTAGTTAACTATAATATAGTTGGAGTTCTATTTATGAGATGTGCAATTTAGTACCATCACCATGAAATGTGGGACAGAATTTCCCGCTAGTTTCGCCATTTTAATTCATTTTAACTAAATAGAGCTAAAAACAATACATATGCAGGATAGAGATACAATAAACAAACATACATACATACATCAATACTAAAAGTCACAAAAACAAACATGGCAAAAGTTATTGTGTTTTCAATAATAAGAAAATAACCGAAAAGGTGTATTTTAGTGCAGAAGATTAAATGAAGCAAATCATTAAATACCTGTTCTTTTTAGGGGGTCTTCTTCTTCTTCCGAGTTTCAAGCTGTCGTTCAGTTTTAGAGGGTTAGTGAAAGGGCAAGGTTTCCACACGCTGCTAAGTATGGGATTCAAGCGGCGGCACCCATGCGTAGTACGATAGGAATTAAACCCTTGGGCCGAGCATCAGCGTCCCTGGTATGGCGTTCGGGGGGCGAGGAGGTTTGGTCCTTGCTATTTCAAAGGGCTGTTCGGCAGATGTGTTACGAGGGAGGGTTGAACCCGGCTCGCATTTGGCGCGGAGAAGGAACATCCCATCGTGTTAGTCCAATTGATAATCTGTAAGTATATCTAATAATATTATTTTTATTGTTATTATTATTAATATTATTATTTTTTTGCTTTTATTATTATTATCTGAACTAAATATGTGCAACTAAATGGACTGATAGAAGGGATCCAGTGGAATGGACACTGGGGTCTCCTGATCTAACCCCACTTGATTTTTTTCTGTGGGGTTACATAAACAGTAATTTTTTTAAAACAAAACCCGCTATTATTGAAGTAATAAAGGAACGAATAAGAAGCGTGGATTTATTACGTACCGCCGTAGACCAAAAGAATTTTCCTGATTTGCTTGACAGACTTTTAAAAAATTAATTCTTTTCCCGAGTTATGGCGTATTTGGTATAATTTCGAAGCTGCCTGTAATATTGTAGGCGGCCTTGCGTTTTATTTTTTAGATATTTTTTATATGCTAAGTCTCTTAGTTTAATTAGTTTTTTGATTTTATTTGTAGTCCATGGAGTAAAAGGTTTATTGTATATTTTCTTTGTTTTTATAGGTGCGTGTTTGTCTATTCAGTATTTAATTTTGAAATTAAAAATGTCCACTTTTTTGTCTATGTCATTGGTATAATAAACACTATCCCACGATAATTGTGATGCATCTCTTAAAAGTTCATCAGAATTAATTTTATTATATTCTCTATACGATATATATTCAAAATTGTCCTTATTTATGTTTATACTAAATATTGTATATACTAAACAGTGATCAGATACAGCTTGCGATATTGGTGTTTGCTAGGTAAGTGCAGCCAGATGTTATATGCTGTATAGTCTCTGATCTCTCGCTACATTTTCGACACTTATCAGATTCAACGGACCGGACTTTGATGATGCATTTAGTGTAATCTCGTGTGTTAATAACCTGGTCCTGTATTGCCATCACAAATCCTTCTGTCTCTGGGACTAGTTATCCATCCTTCAGCCACCTGTTGGATGCTTCTTTATCTATATGTGGCTGATTCAAGTAATTGTGATGTCGGCCGTGCAGTGCCAGTTGAGCCCACTGTTCTTGTTTGTCGGGGTCTGAAAGTGACTTTAGGATGATTTTGTCACTTGCGAGATTAAGTGGAGTGTACGAGTTGTCACTTAATGTCACTATGCGGTGGAGGCTTAATGTTTGTGCCTTGTTGGTGAAGAAATATCTCAATTTTTGCAGCTGTCGGGAGTGCGAATTGGTCAAGTCCACAAGGGATCTTCCACCTTCTCTTCGTGGTAAGGTCATTCAGAGAGTTGATGACCTTGGGTGGGGTGACTTGTACTTGGTCATCATTACGCGGGTAGTTCGCTGTAGTCCCTCTAGCTCCTTTTCAAGATTCCGAAACTGTAGATCAGCACGGGCCCAACGTAGGTGTTAATTGCTGTAATGAGATCGGCGTTCAGTTCTGTTTTCAGAAGAGCTCGCACTCTTCAGTCTAGCTTGTTGTAATATAATAATAATAATAATTATTATTATTATAAGTCCTATTACATGAGTTGTCTAAAACTTTAACTTAATCTAATTTGTTTCTGGGCAGCTTTGAGAGTTCTCAGAGTAAGGAAATATTACACAATTAGAAATAGAGAGGCTTAATGGGTTCATTTACGTTTGGGTAATTAAAATAATCTCAAATTGAATGGACGAATTTATAAGAAGAAAGTGTTAAATAAGCTAGAAAAGCACGCTTTTTTACTATTATCTCCAAAACTATATAAAAATTGCCTAAAGTTGTAGAGCATTTTTCTTTCTTTTTTTATTCAATAACAAACGAAAATGGTAAAATAGCTGAACTATTCACAGTTTATATTATTTACTGAAAATAAACGAATACAAATGAATTGAATACAGATACAGTACAGTACTCGACTAAAATGATGTTATTTTCTGGGTCGCATTTATGACATTTCTGGGTTCACGCCGTATATGTTCTAATTTTATCCCGTCACTTAACATTATTTAAAACTAACGTTGTCTCGTCACAAAGACTAGGTGGTTCGTATTTTAGACAAACTTATTTATCAGATTCAAAAACCTTACGATCCATTTTAGTTCAATTTTGCACATAATGGAAGAAGTGTTGTAGGCACATCTTCAATTAGATAAGCGTCCTCAAATGTTAAAAGAACCCTAAAAAGCAAATAAAGCATTAAAGTAAGTTTTGTGCGTATTTTTTCTAAAAAATGCTTAAACCGATACCAGGGACCAATGACTTGGTTGTAATGATTTCTTAATACGAAAATTAACAAAAATTCGAAAAACAACTGCAAACAAATTTATTCAGTTAGCGCCAAATTGATTCAGGTAGTGTTTGTAAATCTGCAGGTATATACCGGATATGAGACTAAATAACTTTTAAACACAGGCAAATTCCTTTTGTTCGTTTGCACACGGAAAAAGATGCCACAGGCATAACACAATTTTAGGAAAACAGGGCACTGAAGTCAAAATAACACAGACTGAGAAAATGAAAGAAAAGTATTTTTAGCAGCAGGCTGGTAGATGTTTGCTGGAAACTAGTTACTTTGAAGAATAATAAATTATATGAGTAACATAGGCATACCTAAATTAAAAATAGGAAATACTAGCCTAGTGATCACGTCATGCTGAAAGAAACAATTCAGAGCGGTTTTAGCAGGTTGTACGAGGGACTTTCAACAAAGACTAGGACTGATTTTTTTACGACCCAGTGCAACGAGCTACATACCGGCAAAAATCAGAAAGGATCATTCAAGTAGGCTTCTTTCATTTTGCGAAGTGTCAGTTGTCATAAATTATTTATTTGATTTTGATGCCGCTCTAAAGTTGAGATATTGTTACCGTGCCTCTAAGAATCGTCATAGATGAATTGAAAGAACAAAGATATGCGATCAAATTTTGTGTTCGTCTTGGAAAATCAGCGGACTGCACAACGGAAGCTTTTTCGATGATTAATACTCCTTTTGGAGAATTGTCTATGCCAAGATCTGCTTGTTTTCGATGGCATAAAGAGTTTAGTAATGGCAGGGAAAGTTGTGAGTTGCAAGGCGGTCCAGGTGCTCCTATTGTGGCACTAACTGAGGAAACCATCAATACCGGAGCAGTAATTATTCACACAGATTCACGTCTGACTATCCCACAAATATCTGTTGGAAGTGTTTTTACTCTTTTACACATGCATTTAAACATCTCTAGAGTTTGTGCTCGCTGGATTCCGCGTATACTGACACGAGATCAAAAAGCGAATAGGGTAGCTGTTTGTGAATACTGGAAACAATGCGTTGAAGAAGAAGGCGAAGAATGGTGGAAGATTATTACTGCGGATGAAACTTGGGTGTATTGTTGTGTTGAATATGGAGATGAAGCAACATAGTACGCAGTGGGTAGAAAAAGGAGGACCGCCGCCTAAAGCTATGGTCATAACATTTTTTGATCACAAAGTCATGGTGTATACGCACATGGTCCCACATGGTAGTACAGTAACTGCCAGTTATTATAAACAAGTTTTGTTCCAGTTGATGAAGGATCACATCCACAAAAAACGACCTGAGCTGATTGGAAAGTGGAAACTTCATCATGATAACGCTCTCCCTCACGTAGCGAATATAATGACAGAATTTTTGAACACTAAAAATATCAGGTCTATACCGCATCCTCCATATAGTCCTGACGTAGCCCCATGCGACTTCTATCTGTTTCCTCAAGTATTAAATGACCTCAAAGGACGACGATTTTAAACAAAATTGGATGTTGTTAAGGCTTTAAAGGCGGTTTTGAAGAAGCTCTCAAAGAATGGCATCCGCCATGTCTTTGAACAATGGCAGCACCGTTGGGATAAGGTTAATGAATTACAGGGGGACTATATAGAGCGTGATAAAATTATTAGTGTTTGAGATTAATACATAAAGTTTTGGTAGTACGAGTCCTAGTCTTTGTTGAAAGGCCCTCGTATATATTTATAGGTTATATGTTTTCATTATCATTCATTATTATTATATGTGTATTTTCCTTGTCACTTCTCACAAAGACTAGGTGATTCGTACTTCGGACAAACTAATTTATTAGATTGAAAACCTTACAAAAAATATTGCCTCGGGCATCTGTAGCGATTTGTTAATACGGAAAAATGTTTATAAAAAATTGAAACCGACTTCAAAAAAATGCATTAAAAAGTGAAAAATAATACTTTATTTCACCTTGAAAACTTTACACCTTCTGTTCTCCTAACATTTTAAACAAATGCCAATGATCAACCCTCAAAGTCAATGGCACCAGTGATTACTTGATTTACTAATCAATCCAAATATTAATGAATTTATCACATTTAATACTAACAAAGCTGACTGGTCTGCAAATAAAACAGGGATAATTAGCGACTTTGTATCTACAAACCCTACAAATTTTCAATCCTTACGTAATCAATTCGGCCAACAATACAACTCCCAAAAAGAAAAAAGGGTTCTAAAACACAACACCCATGGTGAGACGAAGAGTACTCCCAAAAGCTAATTTTAAAAAAGAAGCCATCAGAATATATATCGGAAACCCCACTATCACTAATTTCATTGAGGCAAAAAAATGCATTACTCAATGCAGAAGAACTTTAAGACTTAAAAAAAGTGTAGCTTTCAAAAATTTTGTGAAAATATCAACCCAAGAACTCCTCTTAACAAAGTATGGGCTTCGGTATGGAAGTTCTCTGGATCTTTTTATAGACCTAATCACTTATGGCCACTTAACAGTCAGATCTCACAGGGAATCCTTGATTCCCTAACCCTTAATCAGATCCTCCAGGGGTACACAAAGCATATGAATAATAAAGAAGACATTCCTTCATTCTCCTTAAACGAACTTAGATCTGCTCTCAGACAGAAAAAAGAAACATGTCCAGGTTTGGACATTATATCTTTTTGTATGATAAAAAATTTACCAATTACTGCGAAGGATTTCCTTTTTGCCTCAATTCAACTACCTTATTCTAGACAAAGTCCTTCTACCCCCCAACTTTTTAGAATATCTTATTAGTCCGATACCTAAGCCTAATAAGATCACATATCAACTAGCTCTTAACAGCAAGGCAATAGTGTACTGGTACTGGGAAAAAATGGAGAAAACTCAAGACCCGTAATTGTCAAATTTGACAAGTACCGATTCAAATCGCAAATTTTCCAGAACTGTAGCAAGCTAAAAGGATCCAAAATTGGAATCGCTGACGATCTAATCAAGAGTAAAACTCAGCTATACAAAGAAGCTATTAGGAAATATGATAAAAAAACAATTTTTACCAGATTCGGAAATATATTTTTAAAAAAAGACTAATATAATTCAAATAAAAGACCACAATGACTTATAGAAACAATATTATGTGTATTATATTTCTATCACTGCAAAAGTGTACTTTTGGTAAATTTATTTTGAGTTTCCGGAGTGAATAACGTATTTAAATGATCAACTATTTACTGTTTTTGTGATAATTGTTTTTTATTTCTATTCAAATTTTTATTGGAAGTATATTAATTTCACGAGAATATGATATTAGATTATTTTGATGAATTGGATGGTTGGCGACGGAGGTATTTGACGACGTTGAGCAGGTAGAGCATTTCTCAAATAAACGTAATTTAAACATTCTCCATTTGAATATAAGAAGTTTACAAAAAATTTTTGAAGAACTGACAATATATTTAAATCAATTTAATTTAAGCTGTATTAGTTTTATAATATTATCAGAAACCTTTAAAGTCGAAGATACAAATTATTTTAAAATTGAGGGATTTTCAACATTTCACAACAACTCTTTTAAAAATAAGAACGATGGGATGATAATATATGTAAATAATAAAATTTCTGTGCAGAGTAAACTTTATAAACTCAGTGAAACAAATTTGCTAAGGTGTTGTTTTGAGTTATGTAGTGAGACTTATAGCATAACAGCTTGCTACAGATCACCATCAACTAATATGGATACATTCTTAACTCCATTCATAACTTAACTCCCCGGGACACAGAAATTTTTGTAGAAGACCTAAACATAAATATAATGAATGAATTCGATAACAATGTTAACAAATACTTAAATATTTTAGCACAAAATGGTTACTTTTCATACATAAATAAACCGACACAAGAAAATGAAATATCTTCTACTACAATCGACCATTTATTTCTCAAAACTAAAAATTTGCAAGACAAAATAAGAACTATAAAACCATTTATTATAAAAACTTGTTTAACAGACCATTACACTATTGGTTTTTGCATACAAAATATAGACATACGCGATGAAATAATTAAGGTGCAAATTAAGAAACAAGTAGATTATAAAAAACTGAGCGACCTATTGAAAGAGGAACGTTGGCAGGACGTATATAGTAATAGTTCGGCAGAAGAAGCATACCAGGTATTTGTAAATAGAATAATTTTATTTATAAGTAAATGTACATATTTTAAAAAAATAAACAGCGAAAATAGAATGAGAAAACCGTGGATAACAAAAGGAATTGTAAATTCAATAAGATATCGAGATCAGTTAAAAAAACAGCTAAATAAAAATTACTATCTAGCCTTATTAGACAAATATAAAAAATACCGAAACTCAATAAACAGGATTATAAAATTAACTAAAAACACATTCTACAAAAATAAAATATCAGATGCAAAGAATGATTACAAAAAATTTTGGGGAATAGTGAATAAAATAACTGATAGTAAAAAAAAGAACAAATCAAAAAACTTCTGCATTTTTGAGCACAATACCTACTTTCATAAGGAAGCAGATATTGCTGATATGTTTAATAATTTTTTTATAAATATAGGAGCACAAATTCAAAAAAATATTGACCAAAATCTAAATACGAAAAGACATATTCATCCGAACCCAAACAAGGTAAATAAAAAATCAATATTTTTAAGACCTATTGAGCAGAATGAGCTTATCAAACACATAAAGTCACTAAAAAAGTATTCTTCTCCTGGGGAAGATGGGCTCACTGTTGATTTTAAACAGCAGATGCACGTATTTCTTATACAACCTTTCTATATTTATATAACTTATGTCTTGAATCATTTAATATACCTGGGACTTGGAAAACATCAATAGTTACACCAGTTTTTAAAACAGATGATCCAACACTATTAACAAATTATCGACCTATCTCAGTAATTAATAACTTTGCTAAACTTTATGAGAAATGTCTTAAACTAAGGTTAGTCGATTATCTGGAAAAAAATAAACTCTTATTTATTAGACAATTCGGTTTTAGAAATAATAAATCAACGGAAGGTGCAGTTTTTGAGTTAATTAGCGGTATATTTGATCACAATAAAAATAGACAAAACGCTCTAGCGGTGTTTCTAGATCTCACTAAAGCCTTTGACACAGTAGCACACAATATACTTTTTGAAAGATTAGAAGAAATAGGTATACGTGGTGGTCCTCTGCTTCTTATAAAGAATTATTTAACGGGTAGGAAACAGAAAGTAAAAATAAACGATACTTTTAGTGAAAGTGCTATAATATCTACCGGGGTACCACAGGGAACAGTGTTAGGGCCAATACTCTTTCTCATATATATTAATAAAATTGGAAATCTAATACAAGACTGCAAGGTTGTATCATATGCAGACGATACAGCACTACTATTTGCAGCCGAAACTTGGGAGGAGACATACCGACATGCAGAGACGGGTCTTAGTATTGTTTACGAGTGGCTTAATGCCAGTAAATTAAGTCTCAATATTAAAAAAACCTACTTTATGACCTTTTCCCCAACAAATGTCGATCAACCAGTAACAGAATTTTTAAAAATCCATTCATTGCAATGTGATAAAAAAAAATGTAAACTGTAACTGTCTTAAAATAAACAAGGTATCTAAAATTAAATATCTGTCATTGTTGATAAACATTTAAAATGGAATGAACACACAAATTATTTAACTACAAAAATTAGAAAAATGTTTTATAAGTTCTTTTAGCTTAGGGATATTTTAAGTAAAAATCTTATTTTGATACTGTATAACTCGTTGGTTGAATCAATTCTAAGATACTGCATTATTGTTTGGGGAGGCTTATATGACTCACACCTAAAAATTTTAGCAACTTGTCAAAATAGTGTTTTAAAAATAATTTTACATAAACGTTGAAGGTATCCGACTTCTATTTTATATAACTTAAATAATATTCTCAATATTCGTAATCTTTACACCTTATTATGTCTTACATACATTAATAAAATAAAAAGTGCATATTCAATGAAATCTCATATCTATCTAACACGAACCAATGTTAATGAAAATTTTATTGCTCCTATCTCCGATAATTCTTTTTGCTCTAGGTTTATTATGTATCTTGCTCCCAGAATGTTTAATATGTTGCCCAATCACTTAAAAAAATAATTTTAGAAAATAAAAAAAATTCGAAAAAACACCTTGAGAGTTTTATTCAGCAAAATAAAGACTATTTCACTCCATTATTTTTAAATTAACTATAAGCTTTCTTATATTATCCTCTATCTGCTCTGGTTTATATAGTCCCTCTGCCTACTGCGTCTGCCCTTCATTACCCGCTTGTCACATACCATGTAAGTATTTTTTTTTCGGGAGCTATCAAGGCACGCAAATTGTTTTATAAATTAGGCCTGATTACTCCCCTCAAGTTAGGTATTCATTAATTATTTAGTTTATTTATAGTACAATATCAGTATGTATTCTTGAGTAAGATGAACTAAGAATTTAATGTAAAAGATATTAAATAAATTATGTTTATTATTATTATTATGTTATTTATGGTACTGGACACGAAGGCAGTCTATGACCATGTTGGCCTCAACTTATTAATTCATAAATTACTGAGTTAAATATTTTTAAATACTTATGTCGTCATATAATTCAAAGAATATGGACCAATCGCCAATTATTTATTAAAAATCTTCTCTCTAACAACATTATTGGTCCCGATTTGAGGAATCCCTTTATTTGTTAATAAAGGGATTCCTCAAGGCTCCTCTTTATCCCCTCTCTTTTTAAATATTTATATTAACGCAATACATGAAGATGTCCCTAACGACATTACTATTTTACATAACATGGCGGCATCTATAAATGAATGTCGGAATAATATCCATAATTGGTTGAACATACACAACCTATCATTACCCCCAATCACATCTACTTCTATATTATTCCAAAATCAAGTCAACATTCCTCGTCTACCGAACATTATTTATAATGATGAACAAATCCCTTGGGCTAAAGAATTCAAATATCTGGGTATCACTTTCGACTTCAGATTAACTTGAAATAAACAAGTGGATAATATGTGCCCTAAAGCTCACAAAGCCCTTAATATCTTGAGATACCTCACCAAAACTTCGTGCGGTGCTCACCCATGTACTTTGCTAACCCTTTATAAAGCTTATATTCGATTACGCTTGGATTTTGGATCTTTTGTTATGTGTGGCATCAGTAAGAAAAACTCACACAAATAAATTAAGTACAGTACTAATCTTTAAGAACTTGGTTTAGGTATGATGAGATATACCCCAATTACCCTGCTGAGGCTGCAGAAAGCGACTTGGCAGCTCGTAGGATATGATCAACTTCGAAGTTTCTCGTGAAAGTTCTTAACATTACGCTCAGTCAAATTTGGGAGTCAGTTACCAATCTTTATGTCACCTTTAATCCAAATCCCGGATATTGGCAGAATTGTGAAAACCCCCCTCTACTGAAGGCTTTTGACCTAACTGAGCTTCCAATTTCCTCTGGAGGTTAGCAAAGTACATTTCTCCTTGATACAATTCAAAGCAAAGCTTAGACAAATATGGAGATCCCAAAAAGAAATTTATTTTAGACAAATTAATTTATCAGTTTTAAATCTTACGAAAAGTATCGCGGCAGGCAACTTCTTGTTAAAATTTATACGAGTTTAGTTTTACGTATATTGGAACAAAGTGCCAAAGGTACACTTTCTTCAAGCAGCGTTAAATAAAAGCCCTTAAAAAAATGATGCCGCAGACATTTATAGCGATTTCTTAATTCGAAAATAAAAAAATCTGAAAATAGTTGGAAGCAAATGATGCTGCAGGCGGTTTCTTAATACTTAAACAAACATTTCAGAAAACCGTTAAGAGAGAATACAGTATTAAACCTTCAAATTTTGAGAGCACATTTTTTTAGTTCAGTTTTAAAGGCATTTGGGCGAACTGAAGTGAAAAATAAACCTGACTGAGAAGCAGTCTGGTAGATATTTGCTCCGAAATTAGTGATTTTAAAGAATAATAAACTACGTGAGAAACATAGGAATACGTAAGTTAAAAATAGGGAACACTAGCACTAGTGATCAAGTCATACTAACAGGAACATTTTTTCAGAGCAGTTTTAGCAAATAAAGCAATAAAATTAGTCTTGTACGTCTATTTTTTAAAAGTTTGTGAGACCCGACACCAGAAACAAATGATGCCGCAGGCATTTGTTGTGATTTCTTAATACGAAAATAAACAAAAAATCTAAAAACAGCCGCCTTTTGGTAGATATTTGCTTGACATTAGTTACTTTAAAGAATACCAAAATACATGAGTAACATAGGTATGCGTAAACTAAAAATCACGCCAAAAGGAATAATTTTTTTCAGATCGGTTTTAGCAGGTTGTATATGTTTATAGGTTATATGTTGTCATTATCATTGATTACCATTATATGTGTATTTCCCTTGTCACTCGTTACAACAAAGACTAGATGATTCGTATTTTAGACAAACTAATTTATCAGATTCAAAACAAAACGAAAAGTATTGCCTCAGGCAATTGCTTGTTTATTATAGTTTAGTTTTGCGTACAATGGAACAAAGTGCCGAAGGCTTACTTTCTGTCAAGCATCGTCAGATATTAAAAAGCATTAAAGTAAGTCTGGTGCCTACAGTTTCTAAGAGTTTGCGAGCTGGCGATTTCTGAATACTTAAATAAACAAAAATTTCAGAAAACCGTTAAGAGCAAATACAATAATAAAACTTCACATTTTTCACGTTTTTTTTAGTTTTAAAGGCATTTGGGCAAACTGAAGTGAAAAATAAAACTAACTGAGAAAGCGAAAGAAAAGTATTTTCAGCTTCAAAAAGATACATTTAACCAAAAAGTAATTAAGTTCCTTATAACTATAAGTTGCTTTTCAAAAGATACTTTGTTTTCTATACATTTTTGAAGCGAAAGTAAAAAAAAACCAGAAGCAACTTCTATCTACGCCACTGGTAGGCGTGGTAGAAAACTGCGGCTTTTTATATTACCCTAAACACCAGCGAAACCAACACAAAGATACTTTGAAGGATACGATTCTCAACTAGATTATATATTTAGCTTTAGGACAACTATCTTAGTGTATAGTGCATACGGATTTACTCAAGTTCTCTTGTCTCTCTCTTGTCGGAGAGCTTTTTAAATTTTATATATGATTTTCAATATTATGGAATACATGTTATTTATATCTTTAGACAGACTTTACATTTTAGAAAAGAAGTACACATAGTAATCTTATGAATTATATACGAAATACGAACGAATAAAAGCTACTTAGCTTCTTACAGTAAGCCCTTAACAGTTGCGTACACAGGGATGGTGGACATGTGCCTACTTGAACAGCTAACGTTTGTAATTTTATAATTCGGTTTCATTATAATGTGCGGTTCTTACTAGGGGTACTGCTGTATTTTTAAGTCGCGTGTTTTTATTCGGGCTGCCATAAAATGCAGGTCTAGGGCAATTTGTTACTGCCAGTATAGTTGTAAACAACTCTGGTCTAATCGACCCTTGCCCATGTGGATTCTCCGATACTTTTACTACTAATTGCACATTTTAGGGGTTTAGGTATAGGTTATAGACAAAGTTTACAGAATTAACATACAAGTTTCGTCAGCCGGCAAAACCACAATCAGATTTGGCGTTCAAAACCGCGCAAAGAGGCCGCAAGCTATCGCAGGCGTTTCTCATCCATTTAGCCTGCCATGTCTTGTTCTAACTACTGCGTAGTATCAAAAAAGACACACACAAAATTTATTTCGTCAGGATGTTTCACTAAATGAAAAAAACAATACTGCAGAAACATGCATTAAAAATGTCTTTTATGTGCTTTGCTACTTGCAAATTATTTATTAATTTTTGATAATCATGTTTGTATATATATATATATATATATATATATATATATATATATACAGGGTGAGTCAACCAAGTGGCACCCCCCATTTATTTCTTAAACTATTAGGATTAGCTGAAAAAATTAAATACAAAAGTGTTTTGAATTTCAGCAATATATATTTTTACGGTAACTGTTATTATATAGGGTCGGTCAAAAATGCTGGGCGTGGTCTAAATGTAATTTTTTAAATAAGAACTTACATATTTTATTTTATAACTTACATTTTTATTTATTATTATTTATACCGTTAGATTTAGCTATATCATTTCAATATAATTTTTTTTTCTAGAATTTTATGAAGAATCCGAAAATGAATAAAAAAATGTAAGTTCTTATTTAAAAAATTGCATTTAGACCACGCCCAGCATTTTTGACCGGCCCTGTATAATAACAGTTACCGCAAAAATATATATTGTTGAAATTCGAAACACTTCTGTATTTAATTTTTTCAGCTAATCCTAATAGTTTAAGAAATAAATGAGGGGTGCCACATGGTTGACTCACCCTGTATATATATATATATATATATATATATATAAACAATTATTATTTCAAACGCCCTGGGTAAAAGGGTGCTTTTGTTCGTTTAGATAAGCTCATTAGAGTTGCAGAGCAGATATTTGGATTCACTTAAGAATGTCCTTTTCTTTAAAAAAAGTCTTGTGTTTGCTGTTAATTGATTAAAAGTTTAGTTTCTTCAAGCAATACAATTAAACTATTTATGCCAGAGTGCTTCCGTTCATCTCTAGCGCTTCATGTTCTAACATAGTGAATAGAAATGTTCCCCACACTGGTGCCATGAAATGTTTAGATCTGTGTTGTTGTCATTAAGAACTTTTTTAAAATCTTTAACATAGCTAGGGTTAAAGCAAAGTTCGATTATACTCCGAATTTAATCAGCCATACAGGATGCAGTTCGCTGCGGACGGGCAACTCTGCGCGTTGTGCGAGGCCAACAAGGTCGGCCCCGGGCGTTGTGCTACGCGGGAATCTCTCGACAGATCCTAACTTTACGAAATACAATACAAGGTTGGGATACATTTACGGATTAATATATTTTACCTTGGATGGATCGGCTATTTAAAGTATTATCTGGCTTCTGGGGAGTGTCGCCAACACAGAATAGCATAGTTAAGATGTGAGTGTGTATATCCATAGTAAAGAATAAGCACACGCAGTCTGATATACATGCAGGAATGTCATCTATGTATGTACAAAGAAATAGAGATGGAGGTCCTAAAACTGAACCCTGGGGTACTCTATCCTGAATGTAATGATCAAATCCATTACACTGTTATTATCTATTAACTCTTTGAGGTACGGGAATTCGGCTTAAAAAAAAACCCTAGCGGTACGAGAAAAAAAACATTTGAAAAATATACAAATTGTGGTGTATTTCTTTCAAATAAGTATATTGGAACACTAATACACATATATAAAAATATACATATACTGCAAAAGTACTTAGATTGGGTGGTTTATTTCTTGCACCACCATACTTTAACAAAATTAAGAATATCATATATAAATAAACAATATATTCTAAAAACATATTAAGTTTTAGCATGATAAGATTGGAAACAAGTTTTGGTTTTTCCTAAACATAATGGCATGGCGCAAACACTGCATTGCCAATTGGTACGAACATCTTTTTTTTTCGAGCTACAATAAGCACATCTTATAAAGGCATTTGTTATTGCCGTATCCAGAAAGAAAAAGAATATGCGATGCCACCACTTGTGGCTTTTTCGATCAAGCCCATAATATGATCGCATTTGATCGAATTTGTCCACAAAGTTCATGTGTTTATTATAATCACTAAGTAAAAAAGGGCAAGGAATATGCATCGCAGTGCCATCTTTCTCTTTCCTTTTTACTTGAGTAACAACTGTAGGGTCATGGTAATTAGATAACATATGCACGGATTTCTTGTCACGCCATTTCACAGCACTCAATCCACTATCGCTTATAAACCATTCATACTCCCCTCTTTTTAAATTTTTATCATTAGTGAAATTAGGCAAATTTTTTCTGGATACATTTACTGTTCCACATGCATATAGTTTTAATCTAAAAGATCCTCCATTAGCTTTACGGATGAGAAAAAATTGTCAAAATATATTTTGTGATTTTTTTTTTCAATTGGAGTAGCTAAATTCTTAACGACTCGGGCCCCCAAACTTTTTTCTGTTTGATCCCCCGTCTTCCCTGTGTATATATCAAAATTCCAACAATACCCTGTTTCATCCGCTAAAACCCACACTTTGTATCCCCTTTTTATGGGTTTTTTTGGTAAGTATTGTTTTAGCGAAGATCGCCCCTTAAATTTTATCATTGACTCGTCGACGGCGATATTTTCATGGGGCTGTAAGCATGATTGAAAATTAGTTTTAAGGTGATTGAGAAGGGGCCGTACTTTATAAAGTTTATCATAATTGGCTGAGCCACGTGGTGGCATTATGCTGTTGTCATTTAGGTGAAGGTTCGAAAGAATCCAACCAAATCTATGAACTCTCATAAGCTTACTTATGTAGGGATCGTGAAGGTCTGGTGAAGAACTCCAATGATCACGGTAACTTGGGTATTTTTTAATGCCCATAAGAATATTTATACCCAAAAATGTCTTGAGTTCGTCAACATGTGTTTGAGTATATGCTTTACCCTTGGTTTGAAATGTTTGCTCTGCATAGAGATTAGTTTGAAACACAATATCAGTCAAAAGTTCGTCGGTAAAAAAAAGATTAAACGCCTCATAAGGATTTAGGCTAGCACGATCTCGAATTGAATTCGACAGACCGACATCCGAAGTGAATGGATCAGGAGTCTTCATAGTAGAAACGCATTTATGCCAAGTAGTGACCAAACTTTTTTTCCATCGTTTTGCTAGAGTAAATAGCGGTACTAAATCCTCTGCATCCCATTCATCTGAAGAGGAAGGCTCGTCTTCTTCATACTCAGACACCACAATTTCGGCAACCTCGGGATGATCAAACATAGCAGCTGAAGAACAACCTTCACTTTCTGACTCGTCACCATCAGCCTCCGAGTCACAATCGGAAGGGATTGAGGCACAATCATTTTCGATTGCATCTATTTCATCATAGAGTTCATTTTCTGTCATGCCTAACAAATTGAAAGTGAGTGGATCCTGCCGTCGGTTCATGTTTCCAACTGTACGGTGGTACAGTTTTTAAACACTAAAAGAAACCAACAAAACTCGGAGTTCAAATATCACAAACATCTAACATGTATATTAACTCACCTTTATAGTTGGTTTTTACATAAAAATCATAAATAAAGCCACTTTTGAATAAAAAACAACACTTTTCTCATAAAAACAATAACCTCAAATCACTACGGAGCACGTGAAACGTAAATAACCACACAAAATCGTGAACGCAACCGCCAACGTTTCAGGAATTTGCGTCAGGCGATGGATCATAAGCCAATCAAATGCGGGACGGTTATTAAACCGACATACACAACAAAAATAACTTTGATTTAAGTGGTACGTTTCATCAACCACCATGCTGGAAAGGTCAGCAAGAAGGTGGTTCAAATTGTCGACCAAGGTACTTCAAAGAGTTAAACCATGACGGAATTCAATAAGATCTATAGAAAAGTGGTATTTGGTTTGTTCCATTTTGGATAATTTTACTATTACAAAGTCTTGCGAGCCCTGGTTCTACGAAACCCCACTGGGCACCAGTGAGTTACAGATCCAAAATAAAATTAGAATATAAATTCTAATATAGAATGCTAAAAAACTATCTTTCTTGACATATTTCGTTATTGGGCACGTTCGCCATTCTGTCCAGATATTATAAAAGGTCCTCCCATGTAAGAACATTTTTAATATTAATGATTAAATATAATCGGTGGGACGCCAAGGCTGTTCCTTGATCCACACAGGATCGGACTGGTTTTTGGAACTAGAAGTCCAGAAACGCCGGAGCCAAACCTAGATCGGGGGTCAAAATCTCAAATACTCTCAGTTTTGACTTCCCACTAACAGGAGTAAATACGTTTAGGATTTCGTACATTATTATTATAAACCGCAAAAACCAGAATTTAGTGTAAGTGTACTAATAATTATAAAAAATATGGAATTATAAATAAACTGCAAAACTAACACATGAGTTTCAGCACAGTTTAATAACAATTTTATGTTTTTATTTTCAAAGATATTTAGAATACTTTTCATTTTAAGGCACTTTTCCGTGTGTTTCAACTTTAAATAATTATCTGTATTAGATTAGAAAGAAAATATTTAATATCGTTTAATATAATTCTAAGAGGGGTTTCACTATTTGTTTAATGCAGTCCTAAAATCCCACTGTTATTTTTATATAGTGCGCATTTTTAAAATGTAACTCTTCTCTTTGTTTTTTGAATCAGTCAAAAAAAATTAAAATTTGGCTAACTTCGGTGGCAGACTAAATTTGCTCTCTAGTATATGTTTCGTGATTTAAAATTTCAAGATGATGATAGGAGGCATGTGGAAAAAGGGTCGTGTAGCACATTTTCGAAGGGTCATTTTAACCTAATTCATCCCCATAATATGAGGATGTTAAAGTTCCTTATTTAAAAATGGCCGCTATTTGTACCTGTAACAAAATCTAAATATATGGAGAGTAAAAAAGTATTTTATTCCTCAACTGATTCTTAATTAAAATGTTCTTATCATCGTGTGGGCTAAATTCTGTAGTTATAACTTACAGATTTTTTTGATTTTAAATAAAGGACGCCCCCCCCCCCAGTTTCATTAAAGAAAATGGCTTTCGTTCAAATGGGCTGAAACTTTAGGAAAATGTAGATCAAGTCATTGTGATTTAACGTTCTTAATTAATCCGTTTTTGAGATACGAAGGTCTAAAGTTGAGAATTTTTAAGTATTATGTTTCGTGCTTACCTTTTAATTTTTCTCTTGTAACTCTTTTTGTGCATCTTGTATGTCAATATATATATATATATATATATATATATATATATATATATATATATATATATATACAGGGGCGTGCGGTGAAATTTTTAGAAACTTACCTATTTGTAATGTAATTCGATGCTTCGCTCATTTTTTGCAAATTCGTCAATGACGTCATCATAAAAACGTCGATGCTCCGTTGCACTTTTTTTTATACGTTTAAGTGTTGAAAAATTGCGTTCTACTGATGAACTTGTGGCAGGTATTGTCAATACTAATTCACACAATTTCGACACTTCGGTGTAGGGATCTTCCAGCTACTTGTCTTTTAAAAATTGCATTAGTTCCTTAGCGTTATTTTTTGCGCTAATGTCATCAGTTTCGTAAATCACTTTTAGTTCTGATCGCAGTAACACTCGGTCGAAGAACTGGCCATAATGAAGAAGAAGAGATTTAAACGCATCTTCTGGAAAAGTTTTTCATTTAAATACATCAAAATTGCAGAGCTCGTGGAATTTAAAATCATTTAAACCGTTAAATCTATCGCTTATTTGTTGCTGAATTTGATCGATTATTTCATAAAAGAGGCGTTTGTACGATGTTTGAACATCTCCCACCTTTTTTGTTCGAAGACGCTTGGCTTGTGGCTCTACATTTAACGTCATGGTTTTTTTCCCTATAATTAGTCAAAAATAGGTGAAAGTCATATCTTTTTTGGCTTAACATGACTTAAAATCATCCACTTTTTTTAGGCAAAAAGCAATATCATTTGTTTTAGTTTGTAATATATTAAAACATTGTCCGAGAATGGAAATATTTCTGAGAATATGTTCAACAAATAATTAAAATTAAAATCTCGTTTCAAACAGTCCAAAAATCCCCTCGAACTATTTGTTGCTTCTGAGTCCCACGTTTCATTATTTTCTATTATATTCTCAAATAGTTCAATCAGTGATTCACGATTTTCAGATACTGTTAACACAAGTCTTCCATTATAGTTCCACCTAGTAGGAGCTACTTTGGGCGATCGTTTGTGGACAATGGAGTCCAAAGCTTATGTACGTTTTGTTGACTTGGAAAAAAAACCAGCCATGCCACTTAAAGTAACGAAAAATGTTTTACACTCTTTAATGTGATTGATGGACTGGGATAAAACTAAATTTAATTTATGAGCAAAACAATGGACAAAAAAAATGGACAAACACAGCACTTGGGAAAGTTTCTCGAACTTTAGCTTGCAGACCCCCTAATTGTCCTGCCATCTCTGCAGCTCCATCATAGCTTTGAGCAACTAATTTTTTTCTCCATTAATTTCTTTAGTAACGTTATAAACTACGGTATATAATGCATCTGCTGTTCGGACACATTCTTAAAACCAAAAAATCGCTCTTGAATACTTCCGTCTGTTTTAACGTAGCGTATTACTGTAGATAATTGGCTAAAATTAGTGATATCAGTTGTTTCGTCCAAAACAATAGCAATGAACCGCGCCTCGCCAATCTCCTGCTTAATTCTTTTTAGAGTAATGGTTGCAACAGCGGAAATTAAATCATTCTGGATTCGATTCGACGTTCCGCAAAAAACGCTAGACTGCTCTAAATGATTTTTTAGGCAATCATCATATTTAGCCATTAAACTAAGTAAATCATGAAAATTTCCTCTATTTAAAGACACCCTTGTTTCTTCGCGACCTCTAAATTCCAATTCGTGCTGTCCGAGAAAACAAACAACATCGATAAGTCTTCTTAATATTTGCCTATTTTTATCGACTAGTTCATTCTGTTGGCGGTCACTAATTTGCAAATGCGCTTTGAACATAATGTGTCTTTTTACAGCTTTATGGAAATTGTTTAAATCGGAAAAACCAGTTTTATTCCAGAGACCTTTTTCATTTACAAAAAGTAAACATGGCCAACAAAACAATTTACTTATATTTTCACACCCTGTTAGCCATTTAAATTGTTCGTATTGTTTTTCCGGATAAAAATGTCTAATACAGTTTTTCATTTTTGTGGTTAAATTTTTCATAGGCGGTTTTGCCCTTCCTTTGGAAATTATTTGAAGCTTATCAGCGAAGTTTAATGCTGAAAATCCCTTTATTATTAAGACACACACCATACATTCACACACACTCTTCTTACTAAATTCTCCAACATTTTTAACGTTATTACCGACAGCCGAAGTTGACGGTATTTGCATATCCACGTCCGTATTATTGTCTTCCATATCACACCATGCACGACGCGACGTACGTATCACACAACACACGGATAGCCGTTCAAACAAAGAACCGACTCCAACGATAGTTTCCGCTCCCACTTAAAGCACGCGACTGAAATGCAAAAATTGCAAACAGCCGGTGGAAAGTTCAATAACCTCTGGCTCGATTCACAGGAAATCAAGCATACAGGACTTGGCTGCAGAGAAGCTAGCTGCCCGCATAGGTTCTATTCCATTTTCTATTGTCGCTCGGTCGGAGTCAAGGTCGCATTTATTATGGGCTTGATAATTAAGATAATATTTTAGCATTTTTAATAAAAACTAAATTAATGGTTTCCTATTTCAAAACATACGTTTTAGAAGATGTTTTGTAATTTTTTTTCGGGGAAGCACTGCTTCCCTTGCTTCCATGGACTGCACGCCCCTGTATATATATATATATATATATATATATATATATATATATATATATATATATCGAAAATTTATACAGGGTGCTCCGTATTTTCGTCGCAAGGCAATTTTTAATCTGGGCCCAACTCCTTAAGAAAATTTATAAGCCCGCGAAACACCCTTGGATGTTGAAATAAAAATTTTACACAATCTATAATTTTGTTTAAAATATAGCGATTTTTGAGTACATTTTCATTAAAATATCTAAGGGATTTTTTATAAACTGTGTCTAGCTGAGTGCGAATATCAACACATCCGACCGTAGCATAGTCCACCGAACATTTCATGTGATCTGCAGAAAACGCATGTTTTATTTTTTTTTTCTTCTAAGTGTTTTAAGTCTTTAACACGGGTTTGCACTATAATGAGTCCGACGAGTCCTTAAAAAACAACAAACAAAAATAAAAGTAAAATGAGTTAGACACTTCACAACAACATATCCAGTTAGCTAAATCGTACATACTTTTGCGAAAGTTTCGATGAACCTCTTTATTTTTGTCTTTACTAGTTTGTCGTATACTAAGTTCTGGTATTCGGGTATTTTCTCAAAACTAAGTTCGTTAGCACTTTTTAGTTGTTTAATTTTTTGCACTACCGACATTTTATTTCATCTACATTCACAATTCAAACATAAATCACCTTGAAATTGGTTATTTTTGCAAAATTAAGATCGTAAGCACTTTTTAATTGTTTATTTTTTGCACTAGTCACTAACAACATTTTATTTCCTGTATATTTCCAACTCACACATGGATCATAAAAATAAAAAAATATATATTACAAAAAACAGTATATAAATCAATTTTTATCGATTAAAACCGTCCGAAACCATATCGAGTTAGAATATCGACCGCGCGACCTCTGAACAATAATTGAACTTCCGCCTGCCGATTGATGGAATTATTAGAGGGCTGATGACCCAAATCGCAATTTCATATTCCATTTGCTATCACGTTCGGCTGCCGCTCGGTACTTGTGAAATCTTCGGGTACTTTCGTCAAGCTTTAAGGTAATCAGGGCAATTCGGACTTCCCAGCCTAGCTTAGAATAGCGTATTTTATTGCGCCTAAGCAACGCAACGAGACCATTCGAACCGCCGCGCGCGGCTAATAGTGTAGCGTATTTAACTTTTCCCAAGGTTCGCGTTTTATTACAACTAGTAGGAGTGACAGTTAAACGAATAATTTATTTTCTGAAATATTTTTGGGGGGTCATTGACCAAATGGCCCTATGGAAGAGCCGCCACTGGGAATTAGTAACCTATTACAAACCATTTATTGATTCTGTGATTTACAAATGAAAGAAATCGGTAAATTTCCTTCAATATTCAATAAATAGTTTAGCCCTATATCACATTTAATTTCTCTGCAAAATGTAAATCAATTGAATAAAAAGTTTTTTACGTTGATTTTATAAAAATTTTATTTCTCCTCCATTTTGTATCGCCATCTTGAATTCGTACCACAACTTTACCGATTTATCTCTATATCACACTTAATGTTTGCACAAAATTTGAAATTAATCTAATAAGTAGTTTTTCAGCTTGATTTTATAAATATTTTATTAGGCCAAGAGACAAATTGAATAATTAGTTTTTTTGTTATAGTTTTATTAACGTCTTACAAGGTCGCCATCTTTTTCTGGCATATTGGATTTTTACCAAAATGTTACCAGTACATCCCCACATGACCCTTCATTTTTGACTAAAGTTTGAAGTCAATCTGATTATTAGTTTTTAAGCCATGCTGTGAAATGACAGACAGACAGACCGACGGAATTGATAAAACATATTTTTGGCATCTAGGGATGCTAAAACGTGAAGATATTTAACCTGAGAGGGTTATTTTTTTCTCGATTACAAACATTTTATTTAGCCGCCATTTTGCAAACAGTTTGAATTAGAAATAATAATGTGAAAAACTGTTTTAAAAATTATACCATCTGTAGATCAGATCTGCAACTTACTAGATGTAGTAGAGTATTTTGTCAAAAGTCATTGCAAAACATAACATTTTGTGGTTAAAAACCAATTTCCTTAAAAACCTGAAGTAAGAGTTTAATTAAAATGAGCTAGAGCAGAAAAATGAAAAATACGTCGAATTTGAGTATAAGCAAGCACAAAAGAAAACACTTGTGTAAAGTTAAAAAGCTGCGCAGGAACTTTATAAACACAAGGTGTTTAATTAGGTCCCATTAACAATTAGTAATTGCTACAAAATAAAAATGTTTTCGCATGGCATTGATGGAATTATTAGAGGGCTGATGACTCAAATCGCAATTTCATATTCCATTTGCTATCACGTTCTGCTGCCGCTCGGTACTTGTGAAATCTTCGGGTACTTTCGTCAAGCTTTAAGGTAATCAGGGCAATTCGGACTTCCCAGCCTAGCTTAGAATAGCGTATTTTATTGCGCCTAAGCAACGCAACGAGACCATTCGAACCGCCGCGCGCGGCTAATAGTGTAGCGTATTTAACTTTTCCCAAGTTTCGCGTTTTATTACAACTAGTAGGAGTGACAGTTAAACGAATAATTTATTTTCTGAAATATTTTTGGGGGGTCATTGACCAAATGGCCCTATGGAAGAGCCGCCACTGGGAATTAGTAACCTATTACAAACCATTTATTGATTCTGTGATTTACAAATGAAAGAAATCGGTAAATTTCCTTCAATATTCAATAAATAGTTTATCCCTATATCACATTTAATTTCTCTGCAAAATGTAAATCAATTGAATAAAAAGTTTTTTACGTTGATTTTATAAAAATTTTATTTCTCCTCCATTTTGTATCGCCATCTTGAATTCGTACCACAACTTTACCGATTTATCTCTATATCACACTTAATGTTTGCACAAAATTTGAAATTAATCTAATAAGTAGTTTTTCAGCTTGATTTTGTAAATATTTTATTAGGCCAAGAGACAAATTGAATAATTAGTTTTTTTGTTATAGTTTTATTAACGTCTTACAAGGTCGCCATCTTTTTCTGGCATATTGGATTTTTACCAAAATGTTACCAGTACATCCCCACATGACCCTTCATTTTTGACTAAAGTTTGAAGTCAATCTGATTATTAGTTTTTAAGCCATGCTGTGAAATGACAGACAGACAGACCGACGGAATTGATAAAACATATTTTTGGCATCTAGGGATGCTAAAACGTGAAGATATGTAACCTGAGAGGGTTATTTTTTTCTCGATTACAAACATTTTATTTAGCCGCCATTTTGCAAACAGTTTGAATTAGAAATAATGTGAAAAACTGTTTTAAAAATTATACCATCTGTAGATCAGATCTGCAACTTACTAGATGTAGTAGAGTATTTTGTCAAAAGTCATTGCAAAACATAACATTTTGTGGTTAAAAACCAATTTCCTTAAAAACCTGAAGTAAGAGTTTAATTAAAATGAGCTAGAGCAGAAAAATGAAAAATACGTCGAATTTGAGTATAAGCAAGCACAAAAGAAAACACTTGTGTAAAGTTAAAAAGCTGCGCGGTAATTAATTAGGAACTTTATAAACACAAGGTGTTTAATTAGGTCCCATTAACAATTAGTAATTGCTACAAAATAAAAATGTTTTCGCATGGCATAAAGCATTTTTTACTCAACTATGGAATAGCGTAAAATGGTGAAAGTCGGTGTAAAATGTCATCCTCGGGGAAAATGGATATTAATTATGAAAGATAACGGCCAAAGCGGGAAAAAATGAACACGTTTCCGAAACTGAAAAAAAGATTGTGGAAATGAAAACCGTATATCATCTTTTGATAATACTAACGATGCGAGAACTGCTTTTGTTTTCAAGTTAAAAATAAGCACTGAAACCCCACAGACAAATCAATATAATCTCAATTTTTCTGTGCTGTTTCTGTCACCACCGAATTGATTCATTACATAAACTGCTGTACGAAGCAAAAACACTGCAAAAAACAAAAATAAAAATCGTGAAATTTTAAATTTAACTAACGTTTATGATACGATTATTTTCAAGAAAAAAAAAACAGCAAAGCAAGGATGATACATATATCATATCGTTAGACATTAAAATATTATCCAGTGGCGTATTTAGGATTGTGTTACGGGAGGGTCGAAGCTCATAAGTTTTTTCACTATTAGTGCCCAAATGTTCTCTATCGGATTCTTATCCGGACTGTAAGAAGGCCAAGGCAATACTCCCACATTATAATTCTGAAACCACTGTCTTATATTATTGGCAGCATGGACAGGGCAACTATCATGTTGGTAAATAAATGATTTATTCGGATATAATTGGGCGACTGATAGAAGCATTATGTGTTCCAAAATATGTTCATAATATTCTGAATTAAACCTGCCTTCTATGTGATCATATACGCTTAATCCATGGAGACTCATACCCCATACATTAACAAAAAATCGTCCAAAATTCAAATACAAAAATATTTATTTGGTCAATACACATGTGTGTTTACCTTCGTCAATACAGTTGTACTCTAATGTCCACTTATTTATTATTTAAATATTTTATGTATTTAAAACTTTTGATAAAAAGAATTAACAGTACATGTACGTTTAAAACACTCCCAAGACAATACAAGTTTTTGTAAAGTGCGGGACAGGAAAGAGAACCGGGCGGAGTCAATCGGTTTAGGAAGGTCGGCCAAGAATCTCTGTCTTTAAACCAGTGGTGTCCCGTCGTTCTTTAAATAAAATGGCACTCCTTTTTGACTATGCGCACTTCACATAATTAAAAAATGTAACTATACTATATATAGAAATGGGCCTGTAGTTACTCAAATCCTCCGTGTCCCTCTTTTTAAAAAGAGGCACCACTCTTGCAATTTTAAAAACTGAAGAAAACACTTTGGCAGTTAGACATTCATGGATCAAGTTTGTTATTGTGACAAGCAAAACGTTTCTAAATATTTTTAACAGCTGTACACTGAAATCATAAACATCTTTTGATGTTTTATTTTGTCAATAATTTCCCTCACTTCATTGTATATTACGTGTCTGAAAGAAAATACTGGAAACTGACAAGAAAAGTCCAAGAAATCCTCAAAACTACAAGTTACGTTTGGCAATTCCTCTGAAACCCTAGAATGTACATTTACAAAAAAAATTATTGATCTTATTTTCGTCAATTTTTATTTAATTTTTTGATTTATTGAATCTACGGTTACTATTTATAACTTTCCAGTAGGCCCTGCAGGCATTTTCAGACCTTTTTATATAGGGTATAATTTAATTGATGGCTGAAAATGCAGGATATTCTTAGCTTATTTAAGAAAGAAAAGTTCATATTAAGAAATCATGGTTCTAGGGATTAGACCGTGTCAAATTGGAATTACTATCCGACGTTTCGCCTTCGATTGCACGAGGCATCTTCAGGGATCTTTACTCCATGAGATCTGAACACTGAATGAGCTCGAACAGATTCAGGCGGGCTTTTATACCCGACTTGTGCTCGCCGAACCGTGACCCTGTGTTAAGATCGGTTTCGGTTTTTTTTTCCACGTGTGATGTAAAGATCCCTGAAGATGCCTCGTGCAATCGAAGGCGAAACGTAGGATAGTAATTCTAATTCGACACGGTCTAATCCCAAGAACCATGATTTCTTAATTGACCAAAGCCGTGAAAGCTTCCGTTCTAAAAGTTCATATGAATATACGTTCTAAATCTCTCAACTTTTAAGCTACAGGGTGTTAAAGTTTAAAAAAAAAATTCGTTTTCTTATCATAACTTTAATACTGTTCTTAGTATTTTCATGAAATTTGGCACGTATCTACTAAGCACCAATAGGCATTTTTTGATGTAGAAGATTTTTTGATAATTTTACTAGTGGCGTCCGTACGGAATGTAGACTAGAGATTTTTTTCTAAAATATGGTACGCCACTGCTTTTTCCGGAATTAAAAATGAATTTTGAAATCCTCATTTATTTTCCGACAAATTTAATTTCTTAACTTTTTTTCGTCCGACGCACTGTTGCACAGAAGGCAATAATCCAAAATTAGAAAATAAAAAGTCAAATATTGAACATTACGTTTTTTGTCCTTCAAATGCATCATTGAATGCTTAATATGTCCCTACAAACATATTTGTTTGTTTTGAATTTTTCGGGTAACTTATTTTATAGTAGGCTCTGGAAAAATAGTAAGTATATTAAACGTCAAATAGTTTCTATTATTTGTTGATAATTAACGTCAAAATTAGGTTCTTGTTTTGTGAGCTTAGAAAGTAATTTAGTTTTTTAGTATGGTAAATATGCAAGATAAAAAAATATTTTTTTTCAAAACTTTACCATTGACCCTGTATTTTGGAAACGAACCATTTGCGGACAGTTTTATTATCGGTCAGTTTTATAAAACTTTGCAAAAACCACATTTTTTAAAATTCGTAATGTGCGCTCCTAAATACGCATTTGTACCAATTTTGAACGAACATGTCTATACTCGTGTTTATATGTTACCCCTCTCCACCCACTTAGAGGGGGAGTTGTCAACTTCATGACATCATAGTATTGTTATGTCCCAAAACTATATCTACCACGCAACGCGAGGTTGGATTCCGCTTGTGACGTCATGCAAGCTTAGACAAGGAAGTCCTTGTCTAAGGTTAGCGTTTGCCTTTTGTTATGTATTTTTTGAATATTGAGTTTAAACTTATTTTATTGTCGTAATTTTATAAATATCTGTATTTTAAGCTTTATAAATTCTACAGATGGTTAAAATAATATTTAAAACATTTAAAGTTACCTTAAAAGCTTTATGAATAAAATAATCAAGATGCCCTTGCCTGCCGTGTCACACGCGTGACGTAAGCAGCTGACATACCTTGTATTTATTGTATCATGCCACATACCACATTTAAAGGTAATCGGGTAAGTACGTAAAAGTTGGTCAAATGTTAATTAAAATTTGTCCAAAGCATATACGTCAACATTGTCAAGTTAAATAAAAGGTTATAAAACCAGCATTTATTGCAATTTTTTGCAGCTGATTTTAGTGTGATTTGATTATCCGAATATATCTCAACAGTATACCGGTCGATTTAAAATTGAGTGTAATTTGACAATAATATGCTTTACCAACTTTTTTACTTCCCATCCTGAAGGGATGTGGAAGTAAAATATATAACAAACGTTTGGTTATATAAAAATACTAGATAATAAAAATTTACCTTGCATAAATACTATTGTTGCAAAAACTAAATTATTTTCTAAGCTCACAAAACAAGAACCTGATTTTTTAATAGAAACTATTTGACGTTTAATATACTTACTATTTTTCCAGAGCCTACTATAAAATAAGTTACCCGAAAAATTCAAAACAAACAAATATGTTTGTAGGGACATATTAAGCATTCAATGATGCATTTGAAGGACAAAAAACGTAATGTTCAATATTTGACTTTTTATTTTCTAATTTTGGATTTTTGCCTTCTGTGTGTCGCGTAAAAAAATAAAAATTGTTTTCATGCATTTGTGGTATAACGAAATCATTTTAAACTAGTAGGCTGGTGCCCCATTTTGTTTCTAAAATAATGACATTTGATCAATTACGTTGCGGTCTTATTTTGACAAGTATTCATAAAAGTTGCAGTTTTTTACATTGTGAAAATTTCTTTAATCAATAATAAAAAGAAAATAAGTAAACTATGTTAAGATTTACAAATTCCGAGTTAGCAGATATACATTTCACCTACGGACTTGCTGACGGGAATGCGTTTATGGCTAGGCGGATATATCAAGAGCGGTATCCAAATCGTATCATTCCCGATGCCAGAATGTTTTCACGAATACACAGAAGACTACATGAAACTGGGAGTCTTAGCATTGACAATAGTTCCAAAGGGGCACATCGCACGGTGAGAACACCAGAATTAGAGAAAGCTGTTTTGAACACAATTGAGGAACATCCAGAAACAAGTACTAGGAAAATTGCGGTAATGCTAAATGTTTCCCATTTTTTTATTTGGAAAATACTTGTTCAGTTCCACTCGAAATTTCCATAATAATCATGTATGGGCGGAAGAAAACCCACACGCAATTACTGATTCATCAGGAGCAGTTTTCCGTGAATGTGTAGGCTGGAATAGTTGGAGATTTCCTCATAGGACCGTTCTTCCTTCCAGGACAGCTGGGTGGACTACCCTACCTCCACTTTCTTGAAAACGATTTGCCAATTTTGCTCGAGGATGTACCTCTTTTATTAAGAGAAGAAATGTGATACATACATGATGGTGTTCCTGTACATTTTAGCATTCATGGTAGGGAATTTCTAAATGAGGCGTTTACTAATCACTGGATAGAACGTGGAGGAACTCAAACTTGGCCTCCCAGGTCCCCTGATTTAAATAGTTTAAACTATTTTTTGTGGGGGCACCTCAAGACTTTAGTTTATACTACACCGGTTCAAACTGTAGAAGAACTAACGCAAAAAATTTTACTTTCTTGCCAAACCATAAGAAATACTCCTGGAATTTTTGAAAGGGTTCGCCAATCCATGACAAATAGAATTGAAGCCTGTATTCTAGCAACAATTGTTGTGATAATTAAATTAAATATTAGTTTATTTTATGTATAGAAGTTGTAAAAATTTGTAAGATTTTTTTTTTAGTTTTCATGCATTGCAAAATCGCTAAAATCTTATGTGGCAGTTTGTAGGTAAAATGTGTTTTTGTCTAATTTTTATTAAATTAAAGTCAATCGATTAAAATAGTCACTACTACAATTCAAGTTTAATACAAAAAATGTATTAGTAAGTATTATTTTGAGTATTGAGTCCAAAAAGAAATTTTCATTACCATTAGATTTTAGAGATTGTGCCATGCATGAAAATTGTTTTTATTCTTTTCCGCCAAAACAGTTCGTCGGACGAAAAAATGTCAAGAGTTTAAATTTGTTGCAAAATAAATGAGGATTTCAAAAATAATTTTCGTTTCCGGAAAAAGCAGTGCCGTACTATATTTTTTTAGAAAAATCTTCAGTCTACATCCCGTACGGACGCCACTGGTAGAAATATTAAAAAATCTTCTACATCAAAAAATGCCTATTGGTGCTTAGTAGGTGTGTGCCAAATTTTATGAAAATACTAGGTACGGTATTAAAGTTATGATAATAAAACGATTTTTTTTAAAACTTTAACACCCTGTAGCTCAAAAGTTGAGACGTGTAGGACGTATGTTCATATGAACCTTTCTTTCTTAATTAAGGTAAGAAATCATATCCTGCATTTTCAGCCATTAATTAAATTACACCCTGTATATTCACTATATTTTTATCTACGAGCTAAATTAATAGCATTCCTATATTTATTTTTATACCGTCTAATATAACCAATTAATTCATGGGAAAAGTACATGTTGCGGTCATCATATAGCATTTGAAGGTTATTTCGACATAAGTTTCAATTAATTACTGAACCACTTTATTCTATCTGGACCGAGATTGCTATGCTGGGGACCATCTGAGACTATCCTAGTTTTAACAGGAAAAATGTATTTATGCCATCAGTTATTTTTGATAAAAAACTCTCAACACAAACATCTCGGTTTTTCACAAAATTTCAGTCAGTATGTTCTAAATAATTATAAAAGTGTAACTTACCAATTTCAGTCATAAGCCTATAGTTAATAGTATGGTATTTTTTAGGCCTGCGTATAGGCTTTATGTCAATCGTTACAGCCTTATGGTCAGATAGGCATGGCCCCACCGTATATGATCTATACTCCCGACAAGAATCAAAATTAATCAAGATATTATCAATGCAGTTTTTTAATCTGGTTGTTTCCAGGATAGTATGAATAAAATTGTAGGGAGTATATAAGTCTCTAAATTTGACAAAAAAAGAATGAGTTGACCACTATATTGTATTAAGATCTACTTAATAAACAAAATACATTATTTAAGGTGTTTAAAATCACCCTTTGACCTTCTATAGACAGTCACAGTAATAATGTTTTCATCTGGAAACTCTGCAGCGGCAATCTCACATACACCCTCGAGTGACTGGTCTGTCACATTTAGTATAGGTATAAAGTTTATAGATTCATGACATAAAATTATACACTCTCCGCCTGCTAGTTCACTGCTGCTAAATGATGAACATACCATGTAACCATTCAGTTTAAGTAAATCCACTTCATCCTTCGTCAAGAAATGTTCAGTCAAACATAAGATATGTATTTTCTTTTACTACTCTTTAAAAATGCATCCAGCTGGTTTTGTCTCAGGTCACCTATGAGAGCCGCATCCTGTTCTGCGTTGGAAACCCTGTTATATTCTGAACCTGCTTTCCTTGCTAACGTTCCCTCTGTTTTTATAATTTTTAAAATGGTCGATTTATTTTCCCCGCGTCCCTCTGCTAGGGCACGAATACACCAACCTTCTTCTATTCTGGTAATTATCTGGGCTTTTTCAACTACGGATAGTTGACCAGGCGTTTTTATATTTATACACACATGTAAAAAATATCTCGGAAAAAATTATTGTGACTTTGTCAACTTGACAACTCATTCATCATGTCATTTTGAAATTTTTTGGTGGCACTGAAAATCCTACTTACACAAGCATAAAATAGTTGTACCATTTTTTTCTGAATAGAACTTTACTTCTTCAGATGTTACGTCCTTTTTTGTAGAACCGTCCCCTTTCTTTGGTCACTGCTGATGTAAACATGCTATATAGAAAGTAATAAAATTTTAAGCGAACCGGATCTTAAAATACAAAGAAAAATGTTTAATTAAATAATAGATATACAACTTCTATCTTTTTTATGTTTGTATATATTTTTAACCTAACCCTAACCACGGAGGAGTTAAGGAATTTTGATTGGGGTAAGTTGCTAGCCTTTATAAAAAGGCCGGTCAGACTTGAATCGAGGGTAGAAGGTAATCCAGAGTGAAAGTGGGTAGATCGGCGACATGGGTCTTTTAGGCCTTAGACCAGTGGTCGCCAACCCGTCGATCGCGAGGTACCGGTAGCTCGCGAAATCATTTCTGGTAGCTCACAACATATCTTGTAAAAACCATAAAAGCGTCCATAAATGTTGAAAAAAAATCACAATATGAAAACAAGCGGCAGCAACACTGCGTTGAGTGCTCTGGACAGCTGCTAAAATTGACCAGAGCGCCAGCATCGCATGAATGTTTGAGAACACAAGAACTATCTAAATTGCTTTGAACGCGATAAATGCGCATGTCGGGCATACAACGCGTTCAGTTTAAAACTAAAAGGCACTAGATGTGTTAGTACACAGAGTGAGCAATAAAAAAGATAATGGAAAGCAGTAGTAAGAAAGTAAAGACATAAAATATTCATTCGGAATGGCAAGAACAGTATTTTTTTACAGGAGTTAAAGGTAAAAATGTATGTTTGTTATGCAATGCCTCTGTGTCGGTTGCTAAAAAAGGAAATATTGAGAGGCATCATAAAAGTGCAAATCCGAATTTTTGAAATATATTTGCCATTACATGCTCCCAGCAGAAAAGAAAAATTGAAACAATTAAAGAACCAGTTAATTGGTCAACAGTCAATTAATAAAACAGGCGTTTTTAGAAGCTGCAGATTCCTTATTTTCCAACTTAATAAAAATAAAGACGAGATAGTTTCAGCAATAAAAACTATGCAACTTTCTGCTAATACAGTGATGAGACGAGTGGGAGTAATGAGCCAGGATATTTTCTCACAGTTAAAAACTGACTTAGATAAATAAGTGTTTATTTCTCTCTTCAACTGGATGAATAAACAGATGTGGTTGACACCTCCCACATGGCCGTGTTTGTCAGGATTGTTGTTAGTGATTTGATGACCACTGGACAGGAATTGTTTTCTCATTTAAACAATTTTATATCTTTTGAGAAAATTCCAATTACAAAATTGATAGGCTTGGCAACTGATGGGGCTCCAGCTATGGTGGGTTGTCATGATATAATAAACCGAAGGTATGATGTCGCGCATCGATCTGTTACGTCATCGCGTGATTAATGCCGGCTGTCATTGACCTTCGGCCATATGATTTTAGTGCATTTTCAGTTGTTGTTTAAAAGTGTTTGCGGATTTCTGTGGTGTCAAAGAATTTTGATAGGAATATAAGGTTTTTTACTTTTCCTGAAGACAAAAAATATTTACGTGAATGGACACCCATGTGTAAACGCAAAGCTAAATTGTATACAAATTTGGCGCGGATATGCTCAAGGCATTTTGTTAAAGATGACTATATATATATATATATATATATATATATATATATATATATATATATACAAAAGTGGAAAATTCTTGGGTTTAGGTTCGAATTAAATACCAAATTTTAATTTTTCATTTATTTGACGTTTCGCCCTGTAATTTAGGGCATAACCGGTTTAGCTGATCGAGCCTTACAGTTAACATCACCAGAATACAGAAAAGAGTCTCTAAAAAAAGTAAAAAACGTATTACTAAAAAATCATTTCCCAGAGCAACACATTAATAGAATAATTAAACAACGCACACACAAGTTATATAACACGTCTGGTTATAAGAATAATCGCACTCCAGAAGAAGATACAAAATACGTTGCTCTCCCCTATACAGAGGGACTTTCACAAAAAATCAAACACATTCTTAAAAAACATAACATTGTTACCTGTGATAAATCATACAACTTAATCAACAAAATTTTTACAAAACTAAAAAGCAAAGTTCCCTTAAAAAAACAATCTAACATAGTATATTCAATACCATGCACCAATTGTCCAAAAAAATACATCGGAATGACAAGTCAGCCTCTGGAAAATAGAATAAAAGGACATAAATACAAAGAATGCCACAACAGCATTAAACAAACACATAACAAATCGAAAAATACAACATCAACTATGAAAACACAAAAATACTAGCTGAAGACTCTAATTACAATAAATTAGCCATCAAAGAAATGATAGAATTTACTAGAGAAAAAAACTCCATGAATGACAGAACCGACATAAATAATTTAAGCCATATGTATATAAATTTATTAATGTGACACCTTAATTTCAATTTTATATTAACTCTCCACACTTAAACGGTATTCAACATAAAACAACAAAAAAGCGTTCCTTTTCTTTTACGAGAGAACAAAAAAAAAAATACAAGTGATAAATATTTCATTACTGCTCTAATACCAGTTCTGGCAGCATAAACAAATTTGTCAATAAATTTCGGCTTATTTCAAGGTACGTACTTTTATAGTGTTGAATATAAATATGTTTTAACGTGGTAATATTGTTTTATATACAGTGTGTCTCTTAAATGTTAATGTCTGTATTTTTATAATTTTAGCATCAAAAAATTTTTCTGAAGATGCCTTAAATTACAGGGCGAAACGTCGAATAAATGAAAAATTAAAATTTGGTATTTAATTCGGACCTAAACCCAAGAATTTTCCACTTTTGCATACAATAACGGTTCAAGAAAACACGAGATATTATATATATATATATATATATATATATATATATATATATATATATATATATAATATCTATATCAAAAAAGACAACAATGTAAATCTGGAGAGAGAAAAAAGAGATTTTCAAGTAGAATAAAGCTATATCGTTTAAATTTTATTTCTTTATATGATTACATATAATATAGAAACAAACGGCAGCTTGTGCACATAAAGTTAAACTTGTTTAGTGTGTGTTGTTTTATTCCCTCTCATACCTGCATTTTTTTTATTAGACCTTCTCCCCTCAAATGGGACTTAGTACCGTCCCTGTACTTATAAAAAAACACAGATATTATAGCATTTTTTAGTTCTAAATTGAACTAAATATAAACATGTTTAACAAAATAACAGTATAAAATTGAATACTGTCGGATTTTATACGACCCTAACTCTTTCTTTAGCCGTTTTTTTTCTATGTTTATTAAATAAATATATAACTACCATGTCATAAGTTTTTTATTTGAGTGAGTTATATGTTTCGTTAGAAAAACATTTTTAATTGAAAAACTGGTAATATAATGTCTAAACGCTAGAAACGACATGTATCTCTATAAGGAAATTAAAAATCTACGCACGCAATGACGTCATTGCGCGAACCAGACGCAATTGAGACCGTTTAGATATCATACCTTCCGTTTATTATATCATGGTGGGTTGTTCAGTTCCAGCAGTTGTACGAGGCGGTTGTGTTTTCGCTCGTATATTGTTTTGCCGGTACTTGAACGTTTGTTTGGTTTTGGTTTGAACTGTTTTGATTTCAATTTGTTTTTTGTGTGCTTTGACCCGATCATCAGTTCGTCGTTTGCTATAAACTAAACTTGACCTTGTTTACCCGGATCCGGTTATTAGTTATAGATATTGTTTGTGCGTGACATTTAAAGATTGATTTATCAACTGGAAATATTTACATAATATTTACATAAAATTTATCTACATCTTTTTTTTAATTTTCACTTTTTTTGTTCCTTTGAAAATTTTAATTTTTTATTTATTTATAAAATGGCTGAATTTAAGTGCGATTCTTGCCAAAAAATCGTTTCGGAAAAAGACTGTTACAGAATTCGCTGTAGTGGGGAGTGCCGAAGAGATTTTTGTATGGTCTGTACAGGACTGGATAAATCCACGACAAAAGTGCTCTACAAACAAAAATTCAACAACATAAGATTTTTTTGCACTGTTTGCGACTCTCCAACTCTGAAATATTTGCATGATAAAATATCAGATCTCCAAAAGACTCAAATCTCTTCAGAATATCTCGAAGCCCTGGGTTCCTGCTTAAAGAAAAACAACGACATCCTTCCGATCATTGGCGAAATTTACGACATCTTACTCAATCATGACTCCAAATGGAAGATACTGCTAGAAAAAATTGAGGATATTCACAGCCTCCATTCTGGAATATCTGACAGTATACAAGAATCCTTATTTAAATCTATTAAAGAAATTAGGCAGGATACTTTCAATCTATCATCTATTTTAATGGAATCTCAAAATGAATCTGTCAAAGTCCAGGTGCATGATTCATCGAAGGAGCAGTTGACTAAAGAGATGGCTGAGCTGAGGCATAGTGTAAAACAAATGGCACTTACCCTGGAGAAGCTTACTGATAAGCCTAAACAACAATCAATAAAGAAGATATACACCACCGCAATATCAACCCAAACCGATACAACATATGTCCAAATGCCTGTCAATAGGTCTCCAAAAAAAGCTGTTTCCTTCCAGCCCAACAAAACACCCATTATAGAGAAATGGCATTATGTAGTGGTATCCTTAATTCCGTCCACGTATAAATCAAATCAGCTTGTACACTACATCAAAGAAAAATTAGGAACCACGAATTTTGTGCGTTGTTTTCCTATGCTTAAGAATGCAGACACTTTGCGCTCCGATTTTAAAATTGGGGTGCAAAATAAAGATCACTTAATTCAGCTTAAGAACGCTAGTCTGTGGCCACCTGGTACCATAATTGATCCTACCAATGATTCAGTTTCACCAACCCTTATCCAAACGCCGCCCACTTCCACAGCCCATAATGTCTCATCTTCTAGTCATCAAGATGTCAATATAGATATCCCAAAGAGCCGGGGGCTGTCTCCACCAAAGCCTCAATTATTGGAATCACCAGTGACATTTGTGCCTGAGGAGGATAAGTCAGTCATGATTGGCTCTGACAGGGAGGCCATAGCAGCTTGTAGGTCATTGGCACTGGAGGGTTCTAAATTAAGCATGGAGAAAACTGCAAGGAAAGATGATTTTTTGCAGTTTGATCCAATGACTCCACCAAGAGTGCGGCTGTCCCAAGATTCGGATAAAGCAAATGGTCGCTATATATTAGCCAGATTAAGGGATCCTTCCTTACTAAAGACCTTAAGGCTATTTCTTGCTTATCTACACGACCAGCCATCTAGTGTGTGTTTTGAGGGGCATACAAGTACTAGCATTAAATTATTGCTAGCTTCAGAAGGCCTTCCCAGTGACAAGGACTCCCTGCGCAAGTTGTATTATCGCTTCCACGATGCCTATGGGATTGGTTCATCTGAAGTGGACTCAGACCTTGCAGCGTATAGATCTTTCTACTCCTCGGAAAAAATTTTACGGCTCCAAAAAATTCGTGAAAGTACTGGTAAATATTATTCTAGTGGTTCACCATCAAAAAGTAAAAATTTTTAGTCAATATGACGCGAAAAGAGGATCTAGCACCCTCTAGAAAATTGACCAATAGTAATTTTAATCTTTTTTTTCTTAATATTCAGTCCTTAAGACATAAAACAGACGAATTATATCTTTTGTTAGAAGAGCTAAATTTTCCAGAAGTCATTGCCATCACTGAGCACTGGCTAAATATCAATCAACCTGTTTTTATTAAAAACTATACCACAATTGCCAGATTTAATAGAACTAATTTAACTCATGGAGGCACCATGATAATGTCTTTAAACAACGATTTTTCCGAAATATCAAAGTATAATCATTTATTATCTGAAAAAGTATTTGAATTTTCTATCGTTTATCACAATACTTATGACCTTTATATTATTTGTATTTATAGAACACCTGATGCTGATGTGCAATTATTCTGCCATAACCTTCTAAGTTTGCTCGAGTCCCTTCCTGTAAAAAGCAAATTAATCTTATGTGGCGATTTCAATATTGACTTTTCCAGTGTGTGTGCTGCTCAGGAATGTCTTCAGTCCATCTTTGAGTCATTAGGAATTGCCATGCACGTCAACTCACCAACCAGAATTACTAAGACAAGTGCCAGTACTATAGATTACGTTGTGTCTTCTTTTGATCCTAGCTCCGTCGAATGTAATGTCTTAAGTCCAGGTTTCTCCGATCATGAAGCAATTTTCACAAAATTTTCAATTACATCCAAAGCCAAAAATTCCTCTAGACAAGTAGGCCGTATTTTTTCGGTTAGAAATTTCATTAATTTCAAACACCTATGTCAAATAACTGACTGGGACTCTCACACTTATGATGTCGACACTGAATTTTCTCGTTTTATAAAAACTCTAACTAATATAGCTTCTGAATCTTTTCCTCTTAGGCCTATCAAAAATAAAAGAAGTAAACCCTGGTCCACTAAAGGTTTACGTATATCTTCTAAGAACATGCGGTCACTATCTCATTTAAACAAATTTTCGGACAGTGTCTTTTTTCATAATTATGTAAAATCATACAGAAAAATTAAGACTATTAAAGCCGCCAAAGATATTTATTACAATAATAGACTTTCTAACGCCAAAAATGTAGCTAAAGAAACCTGGTCTATCGTAAATGATTTAAGAAACAAAACTCCTTTATCCAACACTATCCTTACCTCTCCTGAGGACCTAAACAATTATTTTGTAAATGTAGCCAAAGATTTGACTAAATCCGTATCTCAATCTAATGACCCAATTTCATATCTCTCTAATCATAGGGTAAACCTGCACAGTTTCTTCTTTTCACCAGTAGTTTTATCAGAACTTCGCAGTACAATTAATGATATCAAAAATAAATCTTCCTCGGGAATTGATGGGCTTACTTTAAAAATGTATTCAAGTCTGCCGGAGTGCACTCTAGAGCATCTGACTGCTTTGATAAATATGTCTTTCCAAAATGGTACTTTTCCAAGCTGCCTTAAAACTGCAATAATCATACCTCTTCACAAAGGAGGTGTTTCAGAAGAAGCTTCGAACTATCGCCCAATTGCACTTCTCCCTACGCTATCTAAGATCATCGAAAGACTGGTTAAAAAAAGGCTTTTATCATTTCTGTCTAGATATGAAATACTTACAAAACATCAATTTGGATTTTTAAGTAACAAATGCACAAGCGATGCCATGTTTTCCCTTCTTAATAGAGTTTACTCCAGCCTAAACAACCATCACGCTACGGCAACAATTTTCTGTGATTTTTCCAAAGCTTTCGATTGTGTGAATCATAATATATTAACTAACAAGCTGCAGTACTATGGATTTAGAGGGGCTCCTCTCGATTGGTTTAAGTCATATCTTAGCAACAGAAATCAAGTTGTGAAAGTTGACAACAGGATGTCTTCTTGTAGGCCAATGGAATATGGAGTGCCTCAAGGCTCGGTACTAGGCCCTATCTTGTTTCTTCTGTTCATAAACGACATGGCTAATTTAAACATTAGTGGAAAAATATGTCTCTTTGCGGACGATACCAGCTTTACGTGGAGCCACCCAGATGTCACGGACCTACATAGGATTGTATCTAATGACCTAATCACCATTAAATCCTGGTGCGATTCTAATCTCCTATGTTTGAACATCTCTAAAACGAAAGTCTTGTCTTATAAAAACACGCTGCAACCTTTTGACCTTAATGGCACCACTATTGATGTCGTAAACTCTGTAAAATTTCTAGGGCTTCTTGTAGATGATTCTTTAAAATGGGATCCACATATCGACGCTTTATCAAGGAAGTTGGGTTCTGCTTGCTTTGCGTTAAGATCTGTTTCCGAGGAGCTTAGCTTTTCTACCTCTAGAACTGTTTATTTTGCTCTTGTTGCGAATTTTTATACTACAAAAAAGAGCTGTTCGTTACCTACTGAGACTTAACAGTAGAACTCACTGCCGAGATTTCTTTAAAAGATATAAAATACTAACCCTTCCTTGCTTATTCATTTTGGAATCGGTTTGCTTAATTCGTAAGCATGCACCTGCTCTATTAGAGAGACCTTCTCACAACTACCCTCTCAGAAACACTGAGCACGATCTCTATCTTCCAACCCCACACTCAGAGTTAATTAAAAGATCAGTAATCTACAATGCAAAAAAAATGCATAATCACCTGCCATATAACATCAAATCCATAATATCTCTGACTTCATTTCGCAAGGCTTTGAAATCATTCTTACTGGAAAGCGCCTTCTACACCGTGAACGAGTTTTACAACACATAAATTTATCCTTATGAACCCCTAGTGTGATAGTTGCCATTACCAACCATTTTTACCGAATTTTGTATATGTATTTTTTTAATTGTTTCGTACTTTTTTATTTTTTACTTTGCTTTTTTATTTTTTTTACATTATATTTATGAAAATGTTTATAACATAGTACGACTGACAAAGTACATTTCTAATGTACTTCTTTTAGGATTCTATTATATTAATATTCTAAATTCTTGATTTAATTATTATTTTTCTATAATATTTATGATGTGTTTTTGTTTTGTTTGCTAATTTTGATGTTTGTAAACTATTTTTTTTTACAACAGCTTTGTCCACAAAATTGTAAAATTTTTTTAACAATAAAGCATTTATTTATTTATTTATTTATTTATGTGATTAGGGTCTGGTAGCATTTTGTCGTAAAGATGAACGCTTTCCACAATTTATGTGTTATGAACAACGTCATGAAATTTTCAGTAAACATTGTAAACAAGATTAGAGTTCTCGAATTACAAAGAAGATTATTCAAAATCTTAGCCGATGAAATTGATTGTCAGTACGGGTATCTACTTCTTCACTCTGAAGTGCGATAAGTAGATGACGAGTGATAACACGTTTTAATGAAGCCATAGTTCATCTGTCATAGTTCAATTTTTTTAAACAACGCGGCGAAACGATTCAGGAACTGGAAAATTCAATTTGGCTTAGAGATTTTGGGTTTCTTGTGGACAGACAAGATTAATAAATTTGCAACTTCAGGGAAGAGATAAAGAACTGGCGGAAATGATTTCCGAAATAAATGCATTCATAAAAAAACTTGAGTTTTGAGAACAAACCTTAGTCAACCGTGATGACCGCATTTTTCTGTTCTTTCAGAGAAGATATTTCAAAATTCAAACTGAGACAGAACTGCGAAGACATCTCTGCAACTGAAATGGAAGTGATTGCATTTCAAAGTGATTTAGCATTGAAATTGTTAGTTTCAAGTACAAAATGTATCTGGCATATAGTAAATAAAGACAAACATTCAGTTCTAAAAGTGAAGAGTTATTTACTTCCACCTATTTGTGCAAATCTTCTTTTTCCAATACGAAGTTGGTCAAGAATAAATACCGCACTCGCCTTACAGCTGAACATCTGGGTAATTGTGTTCTAATAACTGTATAAAATTACACTGCAAATATCAAAAAAATGATCGATGAGTCCAAGCTTCTCATTGAATGTTTTGCTTACTTTTATTAAGTCGTATGTCGTATGCCATTATAGCTATATGAAGATGTTAAATTATCAAAGTAGCTCAACACCTTGAAAAGGTTGGCGACCACTGCTTTAGACCTTAATATTAACATAATTCCTGAAAGATAACAGACAGATAAAAATACACAAAATTAGTACCACGGATCCGATAAACTGATTACTTAACTTTTAACATTTATCTATGGTTAAAGAGATATTGCAAAATAATTGCTGTTGCATTAATATAATTTAATACAAAGTTGTAGCGATATAGAGCGATTTAAGCGACCATTAAAAATGTTATCCTAAACAGGCTATATCGCCCAGACGATATAAGAAAGAAATTTCAGTCCGCTAACGGCCCAAAGTGTCCCAGATTTTTAATGCAGCAGACATTTACGAGAGTCTCCCTAAATATCTGCTCAGTTTACGGTGATATAGATGCAAAAAAGTTTTATTATATCCCGGCTTATTGTTCGGACTTGGCAGAGAAAAAGATTTATTATATACGGGGTGTCCGTAGGGCTGTCGCTTTTAATAGTCACCATTATTTTATCCAGGGCGACTCTTAATTCTTTATTAAATTGTTTTGGGTTTATTGCACATAAAAACTTATCTACTCTATTACGTACTTGTTCTCCTTAATTTCTGTTATTAATCTAGAAATACTTACTTCATAAAGGATCTTCTAAACACAGTAATAATAGTATATATTTCATTTTAAAAATTGCGTTCCAATGAAATCCGATGAAAATATTTTGGAGAATACGTAGTTTCCAGATCATATCGCCTAGTATGTCGGGTATTATTTATAGATTTCACATATACAACTAAAGTAGGTTTCTGTATCATAATAGCAGTTATTTAAGATACAAGCCCTTTCTCCTCGTGATATATCTACTCTCCACCCTACGACTTAAAATTATATCTACTCCTCTTCCTGTCAAATATCACAGAAAATATAGCTAAACGCAGGAGATACATAATCAAATGGCGAAAACGTGGGCTCTGAAATGTTCACCCGCTCAAGAAGATCAGTAAAACTCGATAGTGTTGCACCAGCGCGCAGCGTTGCCATTCATGCTAGATACTCAAGTAAATACGCTGTACTTCAGGTATGTGATAGACAACGGTGCGGTCTACAATGCAATGCACGTACAGGGTGGCCGTTTTATTATCGGACGATACCTTATCTCGTAACCTGTAAAAGATAGCAAAAAAAGTTACAAACAAAAGTTGTTGGAGGTAATCTGAAGTTTTATTCTATGTATATTTTATATCCACAGGGTGTATAGTTTTTCGTGGACTGGTACCAACTTTCTTATTTTAAATGGGACACCCTAAATATTATGCGATTTTTAGAGGCCTTGGAGAGGGGTGAACAGATTCTTCTGGCCAAGTTGAAGGCTATGGGTCTTTCTGAGCACCTAATTGAGTGGCTGGAGAGCTTTCTCACAGACAGAACTCAGGCCGTGAAGATAAATATCGATATATCCTTAACTATTGAGGTAACGTCAGAGGCTCCCCAAGGCTCCCATTGTGCCCCACTCCTGTTTATTATATTTGCATATATCATGTTTGCGGACGATCTGAAGATATTTAAGGTTATCAAACAGGAGGGGGACTCATTGGAGTTCCAACATCATCTGGACTCTCTTTCGCGGTGGACGCAGGATAAACACTTATATCTGAATGTTGGAAAGGGCTTTCATATTAGTTTTTTTTCGTTTCAAACAAAGATTTCCAACAACTTACTACATTAATGGCATTAATCTATCTTACTCCAAGACCATTAAAGACTTGGGAGTTGTATTTGACGAAAGGCTAACTTTCAACGAGCATGTATATAGGGTGAGTGTGAAGAGTATGCGAATGTTGGGATTTGTGTTCAGAAATTATGATGCATTCTCGGTTCGGACTACAAAGATGGTGCATTGCTCCCTCGTTAGATCGTGTGTTGAATATGCAACTGTTATTTGGTCGCCTTTTTATCAAAGCCACAAAGACCAGATTGAAAAGGTTCAACACCGTTTTCTTAGATTTATGGCACTTAGGATGGGTATTAGCATGACTGACTACCACAGAGGCGACATACTAAATTTCCTAAATTTAAGTACGCTGGAAAGTAGGCGTTTGATGCGTGCTTTGTGTATAAACTTCTGAACGGAATGATTGATTCACCACATTTGTTATGCAAAATAGGACTGCATGTACTCAGGAGGAGGCCAAGAAATAGTGATTTGTTTTATGTTACATTTGACATATTTAATTGCAGTCTTTCTGGCTTCAAGAAAATCATTGTATCCCAGTTATTGTGATTTGATATTTATTTATATTACTCGTTTCTCTGTTTTAGTATAATATGTATATACATATCTAAGTTTGTTGATATACACATATTTACTGTAAAAAATGTGTATAAAAGGGGGTTACCCCTAAATTTCGTAAAATAAAATAAAATCGTTTTTTAAATAATGAGGACTTATTTTCTGGTAGAATGGGCTCTACTTTAGTAGACTATGTCAATATTTTCGGAATTAACAAATACAGGGTGGTCAAAAACTAGCATTTAAAAATTAATTGTTGAGTCATTTTTTTGAAATGCAAACCCCATAATTTTATAAGTTTATCTCATTAAGCTTTAAAAATGAGTGGCACTTTGTTAAAGAATGTCTATTTCAAAAATTTTTAGTTTTCCAATATTGGACGATAATGTATCGTCCCATAATAAAACGGCCACCCTGTACATTCGCGACGAATTCGGGAAAATGCTTTCGGGGGGTGTTAGATGCAAATATTTTAATTGTGGAAATTCAAGACTGAATTTTACAGTTACGCTTTTTCGATTTCCAACTAAATGTAAGGATACTCGTGAAAAGTGGATTTTGAATTGTGGCAAGTTATTAATACAATGACGTCATCAAACTGATGATTGAATAAATATGAAGCCCTAATCCAAGAGGAACATATATCTTCGGAGCTCATTATGGAGTATTCGGCTTTTTAAAAAAAGTTTAACTAATTCATTGAGATATATGGACAATATGAACAAAACTACTTATACATATATTTTCATTTTGTAATGAAAGTAGAGAATGCGAACCGGCATGACATGTATTGGTATTGCACTAATATTTTTATACATTTTTGGGGAAGGTAAAGCGGTATGAAGTTACGAGGGCTAAAAATGTAGTTTAAGATTAGGTTTCCTACCCTAAAAGAAACAAATATTGTTATTATTTTTTGCATAAAGTATGGCGTGATGGGGTTGAGTATGTGTAGTGAGGGTCTACTGAAAATATCATCATTAATATCACAGGACTTTTGAAGTCGTGAGCCGAGGACAAGAGTATTTCTAATCATCTTTGTATAAATTAGAACGAGATGGGATCGGGGAGGGGTTAAAAAAATTAATTGAAAACATTGCCCTCCTAGACACAACTACTTCCATTAATCTTTAAAAAAAAAAGGGCAGGATAGGTTCGAGGGGTTGTGGGAGAGCTAACTGAATTGTCGGATGAGATAAATATTTGGATTAAATTTTGCTGAGCAGTGTTGTGGGGGAATTGGGCTGAGGAGGTCTGCGGAGGGATAACTAAAAACATCGTAAGATATGTATTTCAAACAACTGTTGAAGTCTAGGAGACAAATATTCGTATTGTTTCTTGAGAGGGGTTTGGAGTGTTAATTGGAAATGTCGGGAAAGATAGTTCATATTTCGGGAAAGTAGGCAGAATGAGGGGGTGGTTACTTGAAAATATTGCAGATTCTCTCTTTCAGAATTCTTATCCTCGAAAAGCTATACAGGATGTTTAGAATATATGGACCATGACTAAACGGGAGATTACTTGGCATACAATAAATTTAAAAAATATAGGTCCCCTGTATATTCAAACCAGATTATTGGATTGGAATAAAACTCGGTGTAGTAAGAAAATGAACAGAAATACTTCCCTGTATAACAGCCCATATGTTACTAATATATAGCCTGTATAGGAGAAGTATTGTAATGGCGAAAAATTTCGACAAACATAAGTTGGGTTTTTTGACGTTCTAGTGAAATGTGTATGATGTTTGTTTGGATGTGTAAACAAAATTTGTGCCCACGATAACGTGAGAATGGTCAAAACAATTCGTTTCAAATTTGTATCAAAAATAGTCATTGTCTCGCGGGGAATAGATTTTGGAAGTCATATGCGTAGATCTTTCATATTTTTAAAAGAGATGTAGAAATATAAAAAAAATATTTGAAAAGCGGTAATCAGTAATAGTTGGAGTAAATAATTTGGCATCACTAAATTGTAAAAGTCGTTCGCGTAAATAGTATTGAAAAAAGTTATACAATATTTTTTAAAACAGAGAATTATTTTTTATATACAAAGTGACTTCATCCACTATACAGGGTATCCCAAAAGGCATGAAACAATGATGTGTAGGCGAAATAATGTCTCAAAAGCGTTTAGTTTGTTCAAAAAAACGGTTAAACACGTCAAATTTATTTTATCTGTATACAAAAACTTTTTTTTTTACTATATAGGTTAGTTCTAGGGCTATGAAGTAGTCTCCTAAAAACAAAAATTACTTTTTATTTCAAAATCAAGAAAATACGTATAATTTTTTTGTAAGCTTTTTCTTTACTGTGCAGGTTAGCTTTGGGGGAATAAAACGCCCCTCTTAGAGCAAGTACATTTTTTTTATTTGAAAAGCGTTTAGCTTTTACAAAACGGAGCAGATTTCTTTTATCTCTATCAAAATAATTTCATTTACTATCCAGGGTAGCTAGATAAACAGTCCCGCAAAAAAACATTTTTTATTTAAAAGTTAGCTTTTTAAAAAATGATAAAACCCGTCAAGTTTGCTTTACCTTTTTGCATGTAAAAGCAATATTTTCCATTTCGACTAGGGGGACGGACCACTCCTGAAAATAAAAATAAACCTGTAAGTTTTTATACAGGGTGAAACATGCTCAATTTGTTTTATTTTTTATTTAATTTTTTATAATTTAAATGACGCTCGTTTATCGCTCTCCAATTTACAAGTGTCAAAAAGGAAGAGCCTTCATCTGACCTCACTAGGACGCTTCTATTGTCGGAGGTACTCGCCACGGTATATTTCAACATGAAACTTACAATTGTTACACAGTTCAAAATATCTCGAAAATTAATTTACATTTTAAATATAGATGCTTGTTTAATATCTATTTATTATTATTTGTAACATTTTCAGCATATAGGGGAGTACACAATTCTGGATTACAAGCTGAAATGTCCCCCTGCAATATTTGTTCCCTAGTGAAATAAGATTGAAACTGCATCTTTTTTTTAACTGAATTTTTAATCACTTTCGGCTTTTAATGATCACAACAACATATTAACATAGGATTACAAATAACTTCCGAGGCAACAAAAATTGATAAAATAGAATATACAACTTTAGGCCCACGATTTCTGACTCACCCTGTAGTTTGCGAGGTATGCAATGGCAAAAAATTTCCTTACAGAGACGACTGTGTTTTTAATAGTACCTAGATTCGTTAAAAATTACAAATACTTATAAATTTGTTCAAGCACTGCAAAAACTCTTTGTAAAAGACTAATTATAAAATTACGTTTTGAATAACATATAAAAGGGGGGTTGAGAGACAATTTAATTAATATAAAGGGAAAGCAGTTCCAAAGTTTAGATAGCTTGTTTATTTGAGAGACAAATAATGCAAACTTCAAATAGCACTAGAAAGTTTGCACCTTTTAATTTTGAAGTTTCAAGTGCAAAGCGCACTAAAATGTTTTCTTTTTAATTTCTATTCCGAATGCTAAGATGAAAAGTTTTGTTTCGATGGACGTAATTACTTTCTTGAATCTTGCATAGCCTAAAGCATAATTTACACGAAGAATGTAAAAACTTAAATGAACCTGTTAAGCGATTTGCCTCCGTGAAATTGCTCTAGTGTAAGGTCCACTTTTACCAGTCTTCAAGACTAAATTAAAACAGCTGACATGAGTATTTTTAATATGTTTTTTTTAAATTCAATTACCTTGTTTTATATATATATATATATATATATATATATATATATATATATATATATATATATATATATATATATATATATATATATATATATATATGGAGTTTCTGGACCAATTGATTTATATTCTTAGGAGATTTTCTTGGGTTTTTGGTCTGAATTATCTTTTTGAAAAATAAAACTTGTTTATTCTTCGGAAATCGTTTTAATTTGTTTTTTTTTCTTTTTTTCCCAAACGTTTCGGCAACATGCCTTCATCAGTGGATTTTAATACAGGTCACTAAAACTAACAAACAATGCTGTTTTGGATTCTTACTTATAAACATGTCTACTTTTTTTTTGTTTTGTGTAAGAGGATAAAAATGTTCTTTTATATACATATGTATGGATGTATATGTATATAAAAGAACATTTTTATCCTCTTACACAAAACAATAAAAAAGAAAAAAGTAGACATGTTTATAAGTAAGAATCCAAAACAGCATTGTTTGTTAGTTTTAGTGACCTGTATTAGAATCCACTGATGAAGGCATGTTGCCGAAACGTTTGGGAAAAAAATAAAAAAAAAAAAAAACAAATTAAAATGATTTCCGAAGAATAAACAAGTTTTATTTTTCAAAAAGATAATTCAGACCAAAAACCCAAGAAAATCTCCTAAGTATATATATAATATATATATATATATATATATATATATATATATATATATATATATACATATATATATATATATATATATATATATATATATATATATATATATATATATAATGTGTTTTCATCCCGGGTGTACATCCGTTCACTAATATCGTTCTGAAAAGAACAATTTTGCTGAGGTTTCGCCAAAATCACACTTGGCATTTTCAAAGCTTCTCGCGTCCGAATAGAGACTGAAGTGTTAGTGACTGCGAAGCCTCCTTTTACATTACACACGGGGCCGAAGGTTATATCTGAACAGCTGTTGGTCGTTATTTGTGTTTTCCGGATGGTGCTGTTGTTATATATATATATATATATATATATATATATATATATATATATATATATTTCGAAGCTTTCTTTCTCGAGTCCGAATAGAGACTGAATCCTTCCAGCAGATAAAGGAAACGCAACTGTGGTTATAAATACCCGATTAGACCCGACAATGTACCTAGAAAAAACAACTAAAAATAAAATAAAAAGTTCACCAATAAACCCCGAAATTTAACAAAAAATCGTACCAGGGAAAAAGTCGAGCAGATGTCCTAAACTCTATGGTTTACCAAAAATACACAAACCAGGGGCGCCCATCAGACCTATTGTTAGTGCTGTTACTTCGCCGCTACAAAAACTGGAGAAATATATTTCTGAAATTATGCAACCAGCTGTAGAAAAAGCTGATTCCTTTGTAAAAAACTCGGAGCATTTCACTCGAATTATACAAGACATCGTTCTTGAAAAAGACGATATCATAGCAAGCCTAGATGTCAAATCGTTATATCCTAGTATTCCCATCGACGAAACATTGGACAAGATTACTATGAACAAGGATTTCCAGGCACATATAATACAACTCTCGGAGCATTGCCTTAAAAATACTTATTTTTCATTCAACGGGAAAATGTATAAACAAATGGATGGTGCTCCAATGGGGTCCTCGCTTTTACCAGTCGCGAGGTTATTTATGATATACTTCGAGAAAGAAGCTCTTGAGAAAGCAAGTTTAAAGCCCAAGTTATGGATTCGTTAAGTGGATGACATATTTATTACATGGCAACATGGTCATGCAGAGCTCGAAAAATTTCTGACTCACGTAAATTCAATCTACCCCAGAATACAAGTTACTCTAGAGTTAGAGAGGAAAACAACAAACTACCATTTTTAGATGTTCTGGTCACAAAACTCCATAACGGACATTTCGAATACACCGTGGATAGAAAACCAACACATACAGATAGATATTTAAATGCAAAATCACATCATCACCCAGCACAAATTCAAGCTATGGCAAATACCCTAATATCCAGAACCGTGCGATTAACTGAAAGACAGACGAGACAAAACGAACTTAAGGTAATATCTAGTGATTTAAAGAAAAATGGCTACACAAATCGCACCATAGAGAAAGCTATTAATGCACAGGGTTCCCGAACAACGAATAACAAAAATTATGAATCGGGAAAGCAACAAATAGTCTTACCATAGGTAAAAGGCACAAGAGACAGAATCGGAAGAATTCTTAGGAAACACAACATACAAACAATACACAAGCCACAAACAACTATAGGTAAACTACTTGGAAACCCAAAAGATAAAATTAAACTGGAAAACCACGGAGTATACAGCATTCCGTGCCAGGACTGTGAAAAGTTGTACGTGGGGCAAACTAACAGGAGAATATCAGCAAGAGTGAAAGAACATAAACTCAGCAACAAACAAACAACCTCAGCTTTATTCCTATATCATCATGAAACCGGCCATAAAATAAATTTCGATGGGTGTAGGGAGATCGCCAATAAAGAACATTATAAGACCAGAGTAATCCGAGAAGCCATAGAAATTGAAAAATAAGATGATTTGAATAAAAGGGACGAATCATTAAAACTATCAACAGTATGGAAGACAATAATAAAGGCCGCGCAGATATAACCTTCGGCCCCGGGTGGGGGGTATAAAAGGAAGCGTCGCAGTCACCAACACTTCGGTCTCTATTCGGACGCGAGAAAGAAAGCTTCGAAAATGCCAAATGTGATTTTGGCGAAACGTCAGCAAAACTGTTCTTTTCAGAACGACAGTAGTGAACGGATGTACACCCGGAATATAATATATATATATATATATATATATATAAATATAAATAAATATATATATATATATATATATATATATATATATATATATATATATATATATATATATATATATATATATATATATATATATATATATATATATATATATATATATATATATATATAAATATATATATATATAAATATATATATATATATATATATATATATATATATATATATATATATATATATATATATATATATATATATATATATATATATATATATATATATATATATATATATATATATATATATATATATATATATATATATATATATATATATATATATATATATATATATATATATATATATATATATATATATATATATATATATATATATATATATATATATATATATATATATATATATATATATATATGTTGATTTTTACTCCTTCACGGATGGAAAAATACAATGTATTTTCATTCCGGGTGTACATCCGTTCACTACTGTCGTTCTGAAAAGAACAGTTTATGAATTATTATATATATATATATATATATATATATATATATATATATATATATATATATATATATATATATATATATATATATATATATATATATATATATATATATATATATATATATATATATATATTTATATATATATATATATATATATTTATATTCGAAAAAATTGGTCCGTATCGTTTATTTTATACTTTGTCAAGAGGCTCATCGAAATCATGTAGTTTTAGCTTATATCTTCTTGCGACTGGGTCTAGATGTCAACAAACTCTATATTTTACAATTTTGAAGCTCGTTGTAATACTCATTCCTTACTAAGAAGTATTTACAGCTATAATAGGAAACGAACGCTAACAGTTTTTTTCAACAACAATTTATATAACGAGTTCTGCACTCATGCAAATATACACGTAAATAGTGAGATATCGTCGAAACTTGTCGGCAAAAATATTAGTTTTAAAATTACATCTGGACCTGAGATGTCTCAAGAGTTGACGGTGTGGATATTTACAAATAAATTCTATGCGAGCTGTATAGATCTTTTTAGTACCATATATCAAGGTATATTTTAACTTTAAAGCTTTTTTTATTTGTAGAAAGGAGTACACTCAAATCCAAACAACCAATGATATGAATGAATTCAGTCGGATTTCATCGAGAGTATTGGAGTAATTGAGTTAACAAATGCGGCGACGTTCTCTTATTTCATCTTAAAGGTTATTGCATGATTTACCCTTGAGATGCCTTAAGGGCGAAATAATAATCAGGTCTTTTTAAACGTAATAGGAAAAATTTCCATCTGGCCTCATCTAAATTTCACATAGGTAGCAATTCTGCGCTAGCTCTATCGGCCAGCAGTACGGCGGTGCCTTAAATAAGTTATTACACATTGTTATTTCATGTATAAAGTATAATAAAATTATAAGTAGTACATAGTATTTATCTGCTTTGCTAGGGTGAAGATGTTGGTCAACAATTTGGCTGCCACGCTACGTGACGTCATATGACCCCAAAAATAAAAATTTAATGAAATTGGTTCGTTTCCTGTTTTTGTACGTGTTGATACTGACACAAATATTTTATCATTTGATAGTCTTCTATCTCTGGAAATCTTTCCTGATAAATTGTTGCAGATAAATGTACGTTGTTTCATACTTCATCTTAAATAAGCATAAACATATTCTACCACACGAGAATATCACTGTAGGATTCAAATGGGGCCTAGGTGTTGTGGCTGTAGTGAGTTTTTAAATACGATGTTGTAGGCCGATACTCGGTGGAAATCCTTAATAAAAAATATTAACGTAACGTCCGAAGAAGCTACTGTCTAGCGAAACATGTTACGTGTTGTTAACAAATATAGTGGAAGTGTTTGTAAAAAATAGTTTTGTTTTACATTTTACATAATATTATCCAATTTTTGTTTCGGTATACATAATTACACTTTACAGTTTGAAACAAATTATGATTCTTAATATGGGTAACACCCAATTATCTTTTGTTCTAGCAGCGTTTGCCTCCATACAAAACTCGCTTTTCGCTGTTTTTATTTCGAAGTTGCAATTTAATTAATTTTTCTCGCACCCCAACTTTAGCGAACCAAATATGGCAAGGTCCAAGAGTTTCAAATGTGACTCGAATAAGCAGAGAAATTTAAAATGGGTAAGTTTTTGCTTTCGCAATCTCATTTATTTGGAAATTTACGTGTAAAGCGTCTCCATTCCAAACAATACAGATACACTTTTTATTTGCTATGCACGAAATAAAAATATTCAAAAAGCGTTAGTTTTCAGTATTATGTCTGTTCTCACACAATTTTGATAAAATTGGCGGGTAAATTTAAGGTTGTTAAGTTCAGAAATAAAGTGACACCGCTTATTATTGAAAACAACGTAAATAAATCTTGAGCAGCATTATTTTTCTTTCTAAAATATGTTGAACTACGTCTTTCAATATTCAAAAGTACCTGTAGCCTGTTGTAAAACTGACATGAGATGGACATGTGTATGTTTGTCAATGTCCACGAATTATTTTATAAGAATGCCAAACGTGCATCTACAACAAAAATCATTAATAATCCACTTAATTGTTTTAATTTATTTCTGAGACAAATTATGGAGGCAAAACAATACCTTTGTCCTCATCAAAAATCATGCAGGGGACAACTGTTCCCTCTGCTTTCCACTTCCTACGCTCCTGGAAGGGGATACAAAAATAATTCTCGCATGTAAACTCCTGCTACTCTAGGAACGGCTTTGGAAGCCTGTATCTTAGGTTAGGTTCCTAATTATATATATATATATATATATATATATATATATATATATATATATATATATATATATATATATATATATATATATATATTGATTCAAATTTGGATGGAGATTGTATGTAAGAAAAATGAAGTATTTGGTATATTGAATATTTTTATTTACCATTGGCGTGCTTTTTCGGAAAAATTATATTAGGGCTTATTTTAGATGATTCTCTCTATCAGATTTAGAATCAGCATACCCAAGAACCCCTTAATTCATGTTTCAATTCATTCAAATCTCAAGAGCTTATTTTAGCAGAAAAAAATTTATTTAAGTCAATTTATTTATAAGTGGTTTATTTCGAACTGCGGTAACAAAATTACAAATTACGTTATTTTAAATTTTGGTCTTTTCAACTTAACTACCTTCTAACACAATACACTTTTCAATAATTCTTCTTAACCGTCCGTTCACTTTTCGTAAAGTTTGGGGGGTAATTTCCTGACACGCTTACCTAATTCTAAGGCAAAGTTGCTCTCTATTACGCGGCCGAGTAGCATACACTTTATTTTTCAAGTGTCCCCACAGAAAAAACTCACAAGGAGTAATATCCGGCGATCTGGGAGGCCGTGGTCCTAAAGGACTCTTTCTACCTATCCACTTCATTGGGAAAATTGCATTAAAAAGTTTCGAACGTCAGAGAATTATGTGCGGGGGCACCACCTAATTGAAAATATAAGTTTTGTCTCTGCTGCGCTAAAGGCAATTCCATGAGAAAATCATGAAAATCATTTTGTTAAAAATGTAGAAAACTTTCTCCGTTCAGGTTATTCAGGAAAAAAGGTTTAACAATTCGTTCGTTGAATATGCCACACCACACGTTCACTTTTTCACAGTATTTGTTTTTACAATTAATTACCCAGTTAGGATTTTCGATTGCCCAAAACCTACAATTTTGGCTAGATACCACACCGTTTGTCGTAAACGTTGCCTCGTCAGTAAACATTATATTCTTTAAAAAAAAAGTCTGTCGTTGAGATAGTTACCTTGCAACCATAAGCAAAATTCAAACCGCCGCGCCGTTCAAAATCACCATTTAATAGAGTATGTAGACATTTTGGTTTAAATGCCCTAATTCTATTGCGTTTTAAACACCTTTATACTTTATTTTTGGTTAAATTCAGTATCCTCGTAACTGTCCTTATGCTACCTTTTGGGTTGTTTCTAAATTCTGCCAAGATACGTTCGTCGACTGGGTAGTGTGTTGGATTCAAATTGTACCTTCTTGGTCTGGTCTTGAGAACCGCTCCAGTCCTTGCGAACATCCTGTTAATTTTGGCAACGGTATCGTGAGAAATTGGTGTTCGATCATAATGCCGTTGATTGAATATTCGAGCAACCTCACGCTTACATCTTTCATCTTCACCAAATAAGCGGATAATTTCCACTTTTTCTCCATTTGTAAGAATTACTCTTCGATTTTGTGCCATTTTACTGATAATTATTAAGAGTTAAGTAACACTGCTTGACTATTGACAGTTCGTACTAATTGATAAATGGCAAACAAAAACTTTTGTTTCAAAGCACTCTCTGATTAATGTGCTCAAGAGCAACACAGGTTGGCATGTTTTTTAAATATAAAGAAGAACCTTTTCAAAGAAATTATTAATTTTCAGGTATGTTCTGGTAATTGCAAATGTGATTTAGACCTTACTATACTTTTAAAACAATAGTTATTTTTGTACCTAGAAACGTAGGACCAAGGCAAATAAACTATACGAATAACAAAAAAGTACTTTAGTGCCATGGATATCGGAAAATCATTAAATCAAAACTTTTTGTTACAATTTGATATAATGTAATCGTTAAATAATGGCTTACTTCGGTGCCGATTTTCAGCATTTTAATATTAAATTGCTATTTTAGAATTCTTTACCTACTGCTGATTTAAAAAATTGGCTTTTCATGAGAATAAATCCTGATATCTCAGTTAATATTAGTGCGAGTTCTTTCAAATTTGGATGGCGATGTGGTGTATGTTGGAAAAATGAAATATTTGGCATAGTGAACATTTTTATTTACCATTGGCGTGGGTTGTTCAAGGGTAAAAAGGGGTTGATTTTTTGGGAAAAATATATTAGGGCTTATTTTAGATATCAGCTTTAGATCAGCATCCCCAAAAGAGTCTTAAGAGGCAACTATGACAAAAAGAAAATTTTAATTAATTTATTTAAGACAATTTTTAATTATTTTTTTAACTTGTTTACATAATGATGATAATACGCCTATGTCTTTCTTATCAGCAGTAAAGAAATCTAAAATAGCCATTTAATATTAAAATGCTGGATATTGGCAACAAAGTAAACCATAATTAAATTTTAACGATGTGTGGTGTGGCATTATTCATCGAACGAATCGTTGTTACCTACTTTTTTCATGGATAACTTAAACGAGGTAGTTTTCTACATTTTTAACAAAATTATTTTCATGATTGTCTCATGGAATTGCCTTTAGCGCTGAGACAAAACTTATACCTTCAATTAGATGGTGCCCCAGCACATAATTCTCTGACAGTTCGGAGCTTTTTAAATAAAATGTTCCCAATGAAGTGGATAGGTAGAATAAGTCCTTTAAAACCATCGCCTGCCAGATCGCCGGCTTTACCCCTTGTGATTTTTTCTGTGGGGGCACTTGAAAAATAAAGTGTATGCTATATCGGCCGCGTAATAACTTTGCGTTAGAATTTGTCAGGAAATTTCCCAAACTTTACGAAAAGTGAATGGACGGTTAAGAAGAATTGTTGAAAAGTGTATTGCGTTAGAAGGTAGTTATGTTCAAAAGACCAGAATGTAAAATAATGTAAATTATAATTTTGTTATTGCAGTCAGAAATAAACAACTTATAAAAAAATTGACTTAAATTAATTTTTTTTTGCTAAAATAAGCTCTTGAGATTTTGAAAATACGAATTAAGAGGTTCTTGGGTATGCTGATTCTAAATCTGAAATGAGAAAATCATCTAAAATAAGCCCTAATATCATTTTTCCGAAAAATCAACTCCTTTTTACCTCTCAACACCGCACGCCAATGGTAAATAAAAATATTGAATATGCCAAAAACTTCATTTTTCTAACATACAATCACCACCCAAATTTGAATCAAATCGCATTATTAATAACTGAGGTGTTAGGGTGTGTTCACGAAAAGCGGGACACACTGTATATATATATATATATATATATATATATATATATATATATATATATATTTATTTATGTATATATATATATATATATATATATATATATATATATATATATATATATATATAAAAATATCATTTAGAATCTATAGTTATAATATGTCATATTCAGTACTGATTTAATTGTTACAATTAATTATTATTATAAACGAAATCCAAAACCAATGTTTTTTCGTGTTTCGTCTCAAAATCATTTAATTTTCGTTCCTAACTAATTTATAACAATATCTGATGCGAATTTGCTAGTGATTTATTGCCGTAGTATTGATTATCACGGCTTTGGGCAGACACCTAATAATAAATTTCTACGTTAGCCTCAATCCCAAATATTAAATTATAAGTTTGGATATGTGAAAGCTAAAGCTTGTATAATACCTGTCAAGATTAAGAATATTTAGGATACCTTCTTAGAACTTTTAAAATAATGTTGGTAGGTAAAAACATTTCGAATAAACGAAAAAATTAATTCCCCTAGATTAAATAATCGCCTTTATATTACAGAAATGCATATTTACATAGACAGTGTAATAATATTCAAAAAAAATGGCACCACAATGAGGCGAAGTCGAATATTGGGTGTAAATATTCTCCATTTATTTCTTAGAACAATAATATCTCTTTGGTATCATTTAAGCTTAAATATTATAATTGTTTCTTTAATAATACGGATTCGGCTTTATAGACTATTTGGAGATGCCAATTACAACACATATTATTCAATGTGCTTCTTATTGGTTCGTCCTTTATTTCCAGCATATGCTTCCTAACTCATTGTTAAGATACCAGTTTTTAATGCGGACCATATGTGTTCCAATCCCTGTTCAGGCGGATAACATTATTTTTAAATTTTTTTTTAACAAAACTTACACTTAATAAAAATGCGGATCAGATTAGATTATGATTAGTTAGGCTTAGTATAAAAAAAGGGCGAGTCTATATTAAAAAAATGATTTTTTTAAACAAAACCTATACTGTTACGTGGATCTATCCCGTTACCGTTAGGTTAGCTCAGGTTCGTCGATAAAACCATCATTAAAGCTCTAAACTATCATTAAAGGCAAAAAACACACCTTAAATAATCGAAAATCAGATTTCAGATAAGCGCCTGTTCCTAAGTGGTGTGATTGGGTTGCTGCGAGGGAAATTTAGGGGTGTGGAGCGAATAGGAGTTGGATACGTCTGGAGAGGCTTATTATTTCACAAACACACTTTCTCATTTCATACTTAAACCGCTTTACCGACTTTAAATCTTTTAGGTTTTTAGGTATGTGTCGGTATATGTGCGGTGACAAAAAGGGATCTGACCCTTGTCCGAGGAAGTTTGTAGTATTTATTACCTAGTACATATTTGCTCTTTATGTCTAGTATCGTAAGCGTATTTTATTGCTATAAGAACACGTCTATGTTTAAGCTGCCGAATCAAAATTTTCTTTATAAAAGTTGGCCTAATATCCAAGAGGTCAAACTGCTGATATTGGTCATATGACGGGAAATACTCTTTCTGTCCCAATTTTGAGTGATTATAGAATGTTCAGCATACAAATTTATATCGTATACGGCATTTCACTAAAGGATAGTCTATGGTTTTGAATTCAGTAATATCTAATATTATTGTTAATTATCTAAACTTGAATGAAATAAAACTTAATTTTTTTGAAGAGTTGCAAGTTAGTAATTCAAAAAACAATAATATTGCAAAGGTGGACACATTTTGAGTTTGGCTAAATATTTTTTACAGAAGCAACGCCCTCTATGATATCTTATGTTTGAATAAATCGTCAAAATACGATGATATATTAGGTTTGTTCCAACAAACATAGATATAAGTATTTTTTTGCTCGAATAGTTTTAAATGCTCATTGTTTTCACAATTGATGCAATGAAATATCTACTTGTAAAAAATTAAGCATGGAACATTTTATTTTCTTTATTTAAATTTATTAATAAACGAGTAATTATTTTAAAACAAGCACAATTAATTATACTTTCAATGAAATGTGAATATTCATATCAGAGGCTGTCTTAGATGTAATGTTCTTGATATTTAAATAGCTAAAGGCAAAAATAAAAATATAAAAAATACAAAGTTGGATTTTAAAAGAACATATATTTGACTTAAAACAAAAATATCTAAGAATTGTAGTAAATAAGAGTTATTAAGATAGGCTCTTGTTCCTGCATGTAGTTAATATTAAGTGAAACGGTAGATATAAATCAGTGTATACAGGATGGGCTTTTGTTGGTGTGTGGACGATATGTTACACTAAACCTATTAGAGATAGAAAAAAAAATATTTATAAAGGTTACACGGAGTTTAGAGATGCAACATCTACAAATATTTTCATGTACAGGGTGCGTCTTTTTTTTCGATTCCAGTAGACGAATGAAGTGTTTATAACATACTATAAGCCTAATTCAACTGTTTTTGAACTATTCAAGTTTCAAAATTGAAATTTTCAAATTTCAATAGACAAAATAAATTTTACATTCCTTAGTTTTTTTATGGCCTTTCTTATGGTAATATATTTAACTTATATATGGTATATAAAAAACTCTTAGTTTTCGTGGTGGAATTGAAATATCATGTCATATGTAGGGCAGGTATTCCATCAAGAAATCTTTTCGCTCCAAATTTTTTTGTTATGCCCTGTAAATCTAGAAATATTTTTACGTTAAACGTCTCCAAAGTCATTGTAATTCTTATAAAGTTTATTTTTATCGCTAATAGGTTTAGCGTAACATACCGTCCTTCCACTAATGATCCACCCTGTATACAAGGTTGGCAGATATTAGCATCTAAATTCGGGATAATTAGTTAGAGGGAAGTCGAAGGTAACTTATGTGTTAAACTCATAAATCTCATGCTTTAAAAAAGTTAACTTTTTTCTCTTGCTTGAACCAGTGGTGTGCGGCGTATTGACAATTGTATTGCAGCTGATTGATTTCTCCCCTTCGACTTTTGTTTCGTGTTGCTGCTTGTGGACCTTTCAGATTTTCAGTCATCTGTGTAGTGTATATTGGGTTTATTGAGATTTTAATTTATTACAGATTGTTACCTCTATTATATATTAAATATGTGTGAAATTTATTTAAGAATCCTATACTGTATAGTTTAACCATTTATCTAATACACTTATCGCCTAATGTTATCTTTTATTTTATACATGGTTTTCGGCCCCACAAAATGATGATATTGCTTCTAAATTCTGTTCACAAGTTGTTCCAACACTGATTTAATTTTGTTATCGTTTAGGGAACTGTGCAAGACAAAGCAGGCGCACAAAACAGATCTCGGCGATTCTAGTAACCATCCTAGAAGGATAAAAATATGGAGTTAGGTGTAAACCTTTCATACTTATTGACGATCTTCTGTGCGTCTTCTTTTTTACTTCTCTCCTAAAAATGTCAAAAAAATGCTACTAAAAACTGCCGTTTTTAGTAGCATTTAGCTGTAAATTATCCAATTTATCTCAAATTTTGTACATAAATCGGATATTATGTAGGAATTGATTAGTAAAATCTTGGTACGGATGTAAGATGGCGAAACAAAATGGCGGTTTAATAGATGAATGATGAACTGATTTCAAATTGTGTGTCATAACTAATTGTAGTATAGAGCAGTGGCGGCTCCTGGTGAATTATATTGAGAGGTCAATAACAAATTTAAAAATAGGCATACTTAAAATAAAAATAATTATCTTATCTTTAAATTGAGCTTTAAATTCTCTTGAAATTCAGGTTTACTCTTCATTCTTTAGAATTGGAACAATGCTGAATGCTGTTAAAATTGCACGCACATTCCTTTTATAAGCGATTTCTCGATACTTAACATTGCTAAAGCGGATACTCTGTCTTGGCCCAATTCCCTGACAAAATTTATAAGCCATCGAAAAACCCCTGGATTTTCAGACAAAGCCGTTTCATCATGGCCACGTAGTGCCGGCTCGAATGCCCCACAAAATTTTACACAATCTATAAATTTGTTTAAAATATAACGATTTTTGGATAGATTTTTATTAAAATCTTTAAGGGATTTTCTATAAGCTATATTCAGCTGAGTGCAAATATCAACATTTCCGACCGTAGCATAGTTCACCGAACATTTCATGTGATCGGCAGAAAACGCATGTTTTTTGTTTTTACTTTTAAGTGTTTTAAGTCTTTAACAGCGGTTTTGCACCATAATGAGTCCGACGAGTCCTTAGAAAACAACAAACAAACATAACAGTAAAATGAGTTAGAGACTTCACAACCACATATCCAGTTAGCTAAATCGTACATACTTTTGCGAAAGTTTCGATGAAACTCTTTATTTTTGTCTTTACTAGTTTGTTGTATACTAAGTTCTGGCAAATTGCTACCACTCACTTTGAATTCGGTTATTTTCACAAAATTAAGTTCGTTAGCACTCTTTAGTTGTTTAGTTTTTTGCACTACCGACATTTTATTTCATCTACATTCACAACTCAAACATAGACCACCTTGAAATTGGTTATTTTTGCAAAATTAAGTTCGTAAGCACGTCTTAGTTGTTTATTTTTTTGCACTAGTCCCTACCAACATTTTATTTCCTGTATATTTCCAACTCACACATGGATCATAAAAATAAAAAAATATATATTACAAAAAACAGTGCATAAATCAATTTTCATCGATTAAAAACGTCCGAAACAATAACGAGTTAGAATATCGACCGCGCTACCACTGAACAATTGAACTTCCGCATGCCGATGTGATGCCGCGACCGATCGAACGAATTATGAGAAGAGACCGGCTGATGACCCAAATCGCGATTTCATATTCCATTTGCTATCACGTTCGGCTGCCGTTCGGTAGCTGTGAAATCTTGGGGTACTTTCGTCAAGCTTTAAGGTAATCAGGGCAATTCGGACTAGTTTAGTATAGCGTATTCTATTATGCCTAAGGAATGCAACGAGACCATTCAAACCGCCTCGCGCGGCTAATAGTGTAGCCTATTTAATTTTTTTCAAGGTTCGCATTTTATTACAACTATTAGGAGGGACGGTCCAACGAATAGTTTATTTTCTGAAATATTTTTGGGGGTCATTGCCCAAATGATCCTATGGAAGAACCGCCACTGGTATAGAGATGAACTAGTAAACTGTGGTACTAATTTAAGATGGCGGAACCAAATGGCGGCCAAATAAAATGTTTGTAATCGTGAAAAAATTACCCTTCTCAAGTTTTACATATTTGCATGTTTTAGCGTCCCTAGAAGCCAAAAATTCCGTCGGTCCGTAAGTCGGTTTGTTTGTCTGAGTGTCTGTTAAAATTAAAGGTCATATGCGAATGTATCTGGTAACATTTTGGTAAAAATCCAATATGGTGGAATAACATGGCGGTCTAGTGAAAAGTTAAAAAAAATATTCCCTATAGACTTAATTATCCAATTTACCTTAGATTTTGCATAAAAATCAAGTGTTACACAAGAACGAACTTTTAACATTTTGGTAGAAATTCATGGTAGCAAAACAAAATGGCGACCTAATAAATTATTTAGAAAAAAAAATCAGCCTGAAAAACTACTTATTAGAATAATTTTAAATTTTGTGCAAGCGTTAAGTGTGATATGGAGATAAGCTGGTAAGGCTGTAGCACAACTTCAAGGTGGCGGAACAAATTTTTTTTTTAAAAAATTAACATAAAAAATCTTATTCAATTGACTTTAAATCTTACAGAAAAATTAAATGTTATAGAGGGATAAACTAGTAACAGAATGCCGATGTTTGTCAATGTAAAAACGACTAATTGAATTTATTTTGAATTATGCCCTAAGTGTGGTAGAAACTGATAAAATATTGTTAGGAATCCAATACGGTGGAACAAAATGGCGCTCTCTAAATAATATTTGAAAAGACAGTAATGACTATGTACTGAACTAAATTGGCCACATTTCACTATTCTTAATAAAACGAAAGATTTATAATGAAGGAAGTTACGGGTAAAGTAAATTTACCGATTTTTCAATTTAAAGCGACGAAGGGTTATTTTACCAAATAATAAAATGTAACAAATAGTTTTCACACTAAATTTAATAGTGCTTTTAAGAAACTGGAGCAGGCTAGATTTTTTTTCATCGAACTACCCAAATCTCATTTTACTTCTGAACTCTACCCAAAACTCAAAAGACGCTTTTTTATAACACTCTAGATGTCATCAAGATCATTTAAAATTGCAGATATTTAATAGTATTATTTTTGTAAATTTCGGGTAAGTATAATGAAAATGAATTGACTAAGTCGTCAAGACCTACTTCTGGTTTATCCAGAAATGCTAAAATTGAAAGTTTTTGCTAAACCGGAATAATTTTCCACTACTTCTGAACCAATAGATCGCACGTTTTATAAATATCTGAATTCCTTTGTGAAATTCCGCCATCGTTACCAACGGGAATTGCAAATTTAACTTGATTTTATATTTACATTATTGATATCAAAATGTAATATTATTTTCGTAACAACTTTGATTTGATATTTTATCAGATTCTAAAAGTTCACCGTTTGCAAGATACTGGAGTTTCGCAAAAACACTTAACCCAATTATTCTTTTTTCCGTAATATTTCTTTATAAACTTGACGTATTTCAGTAAAATTTTTGTGGGAAATTGCCAGATATTAAAAAAAATTAAATTAAGTAATATCTTAATAACAGCGGTGGGTGTATAGGAAGGAAGATTAGTGGATTCACTTTTAATTTTTATTTTATATAAGTGGAAATTGATGCTTAATGAAAATCGAGTTTGTTCTATCATGAAGTGACCTTGGTAATTATTTTATATACTGAAGTGAAGAATGTAAACATGAAAATTTTTAAAAATAAAGTAGCTGCCACACAATTTTGAATGCGTTATTTATGGTTCCTGCACTTTTTTTTTAAACAAAAATAAAACAATATTTTATTAGTTTTAAAAATTAATAAGTAAGTGTTGCGTAATGATCTCCATTTTGAAGAAAGTAGCAAAAACCAACACGTTGTAAGGATAATTTTGATTTTATTCGATTATATCGAAAATCAAATGACAAAAAAGGTTCTTTAGCCGTGTTAGGATTAGGAAATATACAGTGTGTCCCAGATTTGCTTCTCTATATAGGGATTTCGGCTCCTAGTATACCTACAGCAGAGTTTAAATAGGAAAAATTTTAGAGTAATCTTAACGCATTCGATATCCGGCTTCAGATTTACGATCGGTCAATTGGTTTTGGAAATATCGGCGAAAAAACGAAAATGTCGGATTTTGTTTTTCGCCAGTAAACCAAAACGATAAATTTGACAGCTTTCAAAATGTGACATTATTGGGACACTTTTTTAAGACGGATAAGGTAGCGTATACGACATATCTTTATCGTCTTTTGTTATCCCGCAACCCGCCTCAACTTTCATTCTTATTATGGCCGTCATATTGGATTTTTCGATTTTGAGAAAGAGCATAACATTTCCAGTCTAGTGACGTGTCACGAGTGCCTTAAAGATTTGAGTATCTTCGAAATATCACACTTCCTATAGGTAGGTCTCAATTTTTTCGAAGGAGGCCATGATTTATTTGTCACAAGATTATCAAAATTTGCGTAATCAAACAGTGTCATTAGTTAGGCGAGCTAAAAAACATTATCTTGAAACTATTTGTGCTGAAAATAACTCATATAAAATTTGGAAAACTTTAAGAGATCTCAATATCCGTACTAATACATAATGAAAATTATGATCTGCCACACCATTTATCAAATCCTGCAGATATCAATAATTATTTTGGGTCTCTTTTGCAAGAAATATCTGATAAAGGTAAGGATAAAATCGACTTTTACAGAAATAATTTTTATAATATTAATTGTCAATATAATTTTAGTCTATCTACTCTTGATTATATAAATTCGAGTATTCAGTCCATAAAAAAAAATTGCTGCGGAACTGATAATATTTCAATTATATGATTAAATTATGCAGTCCTTTCATTGATATTTACATTCTACACATTATTAACTCTAGCATTGAATATAAATATTTTCCAGATGCATGGAAAGTTGCCATTGGAAAGCCACTGGCGAAATGTAATAACCCTAAAACTTTTTCTGACCTTAGAATTATTAGCATACTTCCAGTACTCTCTAAAATACTGGAAAAGGTTTTGCATGATCAAATGTTTTTGTTTCTTACAGAAAATAATATTATCCCGGATAATCAGTGCGGATTCCGAAAAAATTTTAGCACTGCGACCGCCTTGGCGTCGGTGACGGATGATGTGATCGGAGCCTATGACAAGGGTCACGCAAGTTTACTAGTGCTTTTGGACTTTTCAAAAGCATTTGACACGCTCGATCATAAACTCCTTTGTTCTAAATTTCATTACTATGGATTTTCGGACGAATCAGTTAACTTATATCGTCATCTTCTGTGTATCTCAAATAAAGTAAATAAGACATTTTAAAAAATATAAGATTTTGTTGGGACACTCTCTCTTTAAAAAATAGCGATTTAAACAACACATAAAAAATATTAACAAAAAAGCCTTTGGTTCTTTAAAATTTATTTTCAATAATCGTCATTTTCTCAACCGTAATTTAAAAAAAATCTTTTGTGATAGGTTCTTTCTCATTACTCTCGATTTTTCTATATGCCATGTCTTGTGGAATTTGAGAGGAATAGGATACAAAAAATGGAAAATTCCTGCTGTAGGCTAATTTATGGAGTAAGAAACTATAATCGCATATCCCATAAAATAAAGGAATGTAATTGGCTTAATATGCGTAACAGGTGTACTCACCATCTTGGTAATTTCGTACATAAACTCTTTACGTCACCAAATACATCAAACATTTTAAATAAAAAATTAATTCCAAGAAGCAATGTCCATAATCGAAATATTCGATATAAAAATATTTTTACAATGCCTCGTCATAGAACCGCAATGTTTCAAAGAAGCTTCACTTATAACGCTGTTAAACTATACAATTCTATACCAAGCGAGTTTAAATTATTTAACATGAACAAATTTAAATTAAAATTTCGTTCTTATTTGCTAAATACGCAATGATTAAAGACTTGTAAATAATAATGTACATTGCCGCCTGGGCTATCGGATCGCGTAGGGGCCAACTGTTGAGATATAATATAAGTATTTTGTATAATATCACTATTTCGTTTGTAGGATTATATGTTTATTATTAGGGTCATCCATCTATTGTGTTTTAAAACTACCGGCTTCAAAAACTGTGAAAGGCCAATCATGGCGAGTTGTTGGTTGAGTAGGAGTAGCATATTTAAGCTAGACTTCGCCGCTCTCTTCACGATTTGCTTTTTTTGTGAATATATCTTTTCAATATATATTTTTCATATTTTGTGTATTTATTTTCTTAATAAAAGTCTTTATTATTATTATTATTATTATTAATAAGTCATGTATGAAACGCATTGAATTTTCAATACATCATGAACGTAAATAACAACTAAAAAAAGTCTAAATAAGTTCTTAACCACTTCGTACCTGAGTTACATTAATTTACCGATTTGCAAAATCACGTCCATTTGCAACGAGACACTTTTGACAATTGGTTATTTGGTTTTTCGTACATCCCTGGCGAGTGTATTTCTGTTAATATTTCTGTAATATTAACTGTGTCCAAAATTCTTTGCCTCAGGATTTCTATGGTCGCAGGGTGATCAAATTCATAGACCTTATTATTCGTGTGACCCTAGAGGTAGAAATCCAAGGGCGAGAGGTCAGGGAGGAAGAGAGAAGATTTAAGGAAATAATTCTTTCGTCAAACTGCTCTCTTAAGAAGTTCCTGACTTGAATGGTGTTGTGAGCCGGACATCCATCCTGTTGAAATTAGGTTCTTCTTAATTCATCTTCCGTTAGAATAGCTCGTAAGGCTGGTACAACCTGGTTTCGCAAAAGCACTAGGTATCTCTGTCCGTTTAGGTTGTAGTCAAACAAAAATGGCCCTATAGTCTATTTCCTGAAATAATTAATAATTTATAAATAGGTGCCCAATTAAAAAAGTAAGTTAGATTTAATTAGTATTAATGACCTCACACCAAACGTTACTTCCAAATCTGGTCTGTAGACGGCTCTCTCCCACTTCGTGAGGGTGTTCCACAGCCCAATGAACAGTCTTCATTAAAAACTCCACAATTCGTAGATCTACTCTCATCGGACCACAAGACATGATTTATAAAATCGGAGTTTTAATTTGACTTCCTAGTATACCACTCACAGAAGCTTAGTCGTCTTGGAGAATCAGTTTCCTTAAATCCTTGAATTATTATGGGTTTGCATGAATGGTACTTATTTTTTTTAACACTTTCTGTACCGTTGATTTTGGCATGTAAATTTCCTGTTCTACGGTTCTTACCGATGCACTAGGGTTCTCATTGATAGCTTGTAAAATGTTTCTGGCGCGATTTTCATTGTCAATATTGTATTCGCTTCTAGGTTGTTCGAAAGCCCCAAGGTTAATTAAATTAATTACGATTTTTCTGAATTGCGTTTAATGGGGCTGCCGTTGTTTGTGGTATATCTCCAAATACTTTGCTGTGTGGTAATGTCGGCGTTTCTGTGTGACTGAGAGTACAGCGCTAACATGTCAAACTTTTCTTCATTTGAATAGGGAATACCGGCCATTTCCAACAGGTCTCTACAATTTGTGTGTCAAGCGTACTACTTATTAAAACACAAAGTCCACTTTTGTTACAATTAAATCATGGCCTCCTTAGAAAAAATTGAGACCTAACTTTACGAAGTGTGGTATTTCGATGATACTCAAATCTTTTATGTGACACATCATTAGACTGGAAATTGTATGCTCTTTCCAAAAATCAAAAAATCCAATATGGCGGCCGTCAGAAAAATGAAAGTTGGGGCGTGTTGTGGAATAACAAAAGACGATGGAGACATGTCGTATACGCCATCTTATTTGTCTTAAAAAAGTTTCCGAATAATGTCACATTTTGACAGCTGTCAAATTTACCGTTTTGGAGTTACTGGCAAAAAGCGAAATCCGCCATTTTCAGTTTTTCGCCGATATTTCCAAAACCAACTGACCGACCGTAAATCTGAAGCTGGATATCGGATGCGCTAAGTTTCCTCTAAAACTTCTCCTATTTAACCTTTGTTGTAGGTATAATAGCAGCCGAGATCTCTATATAGAGAAGCGAATCTGGGACATACCGTATTGATTTATATTAAATTTTTTTAATAATATTTATTAGATAAAATAGTCTTTCAAGTCTATGGATACATACAAGTTATACGATCTGAGTCACATGGAAAAAAATTAAAACAGTGTAATGACGCCATTTTAAATCTTTCTCTACTTAAGAATGCCTTTGATAAATTTGAAAAGTTTTAATATATTGCCTTGAAATTTGGTGTACGACGTGTAACTAGGCAAAAAAGTAATTTGATGGTACCATATAGGGGTAATCTATTCTGTCGTCAAGTTAATTATAAGTTATAAATCTAGATGAGTATCAAAAATGTTTATTCTTTGTGAGATTGAGCAGTGGCGGCTGTTTCATAGGGTCATTTGGCCAATGACCCCCTAAAAATATTTCCGAAAATTATTCGTTTGAACGTCCCTCCTAATAGTTGTAATAAACCGCGAATCTTGGGAAAAGTTAAATACGCTACACTATTAGCGTATAATAAAATACGCTATATTAAGCTAGGCTGGGCAGTCCGAATTGCCCTGATTACCATAAAGCTTGACGAAAGTTCCCGAAGAAGAACGTGATAGCAAATGAAATATGAAATCGTGATTTGGGTCATCAGCCGGTCTCTCCTCATAATTCGATCGATCGGTCGCGGCATCCCCTCGGCATGCGGAAGTTCAATTGTTCAGAGGTCGCGCGTTCGATATTCTAACTCGATATTGTTTCGGACGTTTTTAATCGATAAAAATTGATTCATATACTGTTTTTTGTAATATATATATTTTTATTTGTATAATCCATGTGTGAGTTGGAAATATACAGGAAATAAAATGTTGGTAATGACTAGTGCAATAAAAATAAACAACTAAATAGTGCTTACGAACTTAATTTTGCAAAAATAATCAATTTCAGGGTGGTCTGTGTTTGAGTTGTGAATGCAGATGAAATAAAATGTCGGTAGTGCAAAAAATTAAACAACTAAAGAGTGCTAACGAACTTAATTTTGAGAAAATAACCGAATTCAAGGCAAGTGGTCGCAATTTGCCAGAACTTAGTATACGACAAACTAGTAAAGACAAAAATAAAGAGGTTCATCGAAACTTTCGCAAAATGACTCATTTTACTGTTATGTTTGTTTGTTGTTTTCTAAGGACTCGTCGGACTCATTATCGTGCAAAAACGGTGTTAAAGACTTAAAACACTTAAAAGAAAAAATAAAAAAATATGCGTTTTCTGCAGATCACATGAAATGTTCGGTGAACTATGCTACGGTCGGAAGTGTTGATATTCGCACTCAGCAAGACACAGCTTATAGAAAATCCCTTAGAGATTTTAATGAAATTTTATTATATTTTAAACAAAATTATAGATTGTGTAAAATTTTGTGGGCATTCGAGCTGGCACTACGTGGCCATGATGAAACGGCTTTGTCTGAAAATCCAGGGGTTTTTCGAGGGCTTATAAATTTTGTTGAGGAGTTGGGCTAAGATAGACTAGCCGCTTTAGCAATGTTTAGTATCGAGAAATCGTTTATAAAAGGAATATGCATGCAATTTTAATGAACGTGTCATTCAGCATTTTTCCAATTCTAAAGAACGAAGATTAGACCTGAACTCCAAGAGAATTTAAAAATAAGATGTTTATTTTTATTTTAAGTATGCCTATTTTTAAATTTGTTATTGACTTCTCAATATAATTCACCACGAGCCGCCACTGAGATTGAGTGAAGTGGGCTAAGGCAAATAGGTGGGGATATTACAAAAATATCGCATTTTATATGGTTTTTGTGGTTTTTATTTGCACGAAGTTTAACTTCAACATTTCATTTTTGACAATGTACCTTGCTGATTTTCTATCAAAACGAATAGACAGAGCTTTTTATATAATATTACTACCGTGATTCTGGCAAAATTTCATATGCAATGGACCTTGTAGCTACTTCCTTATTTTATTAGGGACGTTCAAAATTTTAACCTAGGTTTAGGCCTCAAAAACTTTAAAGGGAACCCCTGCAATAAAAGTTTTTATAAGTAGAACTAAAAGGATGAAATAAAAATAATAAAACCTATTTAAAGAAACATTACAAAGTTAATAATATTTTATTCCATCTTTACTAGTAAAGGCAGTAAATGAAATGCCGATTAAATATTTTTGGAAAATTATTATATAATTAATAGACATAATTTATATATATATATATATATATATATATATATATATATATATATATATATATAATGCCTGTAATTGATATAAAATAAACGTAAAGACGAAAACACTAGTTTGCTCAGCGTCCCCACTTTTAAATTAATAATTCATTTTTAGTTTCCCTAATTATTATTAATGTTTAATAATCATTGAAAGACTAAATATGTAAATAATATTTACCAGCTTCCTTTATCATTTATTATTCAGTTGTTTCTGGGAAATGGACGAATTATGCTTTGGAATATTTTACTTTTATATAAAAGATACTAACTAATCGACCTTCAAGTCGCTTTAAAATATTTAAAGTGTATTTCCGTGGATATGGGAGAGAATTCTAGTTTCAATTTTAGAATAAAATTTTGGGAATACATTTTCAGAAAAATATTTACTTAATTTTATAAAATATACTTTGGGAATTATAAATATTAATGCTTAATTAATTAGTTTAACGTTGACATCAGGGTACTCAAATGTTTTTCAATTAAAATTTTTCCTACCTATCGGCTATATATGCCAAAAAATACTGTTTCTAACATAAATCTGGGAAACATTAACTGACTGACAGGGATAAATTATTAAAAAGTGCATAAAAGCCGAAGATAGGGGAGTCAATATTAGCTCCATCCTAAGAGATGTTTTAGAAAGATTTGTTGAAAGAAATATTGGTGTATTAAAGTATATTACTCAGCAAAATTGAGATAGAACCCAATGATGAATTTCCTTTATGATTGATGTAATATGCTTGACTTATTTTGACTAAAATGACAGTTAATCTAATTTTATCTTGATTGATTTATTAACAGCAAAATGTGTTGCGTTATAATGTGATATGCATATAATTTGGATTTATCTTTGATTTTTGATTTACATTTTTTTAAATATGTGATGTTCGTTTACAGAATATTAAAACAATTCTGATTTTAATAAACTTGGTAATTAAAGTTCGATACTGGACTGCTGTCTACGACTTGACCCTTGCTACAGACATTAGACATTAACGGGATCCCTATAAAATCAGCACTTAGGCTTGCTGGGGCTCATTGTTCTATCTCCCTAGGGAAGAAGCCTCAGACCCAGAGCAATTCCTAATCCTGGTTTTGCCTATTGAAGGAGCAATTGTAAGAGCAGGTTCGATCCCAGTTTTTTCTTGCAAAATCTTCTGGAGACTGGCGACTTCACTAAAATATCACGCTGGTCCTTTTCTTCTTAAGCAGTGGATTCGAGGGTACGTACCTTTGAGTTAGATATGGAGAGGAAAAAATTGCCAAGCTTTCGGCAACAATTTATTGCCATCCTCAAGGCAGCCTAAAAAGTTGGTAGCATACAATGTGTATTATAGAATATAAGTAAAATTAATAAGAAAGTTTTGAATCCTGCTCGTGTGTCCTTGTGAACGATGTAAGAGGCTTGTGATCACACACATGACAAGCCTCTTACATCATTCACAAGGGCACACGGGCCACAGGACTCAAAACTTTAACAAGTAATTCTGTATTCAATAAGATATATTTATGTAGAAATAAGTATAATACCAATAGTGAAGTAATACGTATAAAATTACAATTCTATTCAATGTTTCACAATGATGTTTCTTCAGGAATAAAAACCAAGTAGTAAGTCTTATTAATTTTACTTATATTCTATAATACGTTGTATTCTTCCAACTTTTTAGGCTGTCTTGAGGAAGGCAATAAGTAGTTGCCGAAAGCTTGGCAAAGCAATAAAGTGTTTCAATCAAGGTCCCAATCGAAATTTTGACTACATCTCCACTAGCACGTTGTATATATATATATATATATATATATATATATATATATATATATATATATATATATATATATATAATCACAGGCAAACTAATCGTTCCACTCAAATTTTTGACGAATTTCAATTGCAAATAACTTTTTTATTTAATGCAGGATTTTAAAGAATTTTGAAGAATATTTTAGATGAACTAATTGAGAATCGCCCACATGTTAAACATTTTCAAAAAAATAGACCAACGTATATAATATACAGGACTAAACAAAAAGACGTTTTTTACAATAAGTTTAAGAGGCTCTATGTATTGGAGTAATAATAAATTGGTCTAAATGAAGTTTGGATTTTCAAGTCGCGTCTATTCTCACCATTTTTGTTTTTGATTCACATCGATATCTTTATTTTTCTGGAATATATGAATTTTTTAAAAAAAAATTTATTAATCTTTTTGTGCGAACAACTAAGTTGAACTAAGGTATAAATCAAGGTGGCTGTGACAGTTTCGTGAAATAACGCCATACCTGGAAATGTTATTTATGACTTTCAAAAGTAATCAAATTATTTTTTTAAATAAGTGTGTGTTTTTTCGTGAGGCTACTTCTTAATTTTCAAAATGGATATGTCTCCGACTGATGCTGCCAAAGCAATTGCTTTAATCCAAGATGGACAATCACAGTATTACGTGGCAAGAGTTTTAAATGTCACAAGAAGTAAAGTACAAAGGGCTGTAAATCGGTTTAATCAGCATGGAGAGTACAGCACTGTGGTAGGAAGAGATGTACGAATGAACGAGATGATCGTTTTATTACCCTAAGTGTTTTACGTGACCGAAGAGTAACTTCTGTGGAGGTTAAAAACAGATTGGAGTACGTACGGCAGGTCCAAGTACGTGAAAGAACGATAAGAAGGAGGTTGTCTGATATGGAGACCTGCAACTGCTTCCGAGTTGCTGAGAAATCATAGGGTTGAACGGCTTAGATTTGCTAGGGAACATCAAAATTGGGGCTCTGTTGAATGGAAAAAGGTCCTATTCACCGACGAATCCAGATTTTGTTTAAAATCACCCGACGGTCGTGAAAGAATCTACAGAAGAACAGGAGAACGTAAGCTATGGCGGAGGCTCCATTATGGTGTGGGGTGGTGTTCAGTTCGATGCAAGAACGGAATTGGTAATCGTCGATGGCGGAGCAATGACAGCAGACAGATATATACAAGATATTTTAGAACCACATGTTATCCCCTTTGCTCCATTTGTAGGAGACGATTTCATGCTAACGCATGATAACGCTCGACCGCATGTTTCGTGAGTCGTAAGCGAATATTTAGAACTGGTGGAAATTACAAAAATGAATTGGCCCCCCCGTAGTCCCGACCTGAACCCGATTGAACACGTCTGGGATAGACTGGGCAGAGCAGTACGGGCTCGGGTACCTACTCTAGCCAATTTGCAAGAACTGATGTTCTCATTGAAGAATGGCAGCAAATTGATCAAGTTTTTATACGGAAACTAATTGAAGGTATGCCAAGGCGTATAGAGGCTGTCATTCGAGCACGTGGAGGAAACACGCGCTACTGATTTATTTGTTATTGTTTCTGTTATTGTTATTTTTATTTGTTATTGTTTTTTTAATTAATTTGCTCGTATAATATTTGTGCTTCGTGTTTAATAATTTAAGTTTTATAATGTTTTTTATAGAAGATTAATTAAATTGTGTTAAAAATATTTATGTTTCTTTTTAAAAATCTTATTTGTGACTAAAACCGTAAAACTGAACTACTAGTTGCTCGTACCGAAAAATTGATAAAAATTGCACTGCTTTATTAAAAAATCCATATATTCCAGAAAAATAAAGATATCGAGGTGAACCAAAAACAAATATGGTTAGAATAGATGCGACTTTAAAACCAAATCTTCTTTTGGACCAATTTACTATTACTCCACTTCACAGAGCCTCTTAAACTTATGGTAAAAAACGACTTTTTGTTTAGACCTGTATATTATATACGTTGGTCTATTTTTTTTAAATGTTTAACATGTGGGCGATTCTCGATTAGTTGATCTAAAATATTCTTCAGAATTCATTAAAATCCTGCATTAAATAAAAAAGTTATTTGCAATTAAAATTCGTCAAAAATTTGCGTGGATCGATTATTTTGCCTGTGAGTGTATATATATATATATATATATATATATATATATATATATATATATATATATATATATATATATATATATATATATATATATATATATATATATATATATATATATATATATATATATATATATATATATATATATATATATATATATATATATATATATATATATATATATATATATATATATATATATATATATATATATATATATATATATATATATATATATATATATATATATATATATATATATATATATATATATATATATATATATATATATATATATATATATATATATATATATATATATATATATATATATATATATATATATATATATATTATTGATCTAAAATATTCTTCAGAATTCATTAAAATCCTGCATTAAATAAAAAAGTTATTTGCAATTAAAATTCGTCAAAAATTATGCGTGGATATTATTATATGCCTGTGAGTGTATATATATATATATATATATATATATATATATATATATATATATATATATATATATATATATATATATATATATATATATATATATATATATATATATATATATATATAAAAATAATCGATCCACGCAAATTTTTGACGAATTTTAATTGCAAATAACTTTTTTATTTAATGCAGGATTTTAATGAATTCTGAAGAATATTTTAGATCAACTAATCGAGAATCGCCCACATGTTAAACATTTAAAAAAAATAGACCAACGTATATAATATACAGGTCTAAACAAAAAGTCGTTTTTTACCATAAGTTTAAGAGGCTCTGTGAAGTGGAGTAATAGTAAATTGGTCCAAAAGAAGATTTGGTTTTAAAGTCGCATCTATTCTAACCATATTTGTTTTTGGTTCACCTCGATATCTTTATTTTTCTGGAATATATGGATTTTTTAATAAAGCAGTGCAATTTTTATCAATTTTTCGGTACGAGCAACTAGTAGTTCAGTTTTACGGTTTTAGTCACAAATAAGATTTTTAAAAAGAAACATAAATATTTTTAACACAATTTAATTAATCTTCTATAAAAAACATTATAAAACTTAAATTATTAAACACGAAGCACAAATATTATACGAGCAAATTAATTAAAAAAACAATAACAATTAAAAATAACAATAACAGAAACAATAACAAATAAATCAGTAGCGCGTGTTTCCTCCACGTGCTCGAATGACAGCCTCTATACGCCTTGGCATACCTTCAATTAGGTTCCGTATAAAACCTTGATCAATTTGCTGCCATTCTTCAATGAGAACATCAGTAAGTTCTTGCAAATTGGCTAGAGTAGGTACCCGAGCCCGTACTGCTCTGCCCAGTCTATCCCAGACGTGTTCGATCAGGTTCAGGTCGGGACTACGGGGGGCCAATTCATTTTTGTAATTTCCACCAGTTCTAAATATTCGCTTACGACTCACGAAACATGCGGTCGAGCGTTATCATGCGTTAGCATGAAATCGTCTCCTACAAATGGAGCAAAGGGGATAACATGTGGTTCTAAAATATCTTGTATATATCTGTCTGCTGTCATTGCTCCGCCATCGACGATTACCAATTCCGTTCTTGCATCGAACTGAACACCACCCCACACCATAATGGAGCCTCCGCCATAGCTTACGTTCTCCTGTTCTTCTGTAGATTCTTTCACGACTGTCGGGTGATTTTAAACAAAATCTGGATTCGTCGGTGAATAGGACCTTTTTCCATTCAACAGAGCCCCAATTTTGATATTCCCTAGCAAATCTAAGCCGTTCAACCCTATGATTTCTCAGCAACTCGGAAGCAGTTGCAGGTCTCCTTGCATGTAATCCATTATCAGACAACCTCCTTCTTATCGTTCTTTCACGTACTTGGACCTGCCGTACGTACTCCAATCTGTTTTTAACCTCCACAGAAGTTACTCTTCGGTCGCGTAAAACACTTAGGGTAATAAAACGATCATCTCGTTCATTCGTACATCTCTTCCTACCACACTGAGTTCTTCTGTACTCTCCATGCTGATTAAACCGATTTACAGCCCTTTGTACTTTACTTCTTGTGACATTTAAAACTCTTGCCACGTAATACTGTGATTGTCCATCTTGGATTAAAGCAATTGCTTTGGCAGCATCAGTCGGAGACATATCCATTTTGAAAATTAAGAAGTAGCCTCACGAAAAAACATACACTTATTTAAAAAAATAATTTGATTACTTTTGAAAGTCATAAATAACATTTCCAGGTATGGCGTTATTTCACGAAACTGTCACAGCCACCTTGATTTATACCTTAGTTCAACTTAGTTGTTCGCACAAAAAGATTAATAAAATTTTTTTTTAAAAATTCATATATTCCAGAAAAATAAAGATATCGATGTGAATCAAAAACAAAAATGGTGAGAATAGACGCGACTTGAAAATCCAAACTTCATTTAGAGCAATTTATTATTACTCCAATACATAGAGCCTCTTAAACTTATTGTAAAAAACGTCTTTTTGTTTAGTCCTGTATATTATATACGTTGGTCTATTTTTTTGAAAATGTTTAACATGTGGGCGATTCTCAATTAGTTCATCTAAAATATTCTTCAAAATTCATTAAAATCCTGCATTAAATAAAAAAGTTATTTGCAATTGAAATTCGTCAAAAATTTGCGTGGATCGATTATTTTACCTGTGATTATATATATATATATATATATATATATATATATATATATATATATATATATATACAACGTGCTAGTGGAGATGTAGTCAACATTTAGAATAGGACCTTGATTAAAACACTTTGTTGCTTTGCCATGCTTTCGGCAACTATTTATTGCTTTCCTCAAGACTGCCTAAAAAGTTGGTAGAAAACAACGTATTATAGATTATAGTAAAATTAATAAGACTTACTACTTGGTTTTTATTCCTGAAGAAACATCACTGTGGAACATTGAATAGAATTGTAATTTTATACGTATTACTTCACTATTGGTATTATACTTATTTCTACATAAATATATCTTATTGAATACAGAATTACTTGTTAAAGTTTTGAGTCCTGTGGCCCGTGTGCCCTTGTGAATGATGTAAGAGGCTTGTCATGTGTGTGATCACAAGCCTCTTACATCGTTCACAAGGGCACACGAGCAGGATTCAAAACTTTCTTATTAATTTTACTTATATTCTATAATACACATTGTATGCTACCAACTTTTTAGGCTGCCTTGAGGATGGCAATAAATTGTTGCCGAAAACTTGGCAATTTTTTCCTCTCCATATCTAACTCAAAGGTACGTACCCTCGAATCCACTGCTTAAGAAGAAAAGGACCAGCGTGATATTTTAGTCAAGTCACCAGTCTCCAGAAGATTTTGCAAGAAAAAACTGGGATCGAACCTGCTCTTACAATTGCTCCTTCAATAGGCAAAACCAGGATTAGGAATTGCTCTGGGTCTGAGGCTTCTTCCCTAGGGAGATAGAACAATGAGCCCCAGCAAGCCTAAGTACTGATTTTATAGGGATATATATATATATATATATATATATATATATATATATATTTATATATATTTATATTTATATATATATATATATATATATATATATATATATATATATATATTCATTCCGGGTGTACATCCGTTCACTACTGTCGTTCTGAAAAGAACAGTTTTGCTGACGTTTCGCCAAAATCACATTTGGCATTTTCGAAGCTTTCTTTCTCGCGTCCGAATAGAGACCGAAGTGTTGGTGACTGCGACGCTTCCTTTTATACCCCCCACCCGGGGCCGAAGGTTATATCTGCGCGGCCTTTATTATTGTCTTCCATACTGTTGATAGTTTTAATGATTCGTCCCTTTTATTCAAATCACCTTATTTTTCAATTTCTATGGCTTCTCGGATTACTCTGGTCTTATAATGTTCTATATTGTCAATCTCCTTACACCCATCGAAATTTATTTTATGACCGGTTTCATGATGATATAGGAATAAAGCTGAGGTTGTTTGTTTGTTTCTGATGCTGAGTTTATGTTCTTTCACTCTTGCTGATATTCTCCTGTTAGTTTGCCCCACGTACAACTTTTCACAGTCCTAGCACGGAATGCTGTATACTCCGTGGTTTTCCAGTTTAATTTTATCTTTTGGGTTTCCAAGTAGTTTACCTATAGTTATTTGTGGCTTGTTTGTATGTTGTGTTTCCTAAGAATTCTTCCGATTCTGTCTCTTGTGCCTTTTACCTATGGTAAGACTACTTGTTGCTTTCCCGATTCATAATTTTTGTTATTCGTTGTTCGGGAACCCTGTGCATTAATAGCTTTCTCTATGGTGCGATTTGTGTAGCCATTTTTCTTTAAAGCACTAGATATTACCTTAACTTCGTTTTGTCTCGTCTGTCTTTCAGTTAATCGCACGGTTCTGGATATTAGGGTATTTGCCATAGCTTGAATTTGTGCTGGGTGATGATGTGATTTTGCATTTAAATATCTATCTGTATGTGTTGGTTTTCTGTACACGGTGTATTCGAAATGTCCGTTATGGAATTTTGTGACCAGAACATCTAAAAATGGTAGTTTGTTGTTTTCCTCTCTAACTCTAGAGTAACTTGTATTCTGGGGTAGATTGAATTTACGTGAGTCAGAAATTTTTCGAGCTCTGCATGACCATGTTGCCATGTAATAAATATGTCATCCACTTAACGAATCCATAACTTGGGCTTTAAACTTGCTTTCTCAATAGCTTCTTTCTCGAAGTATATCATAAATAAACTATACTGGTAAAATATATATATATATATATAGCACCATCCATTTGTTTATACATTTTCCGGTTGAATGAAAAATAAGTATTTTTAAGGCAATGCTCCGAAAGTTGCATTATATGTGCCTAGAAATCCTTGTTCATAGTAATCTTGTCCAATGTTTCGTCGATGGGAATACTAGGATATAACGATTTGACATCTAGGCTTGCTATGATATCGTCTTTTTAAGAACGATGTCTTGTATAATTCGAGTGAAATGCTATATATTTTTACAAAGGAATCAGCTTTTTCTACAGCTGGTTGCATAATTTCAGAAATATATTTCTCCAGTTTTTGTAGCGGCGAAGTAACAGCACTAACAATAGGTCTGATGGGCGCCCCAGGTTTGTGTATTTTTGGTAAACCATAGAGTTTAGGACATCTGCTCGACTTCTTCCGTGGTACGATTTTTTGTTAAATTTCGGGGTTTATTGGTGAACTTTTTATTTTATTTTTAGTAGTTTTTTCTAGGTACATTGTCGGGTCTAATCGGGTATTTATAACCACAGTTGCGTTTCCTTTATCTGCTGGAAGGATTGTGATGTCTTTATTATTTTGAAGGTTTGTTAGAGCCCTTTGTTCAATGGCATTTAGGTTTTGTTCTGATGCTTTGATTCATCTTAAAATTCTTGCCACCTCTTGTCGAATCTCCTCTGCTTTTGTTTCTTCAGAGGAGTCAAGGACAGCTTCCACTCCAGCTATTATTTCTTCTTTAGGGATTTCTTTAGGAGATATCGCAAAATTAAAACCGTTACTCAGTACGGATTTTTCACTTTCTGAGAGAATGTAGGATGATATATTAAGTTTATCCATTTTAATATTCTTATTTGATTCTGTTCGCCAAATAGCCAAAGTTTCTATGCGATTCCACATATATATATATATATTACTTAGTTTGATGTAACTTTAAAAGTTCTTTCTCTGTCTCGGCTAGTTGTTTTCTAGTTTGATAGATTTGTTCTTTTAATAATTACTAGCATTTTGAAGTATGGTGTTAGTTTTTCTAGTTTTAGTATGATAAGATAACCGTGTAAAAGTATAGAATATAATATATATGTCACGACACTTAATTTGAAAGGCTAGATCACATAAAAGATTAGTTTTCTTACCTCTCAGTTTCTCATATGTCTTGATTGTCTTAAAGATCTCCTTCCCGTATAAGTGTATAGTAAAGTATAGTAAATAACAGGCGAATATCAGCAAGAGGGGAAGAGCATAAACTCAGCATCAGAAACAAACAAACAACCTCAGCATTATTATACATCATCATATATATCGGCCATAAAATAAATTTTGATATGTACGGAGATATGTCCATATAGAATATTATAATACCAGAATAATCCGAGATAGAAATGAAAAACAAGGTGATTTGAATAAAATATATATATATATTATAAACTATATATGGAATATATAATCGACAAATCAAATATCGCTCTATTAGCGCAACAACAACATACCATATATAAACATAATATAACGACCAACGATATATAGATATAACCTTCGGATATATATATAAATAAGCGTATATATATATATATATAGTATATATATATATATATATATATATATATATATATATATATATATATATATATATATATATATATATATATATATATATATATATATATATATATATATATATATATATATATATATATATATATATATATATATATATATATATATATATATATATATATATATATATATATATATATATATATATATATATATATATATATATATATATATATATATATATATATATATATATATATATATATATATATATATATATATATATATATATATATATATATATATATATATATATATATATTAATATATAATATATATATATATATATATATATATATATATAAAATATAAATATATAACAAATATATAATACAACAAAAAATCATATACGGGAAAAGTATATATATGTCCTAATATATATATATATATATATAATACACAACCCAGGGGCTCCCATAGACCTATTGTTAGAGCTATATATACAAAAACTGGAATATATATATGAAATTATGCAACCAGCTGTTGAAAGAGCTGATTCATTTGTAAAAAACTCAAAAAGACTTAATGTCAAGTCCTTGTATCCCAGTATTCTCATCGACGAAGCATTGGACAGTATGGCTATAATAAACGAAGATTTATTATATTATAATACAACTCTCGGAGCATTGCCTTAAAAATACTTATTTTTCATTCAACGGGCAAATGTATAAGCAGATAGATGATGATGGTATATAATGGGGTATATCGCTATCACTAGTAGTCGGGAATGTATTTATGATATACTTAGAGAAAGAAGCTCTTGAGAAAGCAAGTTTGAAGCCCAAATTAAGAATTCGTTATGTGGATGACATATTTATTATATGGCAATATGGTCATACAGAACTTTCTGACTCACGTAAATTCAATGCATCCCAGAATACAATTTACTCTAGAGCCAGAGGACAACAACAAACTTCCATTTTTAGATGTTCTGGTCACAAAATTGCATAGTGGACATTTCGAATACACCGTGTATAAAAAACTATACAAACAGATATTTGAATGCAAGATCACATTATCACCCAGCACAAATTCAACGTGTGGCCAATAACCTAATATCCAAATTCGTGCCTTTAATTGAAACACAGACGAGACAAAACGAACTTAATATAATATGTAATGCTTTAAAGAAAAACGGCTACATAAATCGCACCTAAAGAAAGCTATTAATGCACAGGTTTCCCGAATAACAAAAATAATGAACCGGGAAAGCAACAAATAGTGTTACGATATGTAAAAGCCACAACATACAGAATCGGTACAATTCTAAGAAAACAAAACATACAAATAACACACAAGCCACAAACAACTACAGGTAAACTATAAAATAAACCCAAAAGATAAAATCAAACTGGAAAATCACGGAGTATACAGCATTCCGGGCCAGGACTGTCAAAATATGAACGTAGGGCAAACTAGCAGGCGAATAGCAGCAAGAATAGAAAAGCATAAACTTAGCATCAGAAACAAACAAATAACCTCGGATCTGTTCCTACGTCTTCAGGAAACCGCCCACAAAATAAATGTCGATGAGTGCAGATAATTGCCAATATAGAACATTATAAGACCAGAATAATCAGAAAAGCCATAGGAATTGAAAAACATGGCGATTTGAATAAAAGGGACGAATCATTAAAACTACCAACAGTATGGAAGACAATAATAAACAAATCTAAAATAAAAAAAATCAAGCGCAATTAGCGCAACAACAACAGCACCATCCGGAAAACACAAATAACGACCAACAGCTGTTCAGATATGACCTTCGGCCCCGTGTGTAATGTAAAAGGAGGCTTCGCAGTCACTAACACTTCAGTCTCTATTCGGACGCGAGAAGCTTTGAAAATGCCAAGTGTGATTTTGGCGAAACCTCAGCAAAATTGTTCTTTTCAGAACGATATTAGTGAACGGATGTACACCCGGGATGAAAACACATTATATATATATATATATATATATATATATATATATATATATATATATATATATATATATATATATATATATATATATATATATATATATATATATATATATATATATATATATATATATATATATATATATATATATATATATATATATATATATATATATATATATATATATATATATATATATATATATATATATATATATATATATATATATATATATATATATATATATATATATATATATATATATATATATATATATATATATATATACTTATATAGATTTTCTTGGGTTTTTGGTCTGAATTATCTTTTTGAAAAATAAAACTTGTTTATTCTTCGGAAATCATTTTAATTTGTTTTTTTTTTGTTTTTTTCCCAAACGTTTCGGCAACATGCCTTCATCAGTGGATTCTAATACAGGTCACTAAAACTAACAAACAATGCTGTTTTGGATTCTTACTTATAAACATGTCTACTTTTTTCTTTTTTATTGTTTTGTGTAAGAGGATAAAAATGTTCTTTTATATACATATACATCCATACATATGTATATAAAAGAACATTTTTATCCTCTTACACAAAACAAACAAAAAAAAAAGTAGACATGTTTATAAGTAAGGATCCAAAACAGCATTGTTTGTTAGTTTTAGTGACCTGTATTAGAATCCACTGATGAAGGCATGTTGCCGAAACGTTTGGGAAAAAAAGAAAAAAAAACAAATTAACATGATTTCCGAAGAATAAACAAGTTTTATTTTTCAAAAAGATATTTCAGACCAAAAATCCAAGAAAATCTCCTAAGAATATAAATCAATTGGTCCAGAAACTCCATATATATATATATATATATATATATATATATATATATATATATATATATATATATATATATATATATATATATAATGTAATCATGAATTAAAAAAAAACATATTAAAAATACTCATGTCAGCTGTTTTAATTTAGTCTTGAAGACTGGTAAAAGTGGACCTTACACTAGAGCAATTTCACGGAGGCAAATCGCTTAACAGGTTCATTTAAGTTTTTACATTCTTAGTGTAAATTATGCTTTAGGCTATGCAAGATTCAAGAAAGTAATTACGTCCATCGAAACAAAACTTTTCATCTTAGCATTCGGAATAGAAATTAAAAAGAAAACATTTTAGTGCGCTTTGCACTTGAAACTTCAAAATTAAAAGGTGCAAACTTTCTAGTGCTATTTGAAGTTTGCATTATTTGTCTCTCAAATAAACAAGCTATCTAAACTTTGGAACTGCTTTCCCTTTATATTAATTAAATTGTCTCTCAACCCCCCTTTTATATGTTATTCAAAACGTAATTTTATAATTAGTCTTTTACAAAGAGTTTTTGCAGTGCTTGAACAAATTTATAAGTATTTGTAATTTTTAACGAATCTAGGTACTATTAAAAACACAGTCGTCTCTGTAAGGAAATTTTTTGCCATTGCATACCTCGCAAACTACAGGGTGAGTCAGAAATCGTGGGCCTAAAGTTGTATATTTCTATTTTATCAATTTTTGTTGCCTCGGAAGTTATTTGTAATCCTATGTTAATATGTTGTTGTGATCATTAAAAGCCGAAAGTGATTAAAAATTCAGTTAAAAAAAAGATGCAGTTTCAATCTTATTTCACTAGGGAACAAATATTGCAGGGGGACATTTCAGCTTGTAATCCAGAATTGTGTACTCCCCTATATGCTGAAAATGTTACAAATAATAATAAATAGATATTAAACAAGCATCTATATTTAAAATGTAAATTAATTTTCGAGATATTTTGAACTGTGTAACAATTGTAAGTTTCATGTTGAAATATACCGTGGCGAGTACCTCCGACAATAGCAGCGTCCTAGTGAGGTCAGATGAAGGCTCTTCCTTTTTGACACTTGTAAATTGGAGAGCGACAAACGAGCGTCATTTAAATTATAAAAAATTAAATAAAAAATAAAACAAATTGAGCATGTTTCACCCTGTATAAAAACTTACAGGTTTATTTTTATTTTCAGGAGTGGTCCGTCCCCCTAGTCGAAATGGAAAATATTGCTTTTACATGCAAAAAGGTAAAGCAAACTTGACGGGTTTTATCATTTTTTAAAAAGCTAACTTTTAAATAAAAAATGTTTTTTTGCGGGACTGTTTATCTAGCTACCCTGGATAGTAAATGAAATTATTTTGATAGAGATAAAAGAAATCTGCTCCGTTTTGTAAAAGCTAAACGCTTTTCAAATAAAAAAAATGTACTTGCTCTAAGAGGGGCGTTTTATTCCCCCAAAGCTAACCTGCACAGTAAAGAAAAAGCTTACAAAAAAATTATACGTATTTTCTTGATTTTGAAATAAAAAGTAATTTTTGTTTTTAGGAGACTACTTCATAGCCCTAGAACTAACCTCTATAGTAAAAAAAAAAGTTTTTGTATACAGATAAAATAAATTTGACGTGTTTAACCGTTTTTTTGAACAAACTAAACGCTTTTGAGACATTATTTCGCCTACACATCATTGTTTCATGCCTTTTGGAATACCCTGTATAGTGGATGAAGTCACTTTGTATATAAAAATAATTCTCTGTTTTAAAAAATATTGTATAACTTTTTTCAATACTATTTACGCGAACGACTTTTACAATTTAGTGATGCCAAATTATTTACCCCAACTATTACTGATTACCGCTTTTCAAATATTTTTTTTATATTTCTACATCTCTTTTAAAAATATGAAAGATCTACGCATATGACTTCCAAAATCTATTCCCCGCGAGACAATGACTATTTTTGATACAAATTTGAAACGAATTGCTTTGACCATTCTCACGTTATCGTGGGCACAAATTTTGTTTACACATCCAAACAAACATCATACACATTTCACTAGAACGTCAAAAAACCCAACTTATGTTTGTCGAAATTTTTCGCCATTACAATACTTCTCCTATACAGGCTATATATTAGAAACATATGGGCTGTTATACAGGGAAGTATTTCTGTTCATTTTCTTACTACACCGAGTTTTATTCCAATCCAATAATCTGGTTTGAATATACAGGGGACCAATATTTTTTAAATTTATTGTATGCCAAGTAATCTCCCGTTTAGTCATGGTCCATATATTCTAAACATCCTGTATAGCTTTTCGAGGATAAGAATTCTGAAAGAGAGAATCTGCAATATTTTCAAGTAACCGCCCCCTCATTCTGCCTACTTTCCCGAAATATGAACTATCTTTCCCGACATTTCCAATTAACACTCCAAACCCCTCTCAAGAAACAATACGAATATTTGTCTCCTAGACTTCAACAGTTGTTTGAAATACATATCTTACGATGTTTTTAGTTATCCCTCCGCAGACCTCCTCAGCCCAATTCCCCCACAACACTGCTCAGCAAAATTTAATCCAAATATTTATCTCATCCGACAATTCAGTTAGCTCTCCCACAACCCCTCGAACCTATCCTGCCCTTTTTTTCTTAAAGATTAATGGAAGTGGTTGTGTCTAGGAGGGCAATGTTTTCAATTAATTTTTTTAACCCCTCCCCGATCCCATCTCGTTCTAATTTATACAAAGATGATTAGAAATACTCTTGTCCTCGGCTCACGACTTCAAAAGTCCTGTGATATTAATGATGATATTTTCAGTAGACCCTCACTACACATACTCAACCCCATCACGCCATACTTTATGCAAAAAATAATAACAATATTTGTTTCTTTTAGGGTAGGAAACCTAATCTTAAACTACATTTTTAGCCCTCGTAACTTCATACCGCTTTACCTTCCCCAAAAATGTATAAAAATATTAGTGCAATACCAATACATGTCATGCCGGTTCGCATTCTCTACTTTCATTACAAAATGAAAATGTATGTATAAGTAGTTTTGTTCATATTGTCCATATATCTCAATGAATTAGTTAAACTTTTTTTAAAAAGCCGAATACTCCATAATGAGCTCCGAAGATATATGTTCCTCTTGGATTAGGGCTTCATATTTATTCAATCATCAGTTTGATGACGTCATTGTATTAATAACTTGCCACAATTCAAAATCCACTTTTCACGAGTATCCTTACATTTAGTTGGAAATCTAAAAAGCGTAACTGTAAAATTCAGTCTTGAATTTCCACAATTAAAATATTTGCATCTAACACCTCCCGAAAGCATTTTTTCGAATTCGTCGCGAATGTACAGGGTGGCCGTTTTATTATGGGACGATACATTATCGTCCAATATTGGAAAACTAAAAATTTTTGAAATAGACATTCTTTAACAAAGTGCCACTCATTTTTAATGCTTAATGAGATAAACTTATAAAATTATGGGGTTTGCATTTCAAAAAAATGACTCAACAATTAATTTTTAAATGCTAGTTTTTGACCACCCTGTATTTGTTAATTCCGAAAATATTGACATTGACCAGAAAATAAGTCCTCATTATTTAAAAAACGATTTTATTTTATTTTACGAAATTTAGGGGTAACCCCCTTTTATACACATTTTTTACAGTAAATATGTGTATATCAACAAACTTAGATATGTATATACATATTATACTAATACAGAGACCCTTGAACGAGTAATATAAATAAATATCAAATCACAATAACTGGGATACAATGATTTTCTTGAAGCCAGAAAGACTGCAATTAAATATGTCAAATGTAACATAAAACAAATCACTATTTCTTGGCCTCCTCCTGAGTACATGCAGTCCTGTTTTGCATAACATATGTGGTGAATCAATCATTCCGTTCAGAAGTTTATACACAAAGCACGCATCAAACATGCAACGCCTACTTGGTAGTCAGTCATGCTAATACCCATCCTAAATGCCATAAATCTAAGAAAACGGTGTTGAACCTTTTCAATCTGGTCTTTGTGGCTTTGATAAAAAGGCGACCAAATAACAGTTGCATATTCAACACACGATCTAACGAGGGAGCAATGCACCATCTTTGTAGTCCGAACCGAGAATGCATCATAATTTCTGAACACAAATCCCAACATTCGCATACTCTTCACACTCACCCTATATACATGCTCGTTGAAAGTTAGCCTTTCGTCAAATACAACTCCCAAGTCTTTAATGGTCTTGGAGTAAGATAGATTAATGCCATTAATGTAGTAAGTTGTTGGAAATCTTTGTTTGAAACGAAAAAAAACTAATATGAAAGCCCTTTCCAACATTCAGATATAAGTGTTTATCCTGCGTCCACCGCGAAAGAGAGTCCAGATGATGTTGGAACTCCAATGAGTCCCCCTCCTGTTTGATAACCTTAAATATCTTCAGATCGTCCGCAAACATGATATATGCAAATATAATAAACAGGAGTGGGGCACAATGGGAGCCTTGGGGAGCCTCTGACGTTACCTCAATAGTTAAGGATATATCGATATTTATCTTCACGGCCTGAGTTCTGTCTGTGAGAAAGCTCTCCAGCCACTCAATTAGGTGCTCAGAAAGACCCATAGCCTTCAACTTGGACAGAAGAATCTGTTCACCCCTCTCCAAGGCCTCTAAAAATCGCATAATATTTAGGGTGTCCCATTTAAAATAAGAAAGTTGGTACCAGTCCACGAAAAACTATACACCCTGTGGATATAAAACATACATAGAATAAAACTTCAGATTACCTCCAACAACTTTTGTTTGTAACTTTTTTTGCTATCTTTTACAGGTTACGAGATAAGGTATCGTCCGATAATAAAACGGCCACCCTGTACGTGCATTGCATTGTAGACCGCACCATTGTCTATCACATACCTGAAGTACAGCGTATTTACTTGAGTATCTAGCATGAATGGCAACGCTGCGCGCTGGTGCAACACTATCGAGTTTTACTGATCTTCTTAAGCGGGTGAAGATTTCAGAGCCCACGTTTTCGCCATTTGTATGTATCTCCTGCGTTTAGCTATATTTTCTGTGATATTTGACAGGAAGAGGAGTAGATATAATTTTAAGTCGTAGGGTGGAGAGTAAATATATCACGAGGAGAAAGGGCTTGTATCTTAAATAACTGCTATTATGATACAGAAACCTACTTTAGTTGTATATGTGAAATCTATAAATAATACCCGACATACTAGGCGATATGATCTGGAAGCTACGTATTCTCCAAAATATTTTCATCGGATTTCATTGGAACGCAATTTTTAAAATGAAATATATGCTATTTTTACTGTGTTTAGAAGATCCTTTATGAAGTAAGTATTTATAGATTAATAACAGAAATTAAGGAGAACAAGTACGTAATAGAGTAGATAAGTTTTTATGTGCCATAAACCCAAAACAATTTAATAAAGAATTAAGAGTCGCCCTGGATAAAATAATGGTGACTATTAAAAGCGACAGCCCTACGGACACCCCGTATATAATAAATCTTTTTCTCTGCCAAGTCCGAACAATAAGCCGGGATATAATAAAACTTTTTTGCATCTATATCACCGTAAACTGAGCAGATATTTAGGGAGACTCTCGTAAATGTCTGCTGCATTAAAAATCTGGGACACTTTGGGCCGTTAGCGGACTGAAATTTCTTTCTTATATCGTCTGGGCGATATAGCCTGTTTAGGATAACATTTTTAATGGTCGCTTAAATCGTTCTATATCGCTACAACTTTGTATTAAATAATATTAATGCAACAGCAGTTATTTTGCAATATCTCTTTAACCATAGATAAATGTTAAAAGTTAAGTAATCAGTTTATCGGATCCGTGGTACTAATTTTGTGTATTTTTATCTGTCTGTTATCTTTCAGGAATTATGTTAATGTTAAGGTCTAAAGCAGTGGTCGCCAACCTTTTCAAGGTGTTGAGCTACTTTGATAATTTAACATTTTCCTAGCTATAATGGCATACGACATACGACTTAATAAAAGTAAGCAAAACATTCAATGAGAAGCTTGGACTCATCGATCATTTTTTTGATATTTGCAGTGTAATTTTATACAGTCATTCGAACACAATTACCCAGATGTTCATCTGTAAGGCGAGTGCGGTATTTATTCTTGATCAACTTTATATTGGAAAAAGAAGATTTGCACAAATAGTAGGATAACTCTTCACTTTTAGAACTGAATGTTTGTCTTTATTTACTATATGCCAGATACGTTTTGTACTTGAAACTAACGATTTCAATGCTAAATCACTTTGAAATGCAACCACTTCCATTTCAGTTGCAGAGAAGTCTTCGCAGTTCTGCATAACACAAGTTGCAAACTGCTGGACATCAATTTCCATGAAGTGTGAATTTTGAAATATCTTCTCTGAAAGAACAGAAAAATGCGGTCATCACGGTTGACTAAGGTTTGTTCCCAAAACTCAAGTTTTTTATGAATGCATTTATATCGGAAATCATTTCCGCCAGTTCTTTATCTCTTCCCTGAAGTTGCAAATTTATTAATCTTGTCTGTCCACAAGAAACCCAAAATCTCTGAGCCAAATTGAATTTTCCAGTTCCTGAATCGTTTCGCCGCGTTGTTTAAAAAATTGAACTATGACAGATGAACTATGGCTTCATTAAAACGTGTTATCACTCGTCTTCTACTTATCGCACTTCAGAGTGAAGTAGTAGATACCCGTACTGACAATCAATTTCAACGGCTAAGATTTTGAATAATCTTCTTTGTAATTCGAGAACTCTAATCTTGTTTACAATGTTTACTGAAAATTTCATGACGTTGTTCATAACACATAAATTGTGGAAAGCGTTCATCTTTACGACAAAATGCTACCAGACCCTAATCACAACCCACCATGATATAATAAACGGAAGGTATGATATCTAAACGGTCTCAATTGCGTCTGGTTCGCGCAGTGACGTCATTGCGTGCGTAGATTTTTAATTTCCTTATAGAGATACATGTCGTTTCTAGCGTTTAGACATTATATTACCAGTTTTTCAATTAAAAATGTTTTTTTAACGAAACATAGATATATAACTCTCTCAAATAAAAAACTTATGACATGGTAGTTATATATTTATTTAATAAACATAGAAAAAAAACGGCTAAAGAAAGAGTTAGGGTCGTATAAAATCCGACAGTATTCAATTTTATACTGTTATTTTGTTATACATGTTTATATTTAGTTCAATTTAGAACCAAAAAATGCTATAATATCTGTGTTTTTTTTATAAGTACAGGGACGGTACTAAGTCCCATTTGAGGGGAGAAGGTCTAATAAAAAAAAATGCAGGTATGAGAGGGAATAAAACAACACACACTAAACAAGTTTAACTTTATGTGCACAAGCTGCCGTTTGTTTCTATATTATATGTAATTATATAAAGAAATAAAATTTAAAAGATATAGCTTTATTCTACTTGAAAATCTCTTTTTCTCTCTCCAGATTTACATTGTTGTCTTTTTTGATATAGATATTATATATATATATATATATATATATATATATATATATATAATATCTCGTGTTTTCTTGAACCGTTATTGTATGTAAAAGTGGAAAATTCTTGGGTTTAGGTCCGAATTAAATACCAAATTTTAATTTTTCATTTATTTGACGTTTCACCCTGTAATTTAAGGCATCTTCAGAAAAATTTTTTGATGCTAAAATTATAAAAATACAGACATTAACATTTAAGAGACACACTGTATATAAAACAATATTACCACGTTAAAACATATTTATATTTAACACTATAAAAGTACGTACCTTGAAATAAGCCGATATTTATTGACAAATTTGTTTATGCTGCCAGAACTTGTATTAGAGCAGTAATGAAATATTTATCACTTGTATTTTTTTTGTTCTCTCGTAAAGGAAGCGGAACGCATTTTTGTTGTTTTATATTGAATACCGTTTAAGTGTGGAGAGTTAATATAAAATTGAAATTAAGGTGTCACATTAATAAATTTATATACATATGGCTTAAATTATTTATGTCGGTTCTGTCATTCATGGAGTTTTTTTCTCTAGAAAATTCTATCATTTCTTTGATGGCTAATTTATTGTAATTAGAGTCTTTAGCTAGTATTTTGGTGTTTTCATATTTGATGTTGTATTTTTCGGTTTGTATGTGTTTGTTTAATGCTGTTGTGGCATTCTTTGTGTATTTATGTCCTTTTATTCTATTTTCCAGAGGCTGACTTGTCATTCCGATGTATTTTTTTGGACAATTGGTGCATGGTATTGAATATACTATGTTAGATTGTTTTTTTAAGGGAACTTTGCTTTTTAGTTTTGTAAAAATTTTGTTGATTAAGTTGTGTGATTTATCACAGGTAACAATGTTATGTTTTTTAAGAATGTGTTTGATTTTTTGTGAAAGTCCCTCTGTATAGGGGAGAGCAACGTATTTTGTATCTTTTTCTGGAGTGCGATTATTCTTATAACGAGACGTGTTATATAACTTGTGTGTGCGTTGTTTAATTATTCTATTAATGTGTTGCTCTGGGAAATGATTTTTTAGTAATACGTTTTTTACTTTTTTAGAAACTCTTTTGTGTATTCTGGTGATGTTAACTGTTAGGCTCGATCAGCTAAACCGGTTATGCCCTAAATTAGAGGGCGAAACGTCAAATAAATGAAAAATTAAAATTTGGTATTTAATTCGAACCTAAACCCAAGAATTTTGCACTTTTGTATATATATATATATATATATATATATATATATATATATATATATAGTCATCTTTAACAAAATGCCTTGAGCATATCCGCGCCAAATTTGTATCTTTGCGTTTACACATGGGTGTCCATTCACGTAAATATTGTTTGTCTTCAGGAAAAGTAAAAAACCTTATATTCCTATCAAAATTCTTTGACACCACAGAAATCCGCAAACACTTTTAAACAACAACTGAAAATGCACTAAAATCATATGGCCGAAGGTCAATGACAGCCGGCGTTAATCACGCGATGACGTAACAGATCGATGCACGACATCATACCTTCGGTTTATTATATCATGACAACCCACCATAGCTGGAGCCCCATCAGTTGCCAAGCCTATCAATTTTGTAATTGGAATTTTCTCAAAAGATATAAAATTGTTTAAATGAGAAAACAATTCCTGTCCAGTGGTCATCAAATCACTAACAACAATCCTGACAAACACGGCCATCTGGGAGGTGTCAACCACATCTGTTGATTCATCCAGTTGAAGAGAGAAATAAACACTTATTTATCTAAGTCAGTTTTTAAGTGTAGAAAATATCCTGGCTCATTACTCCCACTCGTCTCATCACTGTATTAGCAGAAAGTTGCATAAATTTTATTGCTGAAACTGTCTCGTCTTTATTCTTATTATATTGAGTTGGAAAATAAGGAATCTGCAGCTTCTAAAAACGCCTGTTTTATTAATTGACTGTTGACCAATTAACTGGTTCTTTAATTGTTTCAATTTTTCTTTTCTGCTGGCAGCATGTAACGGGACATATTTTTCAAAATTCGAATGTACACTTTTATGATGCCTCTCAATATTTCCTTTTTTAGCAACCGAAACACAGGCATTACATAACAAACATACATTTTTACCTTTAACTCCTGTAAAAAAATACTGTTCTTGCCATTCCGAATGAATATTTTATGTCTTTACTTTCTTACTACTGCTTTCCATTATCTTTTTTTATTGCTCACTCTGTGTACTAACACATCTAGTGCCTTTTAGTTTTAAACTTAACGCGTTGTATGCCCGACATGCGCATTTATCGCGTTTAAAGCAATTTAGATAGTTCTTGTGTTCTCAAACATTCATGCGATGCTGGCGCTCTGGTCAATTTTAGCAGCTGTCCAGAGCACTCAACGTAGTTTTGCTGCTGCTTGTTTTCATATTGTGATTTTTTTTTCAACATTTATGGTCGCTTTTATGGTTTTTACAAGATATGTTGTGAGCTACCAGAAATGATTTCGCGAGCTACCGGTACCTCGCGATCGACAAGTTAGGCGACCACTGGTCTAAGGCCTAAAAGACCCATGTCGCCGATCTACCCACTTTCACTCTGGATTACCTTCTACCCTCGATTCAAGTCTGACCGGCCTTTTTTATAAAGGCTAGCAACTTACCCCAATCAAAATTCCTTAACTCCTCCGTGGTTAGGGTTAGGTTAAAAATATATACAAACATAAAAAAGATAGAAGTTATATATTTATTATTTAATTAAACATTTTTCTTTGTATTTTAAGATCTGGTTCGCTTAAAATTTTATTACTTTCTATATAGTATGTTTACATCAGCAGTGACCAAAGAAAGGGGACGGTTCTACAAAAAAGGACGTAACATACATTCTTGTAGCTGAAGAAGTAAAGTTCTATTCAGAAAAAAATGGTACAACTATTTTATGCTTGTGTAAGTAGGATTTTCAGTGCCACCAAAAAATTTCAAAATGACATGATGAATGAGTTGTCAAGTTGCCAAAGTCACAATAATCTTTTCCGAGATATTTTTTACATGTGTGTATAAATATAAAAACGCCTGGTCAACTATCCGTAGTTGAAAAAGCCAAGATAATTACCAGAATAGAAGAAGGTTGGTGTATTCGTGGCCTAGCAGAGAGACGCGGGGAAAATAAATCGACCATTTTAAAAATCATAAAAACAGAGGGAACATTAGCAAGGAAAGCAGGTTCAGAATATAACAGGGTTTCCAACGCAGAACAGGATGCGGCTCTCATAGGTGACCTGAGACAAAACCAGCTGGATGCATTTTAAGAGTAGTAAAAGAAAATACATATCTTATGTTTGACTGAACATTTCTTGACGAAGGATGAAGTGGATTTACTTAAACTGAATGGTTACATGGTATGTTCATCATTTAGCAGCAGTGAACTAGCAGGCGGAGAGTCTATAATTTTATGTCATGAATCTATAAACTTTATACCTATACTAAATGTGACAGACCAGTCACTCGAGGGTGTATGTGAGATTGCCGCTGCAGAGTTTCCAGATGAAAACATTATTACTGTGACTGTCTATAGAAGGTCAAAGGGTGATTTTAAACACCTTAAATAATGTATTTTGTTTATTAAGTAGATCTAAATACAATATAGTGGTCAACTCATTCTTTTTTTGTCAAATTTAGAGACTTACATACTCCCTACAATTTTATTCATACTATCCTGGAAACAACCAGATTAAAAAACTGCATTGATAATATCTTGATTAATTTTGATTCTTGTCGGGAGTATAGATCATATACGGTGGGGCCATGCCTATCTGACCATAAGGCTGTAACGATTGACGTAAAGCCTATAAGCAGGCCTAAAAAATACCATACTATTAACTATAGGCTTATGACTGAAATTAGTAAGTTACACTTTTATAATTATTTAGAACATACTGACTGAAATTTTGTGAAAAACCGAGATGTTTGTGTTGAGAGTTTTTTATCAAAAATAACTGATGGCATAAATACATTTTTCCTGTTAAAACTAGGATAGTCTCAGATGGTCCTCAGCATAGCAATCTCGGTCCAGATAGAATAAAGTGGTTCAGTAATGAATTGAAACTTATGTCGAAATAACCTTCAAATGCTATATGATGACCGCAACATGTACTTTTCCCATGAATTAATTGGTTATATTAGACGGTATAAAAATAAATATAGGAATGCTATTAATTTAGCTCGTAGACAAAAATATAGTGAATATACAGGGTGTAATATAACTAATGGCTGAAAATGCAGGATATGATTTCTTAGCTTAATTAAGAAAGAAAGGTTCATATGAACATACGTCCTAAACATCTCAACTTTTGAGCTACAGGGTGTTAAAGTTTAAAAAAAAATCGTTTTATTATCATAACTTTAATACCGTACCTAGTATTTTCATAAAATTTGGCATACACCTACTAAGCACCAATAGGCATTTTTTGATGCAGAAGATTTTTTAATATTTCTACCAGTGGTGTCCGTACGGGATGTAGACTGAAGATTTTTCTAAAAAAAATATAGTACGGCACTGCTTTTCTGGAAACGAAAATTATTTTTGAAATCCTCATTTATTTTGCAACAAATTTAAACTCTTGACATTTTTTCGTCCGACGAACTGTTTTGGCGGAAAAGAATAAAAACAATTTTCATGCATGGCACAATCTCTAAAATCTAATGGTAATGAAAATTTCTTTTTGGACTCAATACTCAAAATAATACTTACTAATACATTTTTTGTATTAAACTTGAATTGTAGTAGTTAATCGATTGACTTTAATTTAATAAAAATTAGACAAAAACACATTTTACCTACAAACTGCCACATAAGATTTTAGTGATTTTGCAATGCATGAAAACTGAAAAAAAAAATCTTACAAATTTTTACAACTTCTATACATAAAATAAACTAATATTTAATTTAATTATCACAACAATTGTTGCTAGAATACAGGCTTCAATTCTATTTGTCATGGATTGGCGAACCCTTTCAAAAATTCCAGGAGTATTTCTTATGGTTTGGCAAGAAAGTAAAATTTTTTGCGTTAGTTCTTCTACAGTTTGAACCGGTGTAGTATAAACTAAACTCTGAGGTGCCCCCACAAAAAATAGTTTAAACTATTTAAATCAGGGGACCGGGAGGCCAAGTTTGAGTTCCTGACGTTCTATCCAGTGATTAGTAAACGCCTCATTTAGAAATTCCCTACCATGAATGCTAAAATGTAAAGGAGCACCATCATGTATGTATCACATTTCTTCTAATAAAAAGAGGTACATCCTCGAGCAAAATTGGCAAATCGTTTTCAAGAAAGTGGAGGTAGGGTAGTCCACCGCAGCCGTCCTGGAAGGAAGAACGGTCCTATGAGGAAATCTCCAACTATTCCAGCCTACACATTCACGGAAAACTGCCCCTGATGAATCAGTAATTGCGTGCGGGTTTTCTTCCGCCCATACATGATTATTATGGAAATTTCGAGGGAACTGAACAAGTATTTTCCAAATAAAAAAATGGGAAACATTTAGCATTACCGCAATTTTCCTAGTACTTGTTTGCTTCTGGATGTTCCTCAATTGTGTTCAAAACAGCTTCTCTAATTCTGGTGTTTCACCGTGCGATGTGCCCCTTTTGGAACTATTGTCAATGCCAAACTCCCAGTTTCATGTAGTCTTCTGTGTATTCTTGAAAACATTCTGGCATCGGGAATGAATACCGCTCTTGATATATCCGCCTAGCCATAAACGCATTCCCGTCAGCAAGGCCGTAGGTGAAATGTATATCTGCTAACTCGGAATTTGTAAATCTTAACATAGTTTACTTATTTTCTTTTTATTATTGATTAAAGAAATTTTCACAATGTAAAAAACTGCAACTTTTATAAATACTTGTCAAAATAAGACCGCAACGTAATTGATCAAATGTCATTATTTTAGAAACAATATAGGGCACCAGCCTACTAGTTTAAAATGATTTCGTTATATCACAAATGCATGAAAACAATTTTTATTTTTTTACGCGACAACAGTGCGTCGGACGAAAAAAAGTTAAGAAATTAAATTTGTCGGAAAATAAATGAGGATTTCAAAATTCATTTTTAATTCCGGAAAAAGCAGTGGCGTACCATCTTTTAGAAAAAAATCTCTAGTCTACATTCCGTACGGACGCCACTAGTAAAATTATCAAAAAATCTTCTACATCAAAAAATGCCTATTGGTCCTTAGTAGATGCGTGCCAAATTTTATGAAAATACTAAGAACAGTATTAAAGTTATGATAAGAAAACGAATTTTTTTTTTAAACTTTAACACCCTGTAGCTTAAAAGTTGAGAGATTTAGAACGTATATTCATATGAACTTTTAGAACGGAAACTTTCACGGCTTTGTCAATTAAAAAATCATGGTTCTTGGGATTAGACCGTGTCGAATTAGAATTACTATCCTACGTTTCGCCTTCGATTGCACGAGGCATCTTCAGGGATCTTTACTCCACGAGATCTGAACCGCCGAACCGTGACCCTGTGTTAACCGGGAAAAAAACCGTGGAAACCGATCTTAACACAGGGTCACGGTTCGGCGAGCACAAGTCGGGTATAAAAGCCCGCCTGAATCTGTTCGAGCTCATTCAGTGTTCAGATCTCATGGAGTAAAGATCCCTGAAGATGCCTCGTGCAATCGAAGGCGAAACGTCGGATAGTAATTCCAATTTGACACGGTCTAATCCCTAGAACCATGATTTCTTAATATGAACTTTTCTTTCTTAAATAAGCTAAGAATATCCTGCATTTTCAGCCATCAATTAAATTATAAACCCTATATAAAAAGGTCTGAAAATGCCTGCAGGGCCTACTGGAAAGTTATAAATAGTAACTGTAGATTCAATAAATCAAAAAATTAAATAAAAATTGACGAAAATAAGATCAATAATTCTTTTTGTAAATGTACATTCTAGGTTTCAGAGGAATTGCCAAACGTAACTTGTAGTTTTGAGGATTTCTTGGACTTTTCTTGTCAGTTTCCAGTATTTTCTTCAGACACGTAATATACAATGAAGTGAGGGAAAATTATTGACAAAAAATAAAACATCAAAAGATGTTTATGATTTCAGTGTACAGCTGTTGCAAAAATATTTAGAAACGTTTTGCTTGTCACAATAACAAACTTGATCCATGAATGTCTAACTGCCAAAGTGTTTTCTTCAGTTTTTAAAATTGCAAGAGTGGTGCCTCTTTTTAAAAAGAGGGACACGGAGGATTTGAGTAACTACAGGCCCATTTCTATATATAGTATAGTTACATTTTTTAATTATGTGAAGTGCGCATAGTCAAAAAAGAGTGCCATTTTATTTAAAGAACGACGGGACACCTGTTTAAAGACAGAGATTCTTGTCCGACCTTCCTAAACCGATTGACTCCGCCCGGTTCTCTTTCCTGTCCCGCACTTTACAAAAACTTGTATTGTCTTGGGAGTGTTTTAAACGTACATGTACTGTTAATTCTTTTTATCAAAAGTTTTAAATACATAAAATATTTAAATAATAAATAAGTGGACATTAGAGTACAACTGTATTGACGAAGGTAAACACACATGTGTATTGACCAAATAAATATTTTTGTATTTGAATTTTGGACGATTTTTTGTTAATGTATGGGGTATGAGTCTCCATGGATTAAGCGTATATGATCACATAGAAGGCAGGTTTAATTCAGAATATTATGAACATATTTTGGAACACATAATGCTTCCATCAGTCGCCCCATTATATCCGAATAAATCATTTATTTACCAACATGATAGTTGCCCTGTCCATGCTGCCAATAATATAAGACAGTGGTTTTCAGAATTATAATGTAGGAGTATTGCATAACCCTTCTTACAGTCCGGATAAGAATCGATAGAGAACATTTGGGGCACTAATAGTGAAAAAACTTATGAACTTCGACCCTCCCGTAACACAATCCTAAATACCACTGGATAATATTTTAATGTCTAACGATATGATATATGTATCATCCTTGCTTTGCTATTTTTTTCTTGAAAATAATCGTATCATAAACGTTAGTTAAATTTAAATTTACCACGATTTTTATTTTTGTTTTTGCAGTGTTTTTGCTTCGTACAGCAGTTTATGTAATGAATCAATTCGGTGGTGACAGAAACAGCACAGAAAAATTGAGATTATATTGATTTGTCTGTGGGGTTTCAGTGCTTATTTTTAACTTGAAAACAAAAGCAGTTCTCGCATCGTTAGTATTATCAAAAGATGATATACGGTTTTCATTTCCACAATCTTTTTTTCAGTTTCGGAAACGTGTTCATTTTTTCCCGCTTTGGCCGTTATCTTTCATAATTAATATCCATTTTCCCCGAGGATGACATTTTACACCGACTTTCACCATTTTACGCTATTCCTGGTGGAGGTAAAAAATGCTTTATGCCATGCAACATTTTTATTTTGTAGCAATTACTAATTGTTAAATGGGACCTAATTAAACACCTTGTGTTTATAAAGTTCTAATTAATTACCCGCGCAGCTTTTTAACTTTACACAAGTGTTTTCTTTTGTGCTTGCTTATACTCAAATTCGACGTATTTTTCATTTTTCTGCTCTAGCTCATTTTTAATTAAACTCTTTCTTCAGGTTTTTAAGGAAATTGGTTTTTAACCACAAAATGTTATGTTTTGCAATGACTTTTGACAAAATACTCTACTACATCTAGTAAGTTGCAGATCTGATCTGCAGATGGTATAATTTTTAAAACAGTTTTTCATTGTTATTTCTAATTCAAACTGTTTGCAAAATGGCAACTAAATAAAATGTTTGTAATCGAGAAAAAATAACCCTCTCAGGTTAAATATCTTCCGTTTTAGCATCCCTAGATGCCAAAAATATGTTTTATCAATTCCGTCGGTCTGTCTGTCTGTCATTTCACAGCATGGCTTAAAAACTAATAATCAGATTGACTTCAAACTTTAGTCGAAAATGAAGGGTCATGTGGGGATGTACTGGTAACATTTTGGTAAAAACCAATATGCCAGAAAAGATGGCGACCTTGTAAGACGTTAATAAAACTATAACAAAAAAACTAATTATTCAATTTGTCTCTTGGCCTAATAAAATATTTATAAAATCAAGCTGAAAAACTACTTATTAGATTAATTTCAAATTTTGTGCAAACATTAAGTGTGATATAGAGATAAATCGGTAAAGTTGTGGTACGAATTCAAGATGGCGATACAAAATGGAGGAGAAATAAAATTTTTATAAAATAAACTTAAAAAACTTTTTATTAAATTGATTTACATTTTGCAGAGAAATTAAATGTGATATAGGGCTAAACTATTTATTGAATATTGAAGGAAATTTTACCGATTTCTTTCATTTGTAAATCACAGAATCAATAAATGGTTTGTAATAGGTTACTAATTCCCAGTGGCGGCTCTTCCATAGGGCCATTTGGTCAATGACCCCCCAAAAATATTTCAGAAAATAAATTATTCGTTTAACTGTCACTCCTACTAGTTGTAATAAAACGCGAACCTTGGGAAAAGTTAAATACGCTACACTATTAGCCGCGCGCGGCGGTTCGAATGGTCTCGTTGCGTTGCTTAGGCGCAATAAAATACGCTATTCTAAGCTAGGCTGGGAAGTCCGAATTGCCCTGATTACCTTAAAGCTTGACGAAAGTACCCGAAGATTTCACAAGTACCGAGCGGCAGCCGAACGTGATAGCAAATGGAATATGAAATTGCGATTTGGGTCATCAGCCCTCTAATAATTCCATCAATCGGCAGGCGGAAGTTCAATTATTGTTCAGAGGTCGCGCGGTCGATATTCTAACTCGATATGGTTTCGGACGGTTTTAATCGATAAAAATTGATTTATATACTGTTTTTTGTAATATATATTTTTTTATTTTTATGATCCATGTGTGAGTTGGAAATATACAGGAAATAAAATGTTGTTAGTGACTAGTGCAAAAAATAAACAATTAAAAAGTGCTTACGATCTTAATTTTGCAAAAATAACCAATTTCAAGGTGATTTATGTTTGAATTGTGAATGTAGATGAAATAAAATGTCGGTAGTGCAAAAAATTAAACAACTAAAAAGTGCTAACGAACTTAGTTTTGAGAAAATACCCGAATACCAGAACTTAGTATACGACAAACTAGTAAAGACAAAAATAAAGAGGTTCATCGAAACTTTCGCAAAAGTATGTACGATTTAGCTAACTGGATATGTTGTTGTGAAGTGTCTAACTCATTTTACTTTTATTTTTGTTTGTTGTTTTTTAAGGACTCGTCGGACTCATTATAGTGCAAACCCGTGTTAAAGACTTAAAACACTTAGAAGAAAAAAAAATAAAACATGCGTTTTCTGCAGATCACATGAAATGTTCGGTGGACTATGCTACGGTCGGATGTGTTGATATTCGCACTCAGCTAGACACAGTTTATAAAAAATCCCTTAGATATTTTAATGAAAATGTACTCAAAAATCGCTATATTTTAAACAAAATTATAGATTGTGTAAAATTTTTATTTCAACATCCAAGGGTGTTTCGCGGGCTTATAAATTTTCTTAAGGAGTTGGGCCAAGATTAAAAATTGCCTTGCGACGAAAATACGGAGCACCCTGTATAAATTTTCGATATATATATATATATATATATATATATATATATATATATATATATAGATATATATACAGGGGCGTGCAGTCCATGGAAGCAAGGGAAGCAGTGCTTCCCCGAAAAAAAATTACAAAACATCTTCTAAAACGTATGTTTTGAAATAGGAAACAATTAATTTAGTTTTTATTAAAAATGCTAAAATATTATCTTAATTATCAAGTCCATAATAAATGCGACCTTGACTCCGACCGAGCGACAATAGAAAATGGAATAGAACCTATGCGGGCAGCTAGCTTCTCTGCAGCCAAGTCCTGTATGCTTGATTTCCTGTGAATCGAGCCAGAGGTTATTGAACTTTCCACCGGCTGTTTGCAATTTTTGCATTTCAGTCGCGTGCTTTAAGTGGGAGCGGAAACTATCGTTGGAGTCGGTTCTTTGTTTGAACGGCTATCCGTGTGTTGTGTGATACGTACGTCGCGTCGTGCATGGTGTGATATGGAAGACAATAATACTGACGTGGATATGCAAATACCGTCAACTTCGGCTGTCGGTAATAACGTTAAAAATGTTGGAGAATTTAGTAAGAAGAGTGTGTGTGAATGTATGGTGTGTGTCTTAATAATAAAGGGATTTTCAGCATTAAACTTCGCTGATAAGCTTCAAATAATTTCCAAAGGAAGGGCAAAACCGCCTATGAAAAATTTAACCACAAAAATGAAAAACTGTATTAGACATTTTTATCCGGAAAAACAATACGAACAATTTAAATGGCTAACAGGGTGTGAAAATATAAGTAAATTGTTTTGTTGGCCATGTTTACTTTTTGTAAATGAAAAAGGTCTCTGGAATAAAACTGGTTTTTCCGATTTAAACAATTTCCATAAAGCTGTAAAAAGACACATTATGTTCAAAGCGCATTTGCAAATTAGTGACCGCCAACAGAATGAACTAGTCGATAAAAATAGGCAAATATTAAGAAGACTTATCGATGTTGTTTGTTTTCTCGGACAGCACGAATTGGAATTTAGAGGTCGCGAAGAAACAAGGGTGTCTTTAAATAGAGGAAATTTTCATGATTTACTTAGTTTAATGGCTAAATATGATGATTGCCTAAAAAATCATTTAGAGCAGTCTAGCGTTTTTTGCGGAACGTCGAATCGAATCCAGAATGATTTAATTTCCGCTGTTGCAACCATTACTCTAAAAAGAATTAAGCAGGAGATTGGCGAGGCGCGGTTCATTGCTATTGTTTTGGACGAAACAACTGATATCACTAATTTTAGCCAATTATCTACAGTAATACGCTACGTTAAAACAGACGGAAGTATTCAAGAGCGATTTTTTGGTTTTAAGAATGTGTCCGAACAGCAGATGCATTATATACCGTAGTTTATAACGTTACTAAAGAAATTAATGGAGAAAAAAATTAGTTGCTCAAAGCTATGATGGAGCTGCAGAGATGGCAGGACAATTAGGGGGTCTGCAAGCTAAAGTTCGAGAAACTTTCCCAAGTGCTGTGTTTGTCCATTTTTTTGTCCATTGTTTTGCTCATAAATTAAATTTAGTTTTATCCCAGTGCATCAATCACATTAAAGAGTGTAAAACATTTTTCGTTACTTTAAGTGGCATGGCTGCTTTTTTTTCCAAGTCAACAAAACGTACATAAGCTTTGGACTCCATTGTCCACAAACGATCGCCCAAAGTAGCTCCTACTAGGTGGAACTATAATGGAAGACTTGTGTTAACAGTATCTGAAAATCGTGAATCACTGATTGAACTATTTGAGAATATAATAGAAAATAATGAAACGTGGGACTCAGAAGCAACAAATAGTTCGAGGGGATTTTTGGACTGTTTGAAACGAGATTTTAATTTTAATTATTTGTTGAACATATTCTCAGAAATATTTCCATTCTCGGACAATGTTTTAATATATTACAAACTAAAACAAATGATATTGCTTTTTGCCTAAAAAAAGTGGATGATTTTAAGTCATGTTAAGCCAAAAAAGATATGACTTTCACCTATTTTTGACTAATTATAGGGAAAAAAACCATGACGTTAAATGTAGAGCCACAAGCCAAGCGTCTTCGAACAAAAAAGGTGGGAGATGTTCAAACATCGTACAAACGCCTCTTTTATGAAATAATCGATCAAATTCAGCAACAAATAAGCGATAGATTTAACGGTTTAAATGATTTTAAATTCCACGAGCTCTGCAATTTTGATGTATTTAAATGAAAAACTTTTCCAGAAGATGCGTTTAAATCTCTTCTTATTCATTATGGCCAGTTCTTCGACCGAGTGTTACTGCGATCAGAACTAAAAGTGATTTACGAAACTGATGACATTAGCGCAAAAAATAACGCTAAGGAACTAATGCAATTTTTAAAAGACAAGTAGCTGGAAGATCCCTACACCGAAGTGTCGAAATTGTGTGAATTAGTATTGACAATACCTGCCACAAGTTCATCAGTAGAACGCAATTTTTCAACACTTAAACGTATAAAAAAACTTCAAAATATGTAGGAGCATCGACGTTTTTATGATGACGTCATTGACGAATTTGCAAAAAAAGAAAGAAGAATCGAATTACATTACAAATAGGTAAGTTTCTAAAAATTTCACCGCACGCCCCTGTATATATATATATATATATATATATATATATATATATATATATATATATATATATATATATTGACATACAAGATGCACAAAAAGAGTTACAAGAGAAAAATTAAAAGGTAAGCACGAAACATAATACTTAAAAATTCTCAACTTTAGACCTTCGTATCTCAAAAACGGATTAATTAAGAACGTTAAATCACAATGACTTGATCTACATTTTCCTAAAGTTTCAGCCCATTTGAACGAAAGCCATTTTCTTTAATGAAACTGGGGGGGGGGCGTCCTTTATTTAAAATCAAAAAAATCTGTAAGTTATAACTACAGAATTTAGCCCACACGATGATAAGAACATTTTAATTAAGAATCAGTTGAGGAATAAAATACTTTTTTACTCTCCATATATTTAGATTTTGTTACAGGTACAAATAGCGGCCATTTTTAAATAAGGAACTTTAACATCCTCATATTATGGGGATGAATTAGGTTAAAATGACCCTTCGAAAATGTGCTACACGACCCTTTTTTCCACATGCCTCCTATCATCATCTTGAAATTTTAAATCACGAAACATATACTAGAGAGCAAATTTAGTCTGCCACCGAAGCCAAATTTTAATTTTTTTTGACTGATTCAAAAAACAAAGAGAAGAGTTACATTTTAAAAATGCGCACTATATAAAAATAACAGTGGGATTTTAGGACTGCATTAAACAAATAGTGAAACCCCTCTTAGAATTATATTAAACGATATTAAATATTTTCTTTCTAATCTAATACAGATAATTATTTAAAGTTGAAACACACGGAAAAATGCCTTAAAATGAAAAGTATTCTAAATATCTTTGAAAATAAAAACATAAAATTGTTATTAAACTGTGCTGAAACTAATGTGTTAGTTTTGCAGTTTATTTATAATTCCATATTTTTTATAATTATTAGTACACTTACACTAAATTCTGGTTTTTGCGGTTTATAATAATAATGTACGAAATCCTAAACGTATTTACTCCTGTTAGTGGGAAGTCAAAACTGAGAGTATTTGAGATTTTGACCCCCGATCCAGATTTAGCCCCTGATCTAGGTTTGGCTCCGGCGTTTCTGGACTTCTAGTTCCAAAAACCAGTCCGATCCTGTGTGGATCAAGGAACAGCCTTGGCGTCCCACCGATTATATTTAATCATTAATATTAAAAATGTTCTTACATGGGAGGACCTTTTATAATATCTGGACAGAATGGCGAACGTGCCCAATAACGAAATATGTCAAGAAAGATAGTTTTTTAGCATTCTATATTAGAATTTATATTCTAATTTTATTTTGGATCTGTAACTCACTGGTGCCCAGTGGGGTTTCGTAGAACCAGGGCTCGCAAGACTTTGTAATAGTAAAATTATCCAAAATGGAACAAACCAAATACCACTTTTCTATAGATCTTATTGAATTCCGTCATGGTTTAACTCTTTGAAGTACCTTGGTCGACAATTTGAACCACCTTTTTGCTGACCTTTCCAGCATGGTGGTTGATGAAACGTACCACTTAAATCAAAGTTATTTTTGTTGTGTATGTCGGTTTAATAACCGTCCCGCATTTGATTGGCTTATGATCCATCGCCTGACGCAAATTCCTGAAACGTTGGCGGTTGCGTTCACGATTTTGTGTGGTTATTTACGTTTCACGTGCTCCGTAGTGATTTGAGGTTATTGTTTTTATGAGAAAAGTGTTGTTTTTTATTCAAAAGTGGCTTTATTTATGATTTTTATGTAAAAACCAACTATAAAGGTGAGTTAATATACATGTTAGATGTTTGTGATATTTGAACTCCGAGTTTTGTTGGTTTCTTTTAGTGTTTAAAAACTGTACCACCGTACAGTTGGAAACATGAACCGACGGCAGGATCCACTCACTTTCAATTTGATAGGCATGACAGAAAATGAACTCTATGATGAAATAGATGCAATCGAAAATGATTGTGCCTCAATCCCTTCCGATTGTGACTCGGAGGCTGATGGTGACGAGTCAGAAAGTGAAGGTTGTTCTTCAGCTGCTATGTTTGATCATCCCGAGGTTGCCGAAATTGTGGTGTCTGAGTATGAAGAAGACGAGCCTTCCTCTTCAGATGAATGGGATGCAGAGGATTTAGTACCGCTATTTACTCTAGCAAAACAATGGAAAAAAAGTTTGGTCACTACTTGGAATAAATGCGTTTCTACTATGAAGACTCCTGATCCATTCACTTCGGATGTCGGTCTGTCGAATTCAATTCGAGATCGTGCTAGCCTAAATCCTTATGAGGCGTTTAATCTTTTTTTTACCGACGAACTTTTGACTGATATTGTGTTTCAAACTAATCTCTATGCAGAGCAAACATTTCAAACCAAGGGTAAAGCATATACTCAAACACATGTTGACGAACTCAAGACATTTTTGGGTATAAATATTCTTATGGGCATTAAAAAATACCCAAGTTACCGTGATCATTGGAGTTCTTCACCAGACCTTCACGATCCCTACATAAGTAAGCTTATGAGAGTTCATAGATTTGGTTGGATTCTTTCGAACCTTCACCTAAATGACAACAGCATAATGCCACCACGTGGCTCAGCCAATTATGATAAACTTTATAAAGTACGGCCCCTTCTCAATCACCTTAAAACTAATTTTCAATCATGCTTACAGCCCCATGAAAATATCGCCGTCGACGAGTCAATGATAAAATTTAAGGGCGATCTTCGCTAAAACAATACTTACCAAAAAAACCCATAAAAAGGGGATACAAAGTGTGGGTTTTAGCGGATGAAACAGGGTATTGTTGGAATTTTGATATATACACAGGAAAGACGGGGGATCAAACAGAAAAAAGTTTGGGGGCCCGAGTCGTTAAGAATTTAGCTACTCCAATTAAAAAAAAAAATCACAAAATATATTTTGACAATTTTTTCTCATCCGTAAAGCTAATGGAGGATCTTTTAGATTTAAAACTATATGCATGTGGAACAGTAAATGTATCCAGAAAAAATTTGCCTAATTTCACTAATGATAAAAATTTAAAAAGAGGGGAGTATGAATGGTTTATAAGCGATAGTGGATTGAGTGCTGTGAAATGGCGTGACAAGAAATCCGTGCATATGTTATCTAATTACCATGACCCTACAGTTGTTACTCAAGTAAAAAGGAAAGAGAAAGATGGCACTGCGATGCATATTCCTTGCCCTTTTTTACTTAGTGATTATAATAAACACATGAACTTTGTGGACAAATTCGATCAAATGCGATCATATTATGGGCTTGATCGAAAAAGCCACAAGTGGTGGCATCGCATATTCTTTTTCTTTCTGGATACGGCAATAACAAATGCCTTTATAATATATAAACTTATAAAGAAAATGCTAAAATTTCTCTCAAAGAATTCCGTAGACAGGTTTCAGAAGGCTTAGTTGCCAAAACATTGGTTCAAAAATTCAAAAGAAACAAAAAAGATAAGCCCACAGTATCGACCGCCGTTAGAAGAGCAGAAAGTGCAATTGGCAATGCAGTGTTTGCGCAATTGGAAATGCATGCCATTATGTTTAGGAAAAACCAAAACTTGTTTCCAATCTTATCATGCTAAAACTTAATATGTTTTTAGAATATATTGTTTATTTATATATGATATTCTTAATATTGTTAAAGTATGGTGGTGCAAGAAATAAACCACCCAATCTAAGTACTTTTGCAGTATATGTATATTTTTATATATGTGTATTAGTGTTCCAATATACTTATTTGAAAGAAATACACCACAATTTGTATATTTTTCAAATGTTTTTTTTCTCGTACCGCTAGGGTTTTTTTTTAAGCCGAATTCCCGTACCTCAAAGAGTTAATAGATAATAACAGTGTAATGGATTTGATCATTACATTCAGGATAGAGTACCCCAGGGTTCAGTTTTAGGACCTCCATCTCTATTTCTTTGTACATACATAGATGACATTCCTGCATGTATATCAGACTGCGTGTGCTTATTCTTTACTATGGATATACACACTCACATCTTAACTATGCTATTCTGTGTTGGCGACACTCCCCAGAAGCCAGATAATACTTTAAATAGCCGATCCATCCAAGGTAAAATATATTAATCCGTAAATGTATCCCAACCTTGTATTGTATTTCGTAAAGTTAGGATCTGTCGAGAGATTCCCGCGTAGCACAACGCCCGGGGCCGACCTTGTTGGCCTCGCACAACGCGCAGAGTTGCCCGTCCGCAGCGAACTGCATCCTGTATGGCTGATTAAATTCGGAGTATAATCGAACTTTGCTTTAACCCTAGCTATGTTAAAGATTTTAAAAAAGTTCTTAATGACAACAACACAGATCTAAACATTTCATGGCACCAGTGTGGGGAACATTTCTATTCACTATGTTAGAACATGAAGCGCTAGAGATGAACGGAAGCACTCTGGCATAAATAGTTTAATTGTATTGCTTGAAGAAACTAAACTTTTAATCAATTAACAGCAAACACAAGACTTTTTTTAAAGAAAAGGACATTCTTAAGTGAATCCAAATATCTGCTCTGCAACTCTAATGAGCTTATCTAAACGAACAAAAGCACCCTTTTACCCAGGGCGTTTGAAATAATATTGTTTATATATATATATATATATATATATATATATATATATATATATATATATATATATATATATATATATACAGGGTGAGTCAACCATGTGGCACCCCTCATTTATTTCTTAAACTATTAGGATTAGCTGAAAAAATTAAATACAGAAGTGTTTCGAATTTCAACAATATATATTTTTGCGGTAACTGTTATTATACAGGGCCGGTCAAAAATGCTGGGCGTGGTCTAAATGCAATTTTTTAAATAAGAACTTACATTTTTTTATTCATTTTCGGATTCTTCATAAAATTCTAGAAAAAAAAATTATATTGAAATGATATAGCTAAATCTAACGGTATAAATAATAATAAATAAAAATATAAGTTATAAAATAAAATATGTAAGTTCTTATTTAAAAAATTACATTTAGACCACGCCCAGCATTTTTGACCGACCCTATATAATAACAGTTACCGTAAAAATATATATTGCTGAAATTCAAAACACTTTTGTATTTAATTTTTTCAGCTAATCCTAATAGTTTAAGAAATAAATGGGGGTGCCACTTGGTTGACTCACCCTGTATATATATATATATATATATATATATATATATATATATATATATATATATATACAAACATGATTATCAAAAATTAATAAATAATTTGCAAGTAGCAAAGCACATAAAAGACATTTTTAATGCATGTTTCTGCAGTATTGTTTTTTTCATTTAGTGAAACATCCTGACGAAATAAATTTTGTGTGTGTCTTTTTTGATACTACGCAGTAGTTAGAACAAGACATGGCAGGCTAAATGGATGAGAAACGCCTGCGATAGCTTGCGGCCTCTTTGCGCGGTTTTGAACGCCAAATCTGATTGTGGTTTTGCCGGCTGACGAAACTTGTATGTTAATTCTGTAAACTTTGTCTATAACCTATACCTAAACCCCTAAAATGTGCAATTAGTAGTAAAAGTATCGGAGAATCCACATGGGCAAGGGTCGATTAGACCAGAGTTGTTTATAACTATACTGGCAGTAACAAATTGCTCTAGACCTGCATTTTATGGCAGCCCGAATAAAAACACGCGACTTAAAAATACAGCAGTACCCCTAGTAAGAACCGCACATTATAATGAAACCGAATTATAAAATTACAAACGTTAGCTGTTCAAGTAGGCACATGTCCACCATCCCTGTGTACGCAACTGTTAAGGGCTTACTGTAAGAAGCTAAGTAGCTTTTATTCGTTCGTATTTCGTATATAATTCATAAGATTACTATGTGTACTTCTTTTCTAAAATGTAAAGTCTGTCTAAAGATATAAATAACATGTATTCCATAATATTGAAAATCATATATAAAATTTAAAAAGCTCTCCGACAAGAGAGAGACAAGAGAACTTGAGTAAATCCTTATGCACTATACACTAAGATAGTTGTCCTAAAGCTAAATATATAATCTAGTTGAGAATCGTATCCTTCAAAGTATCTTTGTGTTGGTTTCGCTGGTGTTTAGGGTAATATAAAAAGCCGCAGTTTTCTACCACGCCTACCAGTGGCGTAGATAGAAGTTGCTTCTGGTTTTTTTTTACTTTCGCTTCAAAAATGTATAGAAAACAAAGTATCTTTTGAAAAGCAACTTATAGTTATAAGGAACTTAATTACTTTTTGGTTAAATGTATCTTTTTGAAGCTGAAAATACTTTTCTTTCGCTTTCTCAGTTAGTTTTATTTTTCACTTCAGTTTGCCCAAATGCCTTTAAAACTAAAAAAAACGTGAAAAATGTGAAGTTTTATTATTGTATTTGCTCTTAACGGTTTTCTGAAATTTTTGTTTATTTAAGTATTCAAAAATCGCCAGCTCGCAAACTCTTAGAAACTGTAGGCACCAGACTTACTTTAATGCTTTTTAATATCTGACGATGCTTGACAGAAAGTAAGCCTTCGGCACTTTGTTCCATTGTACGCAAAACTAAACTATAATAAACAAGCAATTGCCTGAGGCAATACTTTTCGTTTTGTTTTGAATCTGATAAATTAGTTTGTCTAAAATACGAATCATCTAGTCTTTGTTGTAACGAGTGACAAGGGAAATACACATATAATGGTAATCAATGATAATGACAATATATAACCTATAAACATATACAACCTGCTAAAACCGATCTGAAAAAAATTGTTCCTTTTAGCGTGATTTTTAGTTTACGCATACCTATGTTACTTATGTATTTTGGTATTCTTTAAAGTAACTAATGTCAAGCAAATATCTACCAAAAGGCGGCTGTTTTTAGATTTTTTGTTTATTTTCGTATTAAGAAATCACAACAAATGCCTGCGGCATCATTTCTTTCTGGTGTCGGGTCTCACAAACTTTTAAAAAATAGACGTACAAGACTAATTTTATTGCTTTATTTGCTAAAACTGCTCTGAAAAAATGTTCCTGTTAGTATGACTTGATCACTAGTGCTAGTGTTCCCTATTTTTAACTTACGTATTCCTATGTTTCTCACGTAGTTTATTATTCTTTAAAATCACTAATTTCGGAGCAAGTATCTACCAGACTGCTTCTCAGTCAGTTTTATTTTTCACTTCAGTTCGCCCAAATGCCTTTAAAACTGAACTAAAAAAATGTGCTCTCAAAATTTGAAGGTTTAATACTGTATTCTCTCTTAACGGTTTTCTGAAATGTTTGTTTAAGTATTAAGAAACCGCCTGCAGCATCATTTGCTTCCAAACTATTTTCAGATTTTTTTATTTTCGAATTAAGAAATCGCTACAATTGTCTGCGGCATCATTTTTTTAAGGGCTTTTTTAACATTTAACGCTGCTTGAAGAAAGTGTACCTTTGGCACTTTGTTCCAATATACGTAAAACTAAACTCGTATAAATTTTAACAAGAGGTTGCCTGCCGCAATACTTTTCGTAAGATTTAAAACTGATAAATTAATTTGTCTAAAAAAAATTTCTTTTTGGGATCTCCATATTTGCTTTGAATTGTATCAAAGAGAAATGTACTTTGCTAACCTCCAGGGGAAATTGGAAGCATGGAAGAGTAATGCTGAAGTAAACTTTATTAGAAAATCCCTCGGTTAGGTCCAAAGCCTTCAGTAGAGGGGGGTTTTCATAATTCTGCCAATGTCCGGGATTTGGATTAAAGGTGACATAAAGATTGGTAACTGACTCCCAAATTTCACTGAGCGTGATGTTAAGAGCTTTCATGAGAAACTTCGAAGCTAGCCATATCCTACGAGCTGCCAAGTCGCTTTCTGCGGCCTCTGATAAAAGAAAATTAATTGGGGTATATCTCATCATACCTGAACCAAGCTCTTAAAGATTGGTACTGTACTTAATTTATTTTTGTGAGTTTTTCTTACTGATGACACAAGTGATACCCAGATATTTGAATTCTTTAGCTCAAAGGATTTGTTCATCATTATAAATAATGTTAGGTAGACACGGAATGTTGATTTGATTTTGGAATAATATAGAAGTAGATTTGATTGGGGGTAATGATAGGTTGTGTATGTTCAATCAATTATGGATATGATTCCGACATTCATTTATAGATGCCACTATGTTATGTAAAATAGTAATGTCGTTAGGGACCTCTTCATGTATCGCATTAATATAAATGTTTAAAAAGAGAGGAGATAATAATGAGCCTTGAGGAATCCCTTTATTTGTTAAATGGGGACCAATAATGTTGTTAGAGGGAAGATTTTTAATAAATAACTGGCGATTGGTCCATATTCTTTGAATTATATGACGACATAAGTATTTAAGAATATTTAACTCAGTAATTTATGAATTAATAAGTTGAGGTCAACATGGTCATAGGCTGCCTTCGTGTCCAGTACCATCACTATTGTCTCGCTGTTAAGAGCTAGTTGATATGTGACTTTATTTGCAATTATAGTTAGGTTGTCATTTATACTTTTACCTTTTCGAAAACCGCATTGATGTTTACAGATAATGCCTTCATTTTCAATCTCCCATTCTAGTCTGTTTTTAATCAGGGTTTCCAAGAGTTTGCAATAGCATGAAGCTAAGGCAATTGGTCTATAAGTTTCCCTTAATTCGGGGTTCTTATTTGGCTTAGGTATCGGAATAATAAGATATTCTAAAAAGTTGGGGGGTAGAAGGACCTTGTCTAGAATAAGGTAGTTGAATTGAGGTAAAAGGAAATCCTTCGCAGTAATTGGTAAATTTTTTATCATAGAAAAAGATATTTTGTCCAAACCTGGACATGTTTCTTTTTTCTGTCTGAGAGCAGATCTAAGTTCGTTTAAGGAGAATGAAGGAATGTCTTCTTTATTATTCATATGCATTGTGTACCCCTGGAGGATCTGATTAAGGTTAGGGAATCAAGGATTCCCTGTGAGATCTGACTGTTAAGTGGCCATAAGTGATTAGGTCTATAACAAGATCCAGAGAACTTCCATACCGAAGCCCATACTTTGTTAAGAGGAGTTCTTGGGTTGATATTTTCACAAAATTTTTGAAAGCTACACTTTTTTTAAGTCTTAAAGTTCTTCTGCATTGAGTAATGCATTTTTTTGCCTCAATGAAATTAGTGATAGTGGGGTTTCCGATATATATTCTGATGGCTTCTTTTTTAAAATTAGCTTTTGGGAGTACTCTTCGTCTCACCATGGGTGTTGTGTTTTAGAACCCTTTTTTCTTTTTGGGAGTTGTATTGTTGGCCGAATTGATTACGTAAGGATTGAAAATTTGTAGGGTTTGTAGATACAAAGTCGCTAATTATCCCTGTTTTATTTGCAGACCAGTCAGCTTTGTTAGTATTAAATGTGATAAATTCATTAATATTTGGATTGATTAGTAAATCAAGTAATCACTGGTGCCATTGACTTTGAGGGTTGATCATTGGCATTTGTTTAAAATGTTAGGAGAACAGAAGGTGTAAAGTTTTCAAGGTGAAATAAAGTATTATTTTTCACACTTTTTGAAGTGTTTCAATTTTTTATAAACATTTTTTTTAACAAATGACAGATGCCCGAGGCAATATTTTTTGTAAGGTTTTCAATCTAATAAATTTTTTATAAACATTTTTCCGTATGAAAACATATAACCTATAAATATATACGAGGGCCTTTCAACAAAGACAGATGCCAAAACTTTATGTATTAATCTCAAACACTAATAATTTTATCACGCTCTATATAGTCCCCCTGTAATTCAATATTTTTTCAAAGACAAGGTTTTCAAAACCGCCTTTAAAGCCTTAACAACATCCAATAAATCGTCGTCCTTTGAGTCATTTAATACTTGAGGAAACAGATAGAAAGTACGAATCACCTGATATTTTTAGTGTTCAAAAATTTGTCATTATATTCGCTACGTGAGGGAGAGCGTTATCATGATGAAGACAAGGAAAATACACATATAATAATAATGACCATGTGATACACCATGACTTTGTGATCAAAAAATGTTAACATATAACTGCGTATATGTTGCTTCAATATATACGAGTTTCATCCGCAGTAATAATCTTCCACCATTCTTCGCCTTCTTCTTCAACGCATTGTTTCCAGTATTCACAAACAGCTACCCTATTCGCTTTTTGATCTCGTGTCAGTATACGCGGAATCCAGCGAGCACAAACTCTAGAGATGTTTAAATGCATGTGTAAAAGAGTAAAAACACTTCCAACAGATATTTGTGGGATAGTCAGACGTGAATCTGTGTGAATAATTACTGCTCCGGTATTGATGGTTTCCTCAGTTAGTGCCACAATAGGAGCACCTGGACCGCCTTGCAAGTCACAACTTTCCCTGCCATTACTAAACTCTTTAAGCCATCGAAAACAAGCAGATCTTGGCATAGACAATTCTCCAAAAGGAGTATTAATCATCGAAAAAGCTTCCGTTGTGCAGTCCGCTGATTTTCCAAGACGAACACAAAATTTGATCGCATATCTTTGTTCTTTCAATTCATCTATGACGATTCTTAGAGGCACGGTAACAATATCTCAACTTTAGAGCGGCATCAAAATCAAATAAATAATTTATGACAACTGACACTTCGCAAAATGAAAGAAGCCTACTTGAATGATCCTTTCTGATTTTTGCCGGTATGTAGCTCGTTGCACTGGGTCGTAAAAAAATCAGTCCTAGTCTTTGTTGAAAGTCCCTCGTACAACCTGCTAAAACCGCTCTGAATTGTTTCTTTTAGCATGACGTGATCACTAGGCTAGTATTTCCTATTTTTAATTTAGGTATGCCTATGTTACTCATATAATTTATTATTCTTCAAAGTAACTAGTTTCCAGCAAACATCTACCAGCCTGCTGCTAAAAATACTTTTCTTTCATTTTCTCAGTCTGTGTTATTTTGACTTCAGTGCCCTGTTTTTCTAAAATTGTGTTATGCCTGTGGCATCTTTTTCCGTGTGCAAACGATCAAAAGGAATTTGCCTGTGTTTAAAAGTTATTTAGTCTCATATCCGGTATATACCTGCAGATTTACAAACACTACCTGAATCAATTTGGCGCTAACTGAATAAATTTGTTTGCAGTTGTTTTTCGAATTTTTGTTCATTTTCGTATTAAGAAATCATTACAACCAAGTCATTGGTCCCTGGTATCGGTTTAAGCATTTTTTAGAAAAAATACGCACAAAACTTACTTTAATGCTTTATTTGCTTTTTAGGGTTCTTTTAACATTTGAGGACGCTTATCTAATTGAAGATGTGCCTACAACACTTCTTCCATTATGTGCAAAATTGAACTAAAATGGATCGTAAGGTTTTTGAATCTGATAAATAAGTTTGTCTAAAATACGAACCACCTAGTCTTTGTGACGAGACAACGTTAGTTTTAAATAATGTTAAGTGACGGGATAAAATTAGAACATATACGGCGTGAACCCAGAAATGTCATAAATGCGACCCAGAAAATAACATCATTTTAGTCGAGTACTGTACTGTATCTGTATTCAATTCATTTGTATTCGTTTATTTTCAGTAAATAATATAAACTGTGAATAGTTCAGCTATTTTACCATTTTCGTTTGTTATTGAATAAAAAAAGAAAGAAAAATGCTCTACAACTTTAGGCAATTTTTATATAGTTTTGGAGATAATAGTAAAAAAGCGTGCTTTTCTAGCTTATTTAACACTTTCTTCTTATAAATTCGTCCATTCAATTTGAGATTATTTTAATTACCCAAACGTAAATGAACCCATTAAGCCTCTCTATTTCTAATTGTGTAATATTTCCTTCCTCTGAGAACTCTCAAAGCTGCCCAGAAACAAATTAGATTAAGTTAAAGTTTTAGACAACTCATGTAATAGGACTTATAATAATAATAATTATTATTATTATTATATTACAACAAGCTAGACTGAAGAGTGCGAGCTCTTCTGAAAACAGAACTGAACGCCGATCTCATTACAGCAATTAACACCTACGTTGGGCCCGTGCTGATCTACAGTTTCGGAATCTTGAAAAGGAGCTAGAGGGACTACAGCGAACTACCCGCGTAATGATGACCAAGTACAAGTCACCCCACCCAAGGTCATCAACTCTCCGAATGACCTTACCACGAAGAGAAGGTGGAAGATCCCTTGTGGACTTGACCAATTCGCACTCCCGACAGCTGCAAAAATTGAGATATTTCTTCACCAACAAGGCACAAACATTAAGCCTCCACCGCATAGTGACATTAAGTGACAACTCGTAGTCTCCACTTAATCTCGCAAGTGACAATATCATCCTAAAGTAACTTTCAGACCCCGACAAACAAGAACAGTGGGCTCAACTGGCACTGCACGGCCGACATCACAATGACTTGAATCAACCACACATAGATAAAGAAGCATCCAACAGGTGGCTGAAGGATGGATAACTATTCCCAGAGACAGAAGGACTTGTGATGGCAATACTGGACCAGGTTATTAACACACGAGATTACACTAAATGCATCATCAAAGTCCGGTCCGTTGAATCTGATAAGTGTCGAAAATGTAGCGAGAGATCAGAGACTATACAGCATATAACATCTGGCTGCACTTACCTAGCAAACACCAATATCGCAAGCTGTATCTGATCACTGTTTAGTATATACAATATTTAGTATAAACATAAATAAGGACAATTTTGATTATATATCGTATAGAGAATATAATAAAATTAATTCTGATGAACTTTTAAGAGATGCATCACAATTATCGTGGGATAGTGTTTATTATACCAATGACACAGACAAAAAAGTGGACATTTTTAATTCCAAAATTAAATACTTAATATACAAACATACACCTATAAAAACAAAGAAAATATACAATAAACCTTTTACTCCATGGACTACAAATAAAATCAAAAAACTAATTAAACTAAGAGACTTAGCATATAAAAAATATCTAAAAAATAAAACGCAAGGCCGCCTACAATATTACAGGCAGCTTCGAAATTATACCAAATACGCCATAACTCGGGAAAAGAATTAATTTTTTAAAAGTCTGTCAAGCAAATCAGGAAAATTCTTTTGGTCTACGGCGCTACGTAATAAATCCACGCTTCTTATTCGTTCCTTTATTACTTCAATAATAGCGGGTTTTGTTTTAAAAAAATTACTGTTTATGTAACCCCATAGAAAAAAATCAAGTGGGGTTAGATCAGGAGACCCCAGTGTCCATTCCACTGGATCCCTTCTATCAGTCCATTTAGTTGCACATATTTAGTTCAGATAATAATAATAAAAGCAAAAAAATAATAATATTAATAATAATAACAATAAAAATAATATTATTAGATATACTTACAGATTATCAATTGGACTAACACGATGGGATGTTCCTTCTCCGCGCCAAATGCGAGCCGGGTTCAACCCTCCCTCGTAACACAACTGCCGAACAGCCCTTTAAGATAGCAAGGACCAAACCTCCTCGCCCCCCGAACGCCATACCAGGGACGCTGATGCTCGGCCCAAGGGTTTAATTCCTATCGTACTACGCATGGGTGCCGCCGCTTGAATCCCATACTTAGCAGCGTGTGGAAACCTTGCCCTTTCGCTAACCCTCTAAAACTGAACGACAGCTTGAAACTCGGAAGAAGAAGAAGACCCCCTAAAAAGAACAGGTATTTAATGATTTGCTTCATTTAATCTTCTGCACTAAAATACACCTTTTCGGTTATTTTCTTATTATTGAAAACACAATAACTTTTGCCATGTTTGTTTTTTTGACTTTTAGTATTGATGTATGTATGTATGTTTGTTTATTGTATCTCTATCCTGCATATGTATTGTTTTTAGCTCTATTTAGTTAAAATGAATTAAAATGGCGAAACGAGCGGGAAATTCTGTCCCACATTTCATGGTGATGGTACTAAATTGCACATCTCATAAATAGAACTCCAACTATATTTCAGTTAACTAGCGGGTACCCGCGACTTCGTTCGCGTATATGACTATAAAGGGATATAAGGAGGAACTTAAATCGCCTCATTTGAGTACCTTTTTATAAACCACGTTTGTTGCTGCATTATCTGGCTATAATAGCCAAGCTACTACTTGAACTTACTCTAGAGCATGCAACATAGAGTTGACCATGGGAAAAACAATCGTAGCGCAAGTCTACTCCAGCTCTGCTTAAGGATTGCCCTTGAGCTTTGTTAATTGTCATGGCGAAACCAAGCTTTAAAGGAAACTGTACACGTTTAAACTGAAAAGGATAGTCTGACGGAATTAAAGGGATACGTGGTATAAAAACTGTTTCTCCCAGACCATGGTCAGAAATATTAGTCAACTCTATTACATTGTTTTGTAATGTTTTAACCTGTAGCCGAGTTCCATTACACACAACTTTGGTTGTTTTCAATTTCGAATAAGCATCACTGGTGCCCCCACTTTTAAAGTTAACTCATGAGGAGGGATTCCTGAAGGGTTTAGAGAGAGTTTTTTTTGAGTTAATAGAGGTCGTTCTTTAAACTAAGAAGTGGTTTTGTTTTGACAACTTTCGAGTCCACTATAAACATTTAAGGGGTAGTTTCACCCTCTTGGAAACTGAATTTCGAAGAATCCCTCCTATCGAACCTCTGCATTCTAAAATCAAGTTGTTTGCACAAGCTCGGCTTATACTATGACCCGATTTTTTTCAAAAAACCTGTATGAATGTATAAAAAGTCTTAGAATATATAATAAAATGAACTAAAAAGCACGTGTTCAAGTGTTTTTCCGAATAACTAATTGTTTTTAAATAAACAATGTAATATTAAAGGAGTGGTTTCAGCCCCTTGATTTTTAAAAAATTTTAAAATATAATATAATGAAATATATATATAAAAAAAGTGACTAGACTACTGGCAAACAACCTTTCGGATATTTCTGATTAGGTTGGGTCAAAATTAGGTTGCTATCGTGACTGCTTACATTACTTAAAAGAAAAGTTTTAGAGCTTGCTAAAAATAGCATTGATTGATAGAAGTTCGTCTCACTATAAGCAGACAATACAAAAGTGAAAGAAGACGAGTTAATATATCAATTTGTTCACAATAAATACTGACGTTTGAAAAATTAATTTCAAAATGTATCCAAAACCCTTGATCTTTTTAGTATGAGAGTATATAATCAGTATTTGTCGATATCAGAAAAAATTAGATTGAAATTTTAAAAAATTACAAAATTATTAAAAAAATTGTCGCATTTTTAACTTCATTCCCATAATACACTCTTCTATACAGGCTGTTAGAGGTTTGACTACAAATATTTTAACTTAGTAAAGTATCTGAACGACCTAAATTTAAAAAATAAAAAACGATAAATTGTTTTATTTTACCGTAGAATGTTTATTTGAAAACGGCAATACTGCCCACCGTAGAGAAAGAGCAGGCTTTAACGAACATAACAATTCGCAAACATATCAGTTTCAGTTGTCTTGTTTTTTGGTTCTTTTACCTTAATTTTTTGCCGTATGAGGTAATTCCATACCGTTTTAAAACGCAGTCGGGATTTAAAAACTCTATATGAATATTGAATACAGGGTGTCCCGAATTGCAGTGTCCAAACTTTAACAGCGCATTCTGCATTCAAAATAAGCCCTAATTTTCTATATAAACATATATCGGCATTCGTTTTCGAAATACAGCGTGTTAAAGTTTTAAGAAAAAAATTGTTTTTTGGTCATAACTTTTTTATTACTTGAGATATTGTTAATAAATTTGGTAAACAGCCTTGGAGTAACAAAAGGCATTTTTTGATTTGAAATATTTTTTAATTTTTCATCAGTGGCGTCCGTACGGGATTTTTTATTGAATATTCTTGAAGAAAAAATGGTACTCTACTGCTTTTTCTGAAAACAAAAATCATTCCTAAAATCCCCACTCAGTTTGGAGCAAATTTGATCCCTTGTCTTTTTTTCGTGCGGTGTAAGGATTTCGAGTAAAAAAATAAAAACCATTTTTATGTATGGCATAGTAAATATTTCCATTATTGTTAATTTCAGTAGCAAAACCTTTAAGGTGGGATTGTAACAGCAAGTTTTTAAAATTATTTGGTTTCCGATATTTATTTCATGAATTCCGGGTGAGTTCATAATTTCTGAACAACGTATGTAGGGTTTCTAAAATAAAAGCTTGTCTGACAACTAAGGAGAGATGACGTCATCGACCCGTTGTAATGGAGATTTGCATTATGTTTGGGTTATCAGGGTGACATCGAAGAAGTTAGCAGGCAACCTATTAAAATCTAATGTCCTTGGTACTTACTATTCCTTCATTGTCAACTCTTGGTATGCCATGATTGCATTTTTGTGATAATTGAACAATTGCTAGGTTCGTCTTTAAAGTATGACAGATGAGTTTATAATTCTAAAATCGTCAATAGATTTTGTAAAACGGTAATTAGAATTATTTCAATTTTGAAGATGATACTTCATTTTACAGAAACTACTCTTTATTAACTAAGTTCGTAATTAATTTTACAAAAACTAGAATTCATAACTTTTATTAACTTAGATTGTGAAAAAAAATTATAGAGCACTTTAAATATCATTAAGGATTAATGTGGACCTTAAAATTCACAATAATTGCTCAAAATGAGCTCCTCTAACTTCGACACATTTTCGGCATCTGCTCTTAACTATGTCAGTGGCTTGGCGTATAAAATTCGTATTGCCTCGCAAAGTTTCACAGGCTTGCTCTATCCTTAGAATCAGTTCTTCTCTTGTATGAACTGGTCTGGAATAAACTAAATTTTTCAAATAACCCCACACAAAGAAGTCGACAGGTGTGAGGTCAGGGGAACGTGGTGGCCAGGCTGTAGCTCCTAATCGTCCAATCCACCGTTCTGGATAAATATTATTTAACCACTCACGATTTACAAGTGCAAAATGCGCGGGAGCGTCCATTTGAATCCAGAATTCGTTTCTAAGATTTAGAGGAATATTTTCTAGATATTGAAATAACTCATTTTGCAGAAAATCATTAAATAACTGTCCATCTAGGCGTGGTGGTAGAACATGGGGCCCGCAAAAAATTTCATTTATTACACCACACCAAACATTAACAGAAAATTCTTGCTGAAATGCTCTAGTTCGTACAACACGTGGATTGTCATGGCTCCAGATTCGTAAATTATGGAAATTTACTGAGCCGCTTCGGGTAAATGTGGCTTCATCAGTCCATAAAAATTTTTTTGAGAAGTTCTCGTCTTCCTCTATTTGGCGCAAAAACCAATTGCAAAAACTGACACGGCATCACCAGGTTGTAAGTTTTGAACTGGCTGCATCTGAAATGGCTTCCTGTGATCTTTCCTCAAAACGCGATGAACCTTATTTTGAAAAAAAAAACTGCGTTGCCTTGTAAATTATGAGCTGCTCTTCGTAGGCTTAATGTCCTATCGTTGTCAAACTTATTTAAAATTACGTTTCGATATTGTTCATTTCTCCTACCTTCGTTTCTCGGATTCTTTTTGAGTCCAAAATTCCTAAACATTAAATGCGTTTTAATGAAAACTTGTTTGCAAGGTAATCTTCTATTTGGAAATCTTCGTTGGTATTCCCGTACTGCTGCATTTGCATTTCCATTACGGAAACCATAAACGAAATGAATATCAGCATACTCAAACTTACTGAATAACACCATTTTGAAATCTCTAGTTAGACTGATAATTACCTTTTTGTATAAACTGTAATGTACCTGACATTTATTTACTCTAAAAACTCAAATGTCACACTTTAAAGAAGAAACTAGCAATTGTTCAATTGTCACAAAAATGCAATCATGGCATATCAAGGTGTTAAAGGTTTTGCCACTGAAATAATTAACAATAATGGAAATTTTAACTACGCCATACATAAAAATAGTTTTTAGTTTTTAACTCGAAATCCTTGCATCGCACGAAAAAAAGGCAAGGGATCAAATTTGCTCCAAACTGAGTGGGGATTTTAGGAATGATTTTTGTTTTCAGAAAAAGCAGTAGCGTACCATTTTTTCTTCAAGAATATTCAATAAAAAATCCTGTACGGACGCCACTGATAAAGAATTAAAAAATATTTCAAATTAAAAATACCTTTTGTTACTCAAATGCTGTTTACCAAATTTAATAACAATATCTCAAGTACTAAAAAAGTTATGACTAAATAACAATTTTTTTCTTAAAACTTTAACACCCTGTATTTCGAAAACGAAGCATTTGACGATATATGTTTATATAGAAAATTAGGGCTTATTTTGAATGCAGAATGCGCTGTTAAAGTTTGGACACTGCAATTCGGGACACCCTGTATGCAGACATGTTATTTATGGAGAGTGTAGACAGGATGCTCATTTGGCGTCCCAAACATACCGGGAAAGATATCCTAACAGGAGGTGTCCTAATGACCGAACATTTGTGGCGGTTTTACAAAGAGTTCGCGATACGGGAAGTGTAAACGTCCATCAAAATAATCATCATTTTAAGCATTTAATTTAAATTTTTAAAATACCTTTTTTTAGTATGTGAATTACCTACCTAGTGCTATAAATTAATATGCTTGGTAAGTTTTTATTCATCTTTGCAAAACTAATAAATTTAATTAGGGTTGCGCAATTAAAAACTATACAAATAAATAATTCAAAAAGTTTTAATAACAGGTTTTTACTACTTTTTATACACGCCGATATTATGCTAACAAACCACAATTTATTAAAAAATTAGTTCATTTATTCCAAAAAAATAATCAAAATAAAATAATTGAATCGTTTTCAAACCTATAGGTTTTGTTATACTTTTTTGCTGACAAAATACAGGTGATGAGATTGTTATCACATTGATGTCCAAGGAAATAGCAATGTTGCCATGTTGTCTTGGAATTAGTTGAAACCTTTACAAAAATTAAACACTTTAAAATTAAATATCTCGAAAACCTTTTCGAATTTACCGATGGTTTATGAGAATATTTTGTTTAAAATCGTTTATACTATCCTATGTTAAAATATTTGTAGTCAAACTCCTAACACCCTGTATAGGTACAAAATGTAGGCTTAAGTAATAACAGTAATAACGTAAGCCGGGTTCAACCTCTCCCCAATGTAAGCCGGGTTCCACCTCTCCTCGTAACGTAGCTGCCGTACAGCCCCTTTAAGATAGCAAGGACCAAACCTCCTCGCCCCCCGAACAGCATACCAGGGACGCTGATGCTCGGCCTAAGGGTTTAATTCCTACCGTACTACGTACGGGTGCCGCCGCCAGTGGCGGGTATTCAGGTGAAGTAGGTGAAGTACTACTTCACCAGGAAAAATAAACAAGCAAACATCTAACTATATTTATAATATATGTCTTAAAATTTAAGTGTTTACATTCATTTATTCACCTAATTGGCAAAAAATAAACTGTACATCTCGAATAAATATTTTAGTTGACCCTTGTCTTTTTAAAACTTTCAATCGAACTATATTATAACAACTCTAACAGTGGCGCAAACCTCTTTGACTTTGCTGGAGGTGCTATGTTTAGTTTACGATTTTCCTACTATGTTGCCATGACAACGCGTACGCGATGAAGTCGAGTGAACGAAAAGAATAATGTTAACCAGCGCCATACAACGCTCTCGATGAATTGCTAACGCAGTACACTACACCCACGTGTCGTTCAGTTTGGGGTCGTTGTTTACTTTTATTTTCGCGGATTTCGCTGCAACCGGTTAGTTTCTTTGCAGTTTTCTTGACCGTTTTGTGTTATATTTATTTATGGTGTTGTTACAACTTTATTTGGTGTCGGGTTTATTCATTTACAATATTCATGAATCAGATCACAAATGTGGTTTGCATTTTGTTGGAAACTCCATTTAATCGACGGAAGGAACAAGATCAGAGTTTTAACCGTCATCCTGGTTTTCGGCTTACAAATGGTTTTACTGGCCTTGTTTACTAGTTTCCAATAAATATTCAGTGTGGAATATTCGGAAGTTAGTCTTTCGCGGCTATGATGAGAGCAGCGAGTCAATAAATAGTGCGAATTTTAAAAAGTTTTTAGGTTTATTAACATCGAGAAGTTCCCAAGAACTAAAAGATCATCACGAAAAAATTAAAAATGTTTTTACTGGTGACTCAAAAACTATTCAAAACGAAATAATTGAATGCATTTCTGATTTATTTAAATGATGATGTAAAAATGAAATAATAAACCCACAATTTTTTTCTGTGCAAGTGGATGACACCACTGATATTACGCAAACCTCCCAGTGCTCCATAATTTTAAGATACGATAATTCAGAAGGTTTAGTAGTCGAGAGATTCTTAGGATTTTATAATGTCAGCTCCGATAGAACGTCGGAGAATTTATATTCTCTATTGGATCAAATTTTGGACCAATTTGACTATAAACATAAATTAATAGGGCAATGTTACGATGGCGCAAGTGTGATTTCTGGCCATCTAAATGGCCTTCCAAAAAAAAAAAAAGAAAAAGCGCCGCAGGCTGTATTTGTCCATTGTCTTGCTGCTATGAAGGATAGAAGAATTGATTTAGTATAGAAAATTTCGTAAAAAAAATATTCTACCCGTTCCACATATAAAAACATTCTGGAAAAAAATTATTGCCATATTTTCTTGCTTCATTTGCACTTCACTTACTTTTCACCCGCGAGCCGCCACTGGCCGGCACTTGAATCCCATACTTAGAAGCGTGTGGAAACCTTGTCCTCTCGCTAACCTTCCAAAACTGGACGACAGCCGGACACGCGGACAATAAAGATCCCTTAAAAAGAAAAGTTAATGATTTGTTTCATTTAATTTTCTGCACTAAAATACATCATCATATATATACGAGAATATCTGACAAATTACTTTAATTACTTATATGAAAAGTGCTCTTAATAATAAATAATGTAGTTGTGTTGATGTTATATGACATATATGTTTTTATGTTTTTTGAAATCGGTTTTATTGTTTACAAAAATTTACTAATTTTTATATTGTATTTTAAGATGTTATGTGTGTATGTTTGTACCATCTAGAACGCAAGTTTAAAATATCTTGAATGTGGCATGAAAACAATTAGCTTTATTTAGTAAAAAATAATGAATATGACAAAAGTGGTGTGTAAGTTGATAGAGTATAAAAAAATAAAATATTTTCAAACCTTTTCCGCGATGAGTATTAAATTAAATGCATGATTTTCTACATAAAGGCAATAAATTTGTCCATTTTAGCTATGTCACTGACCGCATAGATTTAATATACATTTCTAACACGAAAAATATTTTTATTTAAAGCCTATTTTGGTTACTTATACTTATTACACTAATGAAAGATGTTAACTTACAGTACTAATAATTATTGTTTCAATATTATTTTAAGTAAATAAAACGAGAAATAAAAAGATTAAACAGTTATTTGTTACAACTCATAAAACGATTAAACGAAACACGTATTTCTTCATAAAATGGCGAACGCAGTTTTATTAAAGAGGTTCTCCAAATAACCTATGCTTTGTTACATGTACAATTTTAAATTTTGCGTTTGCATCTAGGCTAAGCAATATCTAAGGACATAAAGTAAAAAAAAATGTAATAATAAAGGTAAGAGGACTTAATTTGACCTGTATGAAAATATGGGTATAGATTCCTTTTAATATATCTTGAACACTGTGTATTGATGGAAAAAGTGCAGAAAGGACAGTTTAAACATTGAAATATTCTATGTTTCATTTTTTTACCTAAAAGATCTTTAAAACAATATAGAAAACATTTCGTTGTTTAACTCAATTTCATAGAGCATTCTTAAAAGTGGCTTTACATTTAAAAAACCCAAATCAAAATAAAAAATGTATAGCACCAATTTTTTCCTGAGATTGTCTACCCAATAAAAATTTCATTATGTTTGCCACCAACGACAATTAAAATACCGTTTAGTAACAACAAAGTGTAAAAATCTGATTTTATTCTTCGATAAGCGATTAATCCGGAACTTGAAATGAATCTTTCCATTTATTAAGAATAATGAAGTGTGACCCACTTTGGTTCGGTAATAGTAAAAAAAAAGTCAATTGAATAGTATTTGTTAATTGACCGCCATGTTGTTTTACCATCTTGAGTTCGCACCACAACTTTACCAGATTTATCTTTATATTACACTTAATGATGCTTGCACAAAATGTGAAATTAATCTAATAACTAGTTTTTTTTCAGGCTGATTTTTGAGGCCGCCATTTTGTCTTGCTCTCTTGGATTTATACCAAAATATTACCACGTCATCCCCATATGAACCTTAATTTTTGACCAAAATTTGAAGTCAATCGGATAAGTAGTTTTTAAGCGATGCCTCGAACTAATTAACAGACAAACAGACAGATACAATTTGATAAAACATATTCTTTGGCATCTAGGGTTTTTTTTTCCTGATTACAAACATTTTGGCCGCCATTTTGTTCAGCCATCCTGAATTCGTACCAGAATTTTACCATTTCATTTCTACCAATAACACTGGCCGACAAGGTTTTTCTAACACAGGTCAGCTCATTATTTTCACAATGGAAATACCCTCCCAATAATAAAAAAAATATTCAGAAAGCTCTAATACGTACCATTTTTTAGTAGCCTAATTAGAACCTTTTATATTGGCAGGTAAACAATTTTATTGTGGGGCGGCTAAAATGGGTCCATATTACAACGGAGAAATTACCTAGAGTGGGTTGTTTACAACATTAGACATAACATAAACGTTAAACATTACTCTTCTGTTGAGTTTCGAATTGAGTGGCTCTCTGTGTATCGATAAGCAAGTGTATGTGAAGACGAGAATGTCGAGTCAAATGCGCCGAAGTTGCAAAATTTCTCCTGACAAATTTTGTTATATTTGTAGAGAATTTCTGGTGAAATCACAAGCCAGGCCATTTTCCCAAAATGTAAAAAAAGCCTACTTTAAATATTTTGGTGTGTCAATTGGGGATCAAGATAAGCGGTTGACTCCCCATGTGTGCTGTGTTAGTTGTAGTGTATCATTGGTGCAGTGGATGAAGAAAAAGAGAAAAAGTATGCCTTTTGCAGTACCAATGGTATGGCGAGAACCCACCAATCATTCTGACGATTGTTGTTTTTGCCTGACAAAGACTGAAGGTTATTCCAAAAAGGGAAAGCACAATATAGAATATCCAAATTTGCAATCTGCTATACGACCTGTTCCTCATAATGCAAACTTGCCAGTGCCGATTGTGCCTTTAAATTGGCAAGCTATTGATTTGGGAGATAATGGAGATAACGCATCATTAGGCAGCTCAGAAAAACAGTGCACCGATCCCACTTTTACCACAGGTCCCAGTTCCGGCGAGCCACATTTGGTTGTTCAAAGTGAATTAAATGATTTAGTACATGATTTGGGGTTATCCAAGCAAGTCAGAACATCTGGGTTCCCGTCTTAAGGAATGGAACCTATTGGCCAAAGAAACAAAAATTACGAATTTCAGAAAAAGAAATGCTACGTTTTCTGAATTCTACAGTATGGAAAATTCGTTGTGCGCGTGTACTTGTATAGACAGTTTAATGCAGGGACTTGACATTGAACATTCTCCCCGTGAGTGGGGCTTATTCATAGACTCATCTAAATATAACTTAAAAGCTGTGTTATTGCATAATTGAAATTTAAAACCCTCTATACTAGTTGCCTATTCAGTTGCAATGAAAGAAAATTATGAAAATATGCGCACGATTTCGGATAAAATAAACTACAATAGGTATAAATGGCAGATATGTGGGGACTTTAAAGTTATAGTGATTTTAGTGGGACTTCAGGGGGATTTACAAAATATTGCTGTTTTCTTCGTTTATGGGACAGTCGTGCAATAAATCAGCATTATGTAACAAAAATTTGGCCAGAAAGAAGCGAATTTCAACCGGGATCTCAAAATGTTAAATTTATAACTCTTGTTGATCCCAAAAATGTCCTTTTGCCTCCTCTTCACATTTAATTTGGGCTGATGAAAAACTTTGTGGAGGCTTTGAATAAAGATGGTGATGGATTTAAATACCTAAGACAAGTCTTTCTCCAGGTAAGTGATACCAGATTAAAAGAAGGCATTTTTATTGAGCCACAGATCAGAAAATTGCTGGACGATGCCAATTTTACGGAAAAGCTTACCAGGCAGGAACTCAGAGCATGGAATTCATTTGTTAATGTAGTAAAAGGATTTTTAGGCAACAATATGGATGAAAATTATGAACAATTAGTTAATGAACTCTTAGATGCCTATAAATGCTTGGTACCAGAATGTCATTAAAATTTCACTTCCTCCATTCCCATCTGTCATTTTTTCTTAAAAATTTGTGAGCTGTTAGTGACGAGCAGGGTGAAAGGTTTCACCAAGATATCAGAACAATGGAAATTCGAAGAGAGAAGATAGGACACCTCATAAACGGAAAAAATAAAGTTTAATTAGTGTTTTAAGTTAATATTTTTCTCGTTTGCTTTTCTCTTAGATGTATGGTATAGATATTAAGTATCGTAACATTCGATATGGTTCTACAACTCTAACAAGAAAACCCTACGTGCTACAACTTTCTATTTGTCATTTTCGTATTTGGATAGGTCCATTCTATTAGATTATGCTATTCTGATTTGTGTTACAACAAAAAAAATTTTTTTTGTCGGCCAGTGTAATTATTGCACAAAATTTTTTACCTATATATTTTATTAAGCCACCATTTTGTCTCGGCATCTTGGATTCATACTAAAATTTTATTAGTGGATTCCTACGTAATACTTTATTATTGTATATAATTTGAGGTAAATTAGATGAGTAATTTTCTGGTATTTTTTTTAACATTTCACTAGGCCGCTCTTTTGTTTCACCATATTAAATTGTTTCCAGGATGTTACCAGGCCAGGTTGAAGTGAATCGGGGAAATAGTTTTTTAGCTATGCCGCAAACAGACAAACCTTCAGAAAGACCGATGGAATAGAGAAAACATGGATTTTTTTACCACTACAAGATCTTTTACGAGGGAAGTAATAATAATTGTATTAAATAAGTTTAGAAAAAACCCAAAAAATTCATAATTCGTGATTAGCCAGAAATGAAAAAGTTTTTTTTAGTGATATTTATAACCTAATATTTGTAATCCTTTTTAGGCTTAGAGTTAGATTATTATACAATGGTCTTACTCCTTATATTAGGTCCCAATTTTTATAAATAAAATATTGTCCATTGTCTTGAAAATGGTTTATGCAAAAAAAAGAGTATTATATATATTTAAAAATTTAAAATATTTACATATTGTCCAAATGTTTCACACGGTTTATGTATTACGTTATCTTATTATTTATTATAATCATTTCCAATGTATCCGAGGGTTGCAAAAGTTGCTCAAATTTTACATAAGTCAAGTTAAAAAAAATCCCATATGATGCATACCTTAGTACAGTCTGTTCAAATTCAAGTGGTTATATTTACAAGCCCAACTTTTAGATACATCAAAAAATATTATATACAGTGTGACTATAGCCTATTCAAATACAAGATGCAGTGCATCTAAACAAAAGTGACTATGAGTGCAATACGTCTTTAAAAGTTGGCTAAAGACCTATATCATAATCATGTACTGCATCTTGAATTTGAATAGACTATAGTCACATTGTATATAATATTTTTATATCTCTGAAAGTTAAGCTTGTAGAGCCCGTTTTTAAATATAACCAGACCCCCGTACTTGCCGATATAACAATTTAATTAGGCATAACATATAAATATTACACATGTGAGCAATTAGGGTTTAGATACATATTTTTTATAACATACATTTCATTCATTGTAGACACAACACTTTTGAATAAATATTATTTTATTATTATTATTATTTATAGTTAAAAAATAAAGTCAAAATACAACAAAAAACCGTATAACTTTATACGTTTAAAACTTTCAAAGCACCACAAGGCAAAACAAAGCAAAAAGTGCGTCAACATAAGCAAAAAATCTAATTGGAAACAAAGGCAATATGACTGAGGCTAGGTTCATGTAGTAAAATTTAGTACTACCAATAATTTAAGTCATTATTAACAATTTCGATTGGTTTACTGAAGCCACGTAACTAAAAAGAACCTACAAACAGTTTTGTTACTAAAGGTAACAATAAACTAAAATGTGTTACATGAGCATTGGAAGCTGGGGGCGGCGAGCCGACCTGTAAGCCCCTCACCCCTAATCACATCAACAAATATGTTTTATGTATTATGGACTTATATTTTTCGAGAAATAGTAAACAAACATTTACATAAAAGCATCTAAAGGTTCAAAGGTAGTCTTTGAAAATTAAAAAGACTCTACTATTATGAGTTAAAGGCGAATTTAGCGGAATAAAACATGATATCACTAGACTGTAAAAATACTTTTTTTTATTTCCGAACTAGTTTGCCGCACGGTTCTTGTGCTGCGACGTCTGAAGGGACCGGGCGGTAAAAGGCATAAAAACAAAAACACATCGCTTTGTGTGTTGTTGCACTCGAGACGGTTTATCAGACTTGTCGGAACTTATAATATTTGTAATGAATATTTTTTGCTCGCATAGTTTCTCTAGCCCAGGCCTTGTGCGTAAGCTATTATTTTAAATAGAAAGAGACTTATTTTACAAAATCTCGCTACATCACCAAGTTATAGGAATGAAAATTGAAAGGGTTAAATTACCATTATATCTTGTAGTATATCATCTAAAGTCTATCCCAAAATGTTTTATATACGTTTCTCCATCACTCCCGACACTTTTTAAGGTATAAATTTAGAAAAATTCACGAGAATTTTGGAAAAAGATCAGACGAACCTTTAGACGTGTGTTGCCGAACAGAAGCTGAAACACAAAGAGGAAGCGGATCAGACGATTCCGACTCTACATCACGCGCAGCCTACCTGATCAGAAGAACAAAGAACTCGAAAAACACTCAATTTTATGCGAAATATCGAAAATGGATCAAATAAAACGTATTTCTAGGCATTCTGTACGTAGATTTTATACATAATAGTCTTTAAATTATTATTTTTTAGGAAAAACTTCATTGCAAATATACTTCTTGTTCGCGCCGAAAAACAATTGAAGTTTTAACAGAATGACGTGACACTCGGACCATCTCAAATAGCATGCCGGAAATTTTTACATCAATAAAATACTAAAAAAACTATCATAAGCTTTACATAATAGAACAAAATAAAGTTTAAAGTTTCTAACATGCACTTTTAATTTACTAACGTACCACAGACAACAACCTCTAGCATCAAAGATCTACCTAATATACATTTCATATATGAGAAACATAGGAGGTAACATGAAAATGTTATAAATATATCATACCCAGTATGCAAAAGAATTCCAAGCACATTCAATCACTCTTATTCACAAAATTGCATATGTTTTCTAACAAATATGCAGAAAAAGACCGAGAATTTATACAACAAACTGACATTTGAAAACCAAAACGCCGAAGAGTGCAAAAACGGCAGGGGTGAGCTTGCGCACTTGCGCAGATGAGGTCTATTACATCCTAGATCAATAAAAGAATCGATTTCCAAATATGGAATAAATGCATTGCCGTAGATTTAATATGCATTAAGGGGAAACAAGATAAAGTAAAAGTTATTTTTATTGATGTAATTAATTATTCGTTTGATTGGCCTGTCAAAAAAATCAACCTAAACATTAGACAATTGGAAATAGAGAGAATTGTGGATTAATGGGTTCATTTAGGTGTAATTCAAGAGAATCTTGAAATGCACGGATGAATTCAGAGAATACTGTTAAATAAGCTAAAAAAGTACGATTTTTTACTTTTTTCTTGATGTCTCCAAAACTATGCAAATACTGGCCAAAGTTGTAGAAAACTTTTCTTTTTTTTATTTAATAATAAAGAAAATGGCTGGTCGGAGAACTCGATGCAATAAAGAGTTTCGGGGAGATGAGGGTTCCAAATTGAAAAAAAATCGCCAGACAACCGTTATTTTTTATATTTTTTTGGGCAATCGTTCCCGATGTCTCAGGCGAGAGAAATGTATAGAACATATTATAAAAAAAGGCTTATTTTATTGAACTCTGTGCAATTAATAGTTCCGGAGATATAAAGTCATGAACTAAAGCCAAAAATAGTTGTTTTTATATACTTTTCGAGTGTAAATTGTAGTTTACCTTTAATGCGAAATTTTTTTTTCCAATCAAAGAGCTGAAATAGATTAATCTAATTAATTTTAGCATTAACTTACTAATGCTTTGCATATTTTTCGCTTCAAAATTTATAGTAAACAGCAATTTCAAATAATTCTATTTTTTGTGTGGGTAAAAATTATATAGTATTTCATAAGAGTTGCAAAAATTATTACATTATATTTTAACTTCCCTAAGATCTTTTCGTTCTAGTCCTTGGACCCCGAAAAGATGTTTTCCCATTTCCTTCAGTCTGTAGCTCAGAAACTACTTATCCGATTGATGGACATGGATGGTAAAATTTTGGTAAAAATATAATATGACGAAACAAAATGACAGCCTCACAAAATGTAAAAAAATCGTTATTAAGAAACTACTTACCTAATAGACGACAAAAGTAAAGCGTGATATAGGGATAAACTGGTAAATTTGGTGGAACAAAATGGCGACCTAATGAAATATTTAAATATTCAGTACCAAAAAACTCGTTATCCAATTGACTTGAAATTTTGCACAAAATTCAAATGTAAAAGAGGAATAAATTGGCAAAATTGTAATGGGTATCCTATATGGCAAAACCAAATGGTGGCCTAATAAAATGTTTCAATATTCAGTAAAATTCCGTTTTCTGGAATAAAACCTCCTCTTTATGGAGGAAAATAATAAAGAACATAATTTATTTTTTATAGACTTTGTAAATAGTTATGAAAAATAAATAATAATAGGAATAATAATAATAATAAATAAAAGCTATTTGCAAATTTTGAATTTTGTTTTCTGAGCCTATAAGAAGTGTAATACTCTCTATATCTTCTGTTATATTTTTTCCTGTTTGTTCTACAGTGTGACAATAAACCTTTTTCCTAAATTTTAGAAAGCGTGGGGAGTATGCCGATAATTCTTACGTTTCCGGGGTGCTATTGTTTGCTAATGCCTTGCGATAGTGGTTTTCCTCGAATCAGGAGAACTTTTTTGTTCAATGCAAGTATTAATTTTGTAAATCTCTATAAATGGCCTACAGCATTTTGTCATATTTATCGAAATATTGTCTGTTTCATAGCAATTTGTGTTTATTTTCCTAATACTAGAATTAATCTGATTAATGTTAGCAAGTTCAAACTTAAAGTAGCAATTGCATACATTATTTTTATAAAATTTAATTTTTTCCTTGCCTTTTTTGTCTGAGACATTTTGTAAAAGTGAACCGAAAAAAATTATTTATATTCGTAGAATTTGATAAATGATGTGGCAAATTGTAGTTCCTGAAAGTACAGACATTCAAATATTTTAAAGTGTTCTGCGATCAAGGATTGTTTTTAGCGCGCCTGACCAATGATACAGTTCGGTTGCCAAAATGTATATGTATTTAGTTTCTTCAGTGGGAAATTTTTTATAACTTTGTAAGGCCTTGGTTCTTTGTTTCATTATAAGTTTTATATCTTCAGAAAGCCAAGGTGCCATTGGTTTGGTAATGCTTGTCTTAAAGAAACATACTTCTCAAACAACTCTGCCATGTCAACATAGAAACAAATGAATGTTACTAAAACATGGGAAACTTAAATATACGTGTTTTCAGGTTTTATTCTTTTTAAATATTCCAGAGTTCTTTAATTTTGCTTTCTTTCTTTTAACGTTGAAAATCATGTTTTGGGATTTTTAGAAGCCAATGGAATTTACAAATTTAATCAGTATTCCAATATCAATCTTTTATTAGGTTTTTTTTACCGTAATAAAAAATATAAAAAAACCTGACTATAGTGCGGGACACGAAAGAAAACCGGGCGGACTCAATTGGTTTAGGAAGGTCGGCCAAGAAATCTCTTTAAACCAGTGGTGCCCCGTTTAGATTTGTTTGTTTTCTTTCATGTACCGCACTTCTATATCTCTTTTGTGTTGCAAAAACGATTTAATTTTGATTTTTCTTGATCGATTTACCTACAAATATATTTTTTCTTGAGTTCTGACATTAACGGTTCCCGGGCTACTGCCTACGTCCACTATTATTGGACCACCCAGTATAGTGATACACGATTTACGAGTCCAGATTTTACAAGGTCAGCCAGCTTCAGATCCAGTGAACGAGATTTATTAAAATGTATGCAGTTCGACTTGGGCTACTCGGGTATGTCATATTACTTTATACAAGGGCCGTCATTGTGAAGTACTATACAGGGCGTTTCCTAATTGCGTGCTGATGTTAAAGGGGGTGTTTTTATGTCCTAAAAGTCTTAACTTTTGAGATACAGGAAGGTAAAGTTTAAAAAGAAAACATTTTTTTCATCCCAATTCTGATGCTATTGTAGATCACTGCATGAAATTTGATACACGTCTTCTATGCATTAAGGAGCATACGGATTTACCCAGGTTTATTACATATGCACGCCACTGGTAGAAATTTCAAAAATTGATTGTTACTAAAAAATGCTCTTTTATGCACAAATGACGTGTATCAAATTTCATACAGTTATTTATCTATAATAGCATCAGAATTAGGATTTAAAAAAATGTTTTTCTAAAACCCTGTATCTCCAAAGTTAAGACTTTTAGGTTAATATTGAACTTTTTTTCTTAAAAAGGTCCAAGAATCACCCCCCTTTAACATTAGCACGCAATTAGAAAACGCCCTGTATAGTACTTCACAATGACGCCCCCTGTACAAAGTAATATGACAGACGGAGACAAACGATCATTTTTGTTATACCCGAATAGCCCAAAGTTGAGCTGCATAAGTTAAAATTTTGATAAATCTTGTTCACTGGAATCAGTGCTGGCTCCCATACTATAACTATACATTGATGTGTTAATTTTGGAAAAATATGAGTTCGGTGGTTTCTCAAATATTAATTGCAATATTAGATATTTTTTGACACCCGGTATTGAACAGAAAATTAATTATTTTGAAGCAGTTTATTGACAGCTACTTTATGAACAATTTTACAAAATATATGAAAAAAACTAAGCCATTTTTGAGGTTGACGGCTGTGATTCTAATGGTTCGATTCCTTCTAAATCGTTATCTTCCTCTGAAAATGATGAGGTTTCGTCGTCACTACTTAAAGATCCCAGTGTGATAACTAAATCATCAATAACCGTTTTGCCATCTACTTCCCAGTATTTATCTTCAATAGAACTAACATGTTTAACATACGAATATCAATTTTCAGCCGATATTGAGTCAATCGCTTCTAATGTTATTTTATTTAAATCTTTAATTGAAAGTTCACCGGTGTTACGCTCTCATATATTCGAGAGCTCCTGCCCATGCAAGTTCAATAGGGCTGAGGTCGCACATTATGGAGGCAGCCTTAAAGGTGTATGACCGAGGGTACGTAAAAGACCGTCAATTTTATACTTTTTTCTATAGGCTTGTTGGCTGATATTACTTCATATAATTGATATTTTCTCCATGTTAGATCACATACAAGATTGTTCGATTTAAGCCACGATATCATATGAGCTTTTGTAAAGTATTTAGTTGGCACTTTATCTTCTACGTGAGAGTGATAAGATGCATTATCCATTACCACGACTGATTTGGGGGGAATGTTACGTAGAAGCTTCTGGAACAACCACTTTTCAAAATTATCTCTATTCATCTGTCCATGATAGTCTCCAGTTGTTAGTCCCGAGCGAAAAACTAAAGCAGCACCTAGAACCAATCCGGCTTCTGAACCAGCATGAACTATAATAAAGCGACTACTAGAGCGGATTCCCTGAACAACACCTGTAACACTTTCACTTTGCCAGCATTTGTTCACTGTCATATCATTATCTACCCAGGTTTCGTCTAAATACACAATACTGCGTCCTTTTTGCCTATATTGCCTTACAGTCGATAGATATTTCACCTGCCAGTGAAAAATATTTGGTCTCTCAATGAGCAATTTTCGTTTATTTTGGCACTTGCGCCAGACAAAACCATTTGATCGTAAAAGCCGATTTAAGGTTTTATACCCGTACGTAAAATCTATTTTGTTCTTTACAGCAAGGAGTAGGGGTTTGCAAGGTCGGAACCTTCTTCAAGTTTATATAAAAATCCTCTATTGTTCGTCGAATTACTTGAAAATCGCCATCGTCAATTTTATCTTTATATGATAATCGGGGTCTTTTTTTACCAGGAGATTTTAAAGGTGAAGTAGAATATGAGCGATCATTATGTTGTCTTTGATTTTTTCTTACACTACTTTCCGAAACACCAGTGTAAAATGCAACGCGTTCTGTTCGATTTTGAATTGGAATAGTCAAACTATTATTTTCAGCGTCTCTAGTACAGGCCTCTATAACGCTCGCAATAACTTCACGTGCAGCTCTTCGAATTGTTTTTCCCTATTTGCTTGCCATCGTTACCACGAAATAATAATTCAAATGCAACGCAACGCATTTATATAGAAACGAAAACAAATGCTCCAAATGTATAGGCGCCACTGGAAATAGCTAGAACCTTCTAGCGGCAAGTGCATAGAGACTCTAGGCACATCCCAATTACCATTAGACCAGTGCGAAATTTTCTAAATCCTCGATTAATTTTCCAAAACTATTACAACAAATAAAATAACATAAAATTTATTTGGGTACACAAATTTTACTTTTCAGCTTGCTCAAGACTATTAACCTTTATTTTAAGGACCTCCCGGTTTTCTTTCGTGTCCCGCACTTTACTTTTTAGGGTATATTGATGAAGAAAACACACGCTATAATTCAAAATTTTATTTTTATATTACTGTAATATAATTATTATTAATATCTAATCACTCTAAAATAAAGTGGGTAGAAGTAACTGGCATATAATAATTAAATTATTAACGATTTAAAAAAAACAAAAGCAACAAAAAAAACAAGTGCACTGTAAGTACTTGTGCGTCAAAAATGTTCATAACACTAAGTACACTTATTATTTCAGTAATTGTTTAGACATGCACCAGGGTCTCTGATTGGTGATTATACCAGGTTTGATATTTTCTGTTTAAAAACGACCCGTGCAATTGACAAAACTTTGTCATAAGGGGCAATAGAGAGAGAACATTCTAACTACTACATGTGGATCTTATGGCAGAACTTTTTTTAATCTCGGTTCAAACCTGGAATGTTTATAACCAGCAATCAGTTTATAATCACATACATACTATTAAATATTAAAGTCAGAAATGTCCAATTGACAAATTGTCATAGACGATCGAACGTCAACTTAATAATATACATTTTTCAATTTCAAACCGCTTGGTCGTGCTCAAATGCTTGTGATTGATGCTGTGACGGTTGAAAACTATTGGCAATAATATAATTAAAAACATTGTTCACATAATTTACTTTATTTTTAACAGGTTGCTGACGATCTAAGGGCTTGTACACGATCGATCTGTGTAACTGCAGCCTAAGGGAAACAATATTGTATAGGGTGTTCAATAATAAAAAAACAAAGATGTTATTAAAAAGTATACTTTTGAAAAATATGGTATTCACAAAGGCACTGTTAGTAAAAGTAGATTTTAAAAACATGACTTTGAAAAGTACTACTTTTCAAAGGCTTTACCAAAGTAAAAAAATGTGTTGAAATGTGTCACATTTTAGTGAAGAAAAAACTTAATTATATATAATTATTATCAACAAATAATTATTCAAATAACCCGTTAAAAACCGGCAGCACTGTCGCATTTTTGTGAATTTTCTTGTTAGTAGTAAAAGCGTAAATCGAATAAAGCGGTGTTGCATTGATTCGAAGTATTGTTTTTGGGCGATTTTTGAGATTTTTGGTTTATTTTTGATAACTTTTGTGCAAGTTCTGGGGCATTATGTTTCAAAAGTGCGAAGTGTGCAAAAATTTTCTATTACTTATCCCCTAACGTCTCTTTTCCCGGGTAAGTCAAAATGTTTCTGTTTTTCTGTATTAGTTGGCGTACGCTATACCATGATTCTTCCTAATATTTTATTAACTTGTTAGTACGGTTAATTACTTTAAGGGTTAATATTACTTGTAATTGCTATTTTATCGTTCTTCAGAAAGCAAAATTGCATATCTGCACTTATTTCCCTAAGCTACATGTTCATAAATTTTGAGGTAAAACCGATGTATGTAGATACACAGGCATACATATCTCTGTATATATATTTTACATAAAAAATGTCCATTTCTTATAATAAATTATTTCAAAGTACTCAGTTATAGTACGCTGTTTTGAATTCAGAAAAAAAGTAAACAAAAATAAGCTGGCTTAGGTATATGTTTTTATGGATAATGTAAAAACAATAGATTAGGTGTGCCATTAAATATGCCCGCTGTAATAATGGATTTTAATTTTAATTGGCAGTTAAACGTTGGTTATCAAAATAGGTTTAAAAATATTACTATTACTAAATAATATGCTTATGGCCATTGTCATATTGTATATCAACGGCAAGAAAAAAGAAGTCAGTTATTATAACTTTACAGCGTTGCCTAAAATTAGGTCCGGCGAGGAAGATAGATATTTTTATCTATCTATATCTATCTTTATCTTACATTTTTGCGGTACATGCTTTAATTACTTTATAATTGCATCAGAACCTACTCGATTTTATGAATGAAGTAGTACAAGATATTGGATCTCTCTATTGTTATGTCTATGATTACTTCACATTTAATATAAATAAATAGATGAAATAAAAATTGAAAGTTACCGTAGAGAATTTTTTTTTAATTCACGGCATTCAGGAGGCTTTATAAAAGATAAAATATGTGGTGTGTATATATGACATTTCAGCTAAAGTTTGCAAAATGTCCTTTACATTTTTATGTTCAGAAAAATGTTTAGAACGGAAAACAAAACAAAGTTTTCATGTAACTGGTTTGCGGTATTGTAAAGTGTGAAGAATGGAATTGATGCATTTCCGTAGGAAAATTTGTATTTCTTGTTCTTAAGGAGAGTTTCTAGAAGGCAATGAAAGCAGTTTCTTTTATGTATTAAAATATATTAAATATTTCATTATCTTCTATTCTCCTATAGGTGGTTCTAAATAAATAGGTACATATGAACTAATTAACAAAGGTACGGTATTTTTCGTATAATATAATACGAGCAAGTCACTTTTTTCTCAGAAACGATTTTTTTGAGGGAATACCGTTTTTGGTTTCGAAAAAACGATTTATCTGTATTTCTACTTCGGGAAAGCAAGCTTAGAAAGTGTTTCAAAACAAGAAGTTTTAATATAAAGTCGGAAGTGTTGGTGACAATCGGCACCTGTCGGACGGAGATGGACAGGACAGGAAATATTGGCTTTTTATTTTATATAATCCCACGGTACATTTTATTATTCCCAGTATGGTCAAATTATTTAAAATCGAGTAAAAGGTCTGGTAGCTCTATATATATCTTTTTACTTCCAAAGTTTGTGAAATTTGGGAAGAAGATACCTAGCAGTCCACACCTTTAGATAGTTTGATGGTACTCAATATGATGAGATAATGTGTACGATAAAATACGATAATTTTAGCCCTTAAACAACCCTTATAACACAGATTAAATTGGTTGTTAAACTGTGACCATAATTTGTTTTCGCGCATCTGGCAACACTGTGGTATTGTGTTTATATGTGCAGTGCATGCATAATAACAGAGTTATTAGGGAACATATTTATACGTTTTACATTGTAATATATATCACATTTTTTAAATGAGCATTTCACATAAGTATAGCTCGAGTACTTTATAAAAAAATAGGTAAAACGCTTTTAACAGATCCTTTTTCGGAATAAAGATTTCCTTTTATCAAACAAAGTTAAATATATGCTATTATCTATATAATGTTACTGAGACACAACTATATGTATACATAAATTGTGTTAGTTCTATGTGGCGGGATACCGTGGGATATTCCGGCTAAATGCCTATTTAACGATTTTTTTTTAAGTATTAAGCGCGAAACACAATGGAAGTTACGTTATTCGTTTTCATCCATTTACGTCGTTTTTCTTTGTGTATTTCTCGGTATTTTGTTTCATTAGGTAGCGTTTTTTTAAGTATAGGTTATAAACGGTTATATTTGATTCCAAAGTTATTACCCATTTTTATACCACAAATGTGTATTTTACTACCTTTTTAAGTTTCGTTTTTGTTGTTGTTGTTTCTTGATTGTTGACGCGGATATAGTTTTCAGACGGAGCTTACTCGCTTTAAACGAGATAACTTTATTCCGGTTTGGGGACGTTATCGGTGGGATTTTCGGATGGCGAGCTCTGAGCTCCCGATCACCCCGTGTATTTCAAAAACTTTAAATTGAACTTTATTTAAAAAACTTTCTAATGCATCTTGGCTTCCACTAGATGCCCCTTGAGAGTACTACTGGTCTCACGAGATAACCTTTTCTTTCAAGCTATCCCCTTACCCCTCCCACACCCGCCACGTAGCGGCCGTTACGCTAATATTCTATGTAACTGCGGCAGACGAACTTATGTCACAGCGTCTTTTTTTGTTTTTATGAGCTTCGCGAAATAAAGCAGCAAAACCGAACACGTGGCTTATGTTATCAACACAGAGGTCTGCATTCGACGAGACGAACCGGAAGACTGTGAAGTTTCGTTTTTGTTGGATAGTTTTCACGTAAAACGAATACGGAGGTTCTATTGTGTTCCATGCGTAATAACCGTAACCCTTATGTCATTTTTTTTTTGTTTTTATGGCTTCGCTGCAAGATAATCCCCAGAGTGCTCTTCGTCTGGGGCTTAGTCAAAGCTGGGGCGACCCTTGTAGATCATTTACACCTTATTCCAGTTTGGAGACGTTATCGGTGGGATTTCCGGATTGCGAGCTCTAAGCTCCCAGAACACCCCGTTTCTTACAAATATCTTTTAAACACTCCATCTTTTCTTAATCACTGAAATGCATTTTGGCTTCCACTAGATGCACCTTGAGTATCCTACTGGTATTACGAGTTGCCCTTTTCTTTCAAGCTATCCCCTAACCCCTTTTACTCCTGCCTTATAGCGACCATTACGTTAATATTCTATGTAGAACTGGCCAGACGAACAGCATAGAATGCAGGAACAACTAGGTCAAAGTTTACAAAATTATCATACAGAATTATGATAATTTTGTAAACTTTGACTAGGCCTCACACGTTCACAGCATCTGCTCCCTTTCTAGCGAGGTAGTTTCCACACTGAGCAGTTGGGTCTCCCGCTTCACCCCGAAACAAAGCAGCAAAACCGGACCCGAGGAACCACTTATGTGAAAACACAGAGGTCATTCGACAGACTGAACCGTTATGTTATTTAAAATTTGAATATTCAAACAACGATTATAACCTGTTTTTTTCACAATTCTGGGCATTTAACACAAGTTGGCATCACAGCTGAACTTTTCCTGTGTGTATGCTTACAAGATTCGATACGAGTGCGTTGACGTCAGAATCATATGACTTCGTTTGGTTTGACAGTGTTAGTCATTGACAGTGTTCCACAAACAAAAACCATAACAAATATGAAGATAAAATAAAATTTACATTAGGCTACTCCTACCGTGGAAAATCGAAGACTAATCTTAGTTTAGTTAGAAAACGTTGCCTTAACACGTTGTTCGCCTTTTTGTATAGCTTGCAAATTGTGATATTTGTTCTTTGGAATTTTTCAACATGAAAAAAGCGGCATTGTTAATTTTTGGTGTAATATTCCAAGTTTTGATAAAACATGTTTATGGAGCTGCCTCAGATATTCAGCTAGATGCTAAGGCCCAATCTACTCATAGAATAGATAGTTTAAACTTGCTCTCTTATACTCTCCTACTAATATCGACTGTACTCACCATTTGGCTGTTTAAACATCGTAGATTTAGCTTCATACATGAAACAGGATTAGCGGTTATTTATGGTAAGTGATAGTGATATTAATATCTTGTCTAGTCACGCTTATGTGGTGTCAATTCAATTATATTAATTGAATGTCTGTTATTCAGACATAGTTTATAGGTAACAATTTCTAAGGTAGCTAAGCATTTCTTTGTGACAAAATTGATATACCCTTAAAATTTGTTAAAATGAGTTTGCGGGCAGTTATAATGATGACACTAAAAGAACAGGGTAACTCACACTTAAGACTTACTTTTACCATAGAATATACGAATGGTCATAGTCTTCTGGATGATCTCAAAGTGCTTCATTTTTTTTTAATCTTATATTCAAGCATTTACACCTTGTACAAAATTTACATATACAAATACTGTTTACTAATTATAAAACACTTGAACAGATAGTCTCATAGTCAATGCTTTGAGCATTGTTATCTTGGTATCACTGAGCATGATTATTATTCACCTCATATGGCACGCAACCAAAAATGCAATGTTAATAATTTTATTGTTTTAAGTTTCTTTTTACACTTTTGATAAATTTATTCTAGAAGTTTTCATTTTTATTGCTACTGGAAGTTTATTGCAAGTCATTGCTGCTTCAGACAAAGGATCATGCAACGTGATATTAGTTCTAATATTACTCAAAAAGGTAAATACTATTATGATTCCTTATGTTATACTCATGAATTTGGTTACTTTGAATTATATCATTTTTGCATTAGTATTGCATTTTTGACTGCTCAATTTATAAAACTTTTATAACAGGCTGGATCTGTAACATGTTATATAAGTCCTTAGTATACATTCTAAGGTCTAGAATAAATAGGATCTTTAAGGCATTGTTTTGGAGTACATTTGCTTTATTAAAAATAGTTATTGCACATGTTTCCCATATGGTTATAAGATCTTATTACACATAAAAAGTAGACATTATAGATTTTATATCTTGTGCTATTACATAAGAACGGGTTACACCTTGAGATTGCACCTGTTAATGGTATTATTTTGTTATTTACATGTTCGATCAGCTTATCGTTTAAAACAAGCCCCAAATATTTGATGGTATTACTCTTTCTAAAGAATGTTCATTTTTCTTAATATTAACATTGTTTACAATTTTATTTTTTTTGTTAAAGTAACATGAATTTTGTTTTGTTTAGGTTTATTTGTAAGTTGGTAGTAGCCATGCGTAATTTAAGTTGTTAGTTAGTGGCCATGCATAAATTGGTGATGAAGATAAAATTAAAGTTGTATACACATTGTTCTAAGTTCATGTCAAAACATCTAGTCAAACTTCTGAAGAGCTCGGGAATACAAAGCTAGACATGGGCTGGAGTTACTAAGTAGTGCACAAGGATCTGAGAATATTGAAACAATTCAGTTCTGGTGTTCAAGTATGACAGCCTGCTCAAACAAAATGTTTCTGTTGTCTTCACAGATAAGTCCTAAATCATGAATATATCTACAATAGTGAAAGTAAACTAAAATGTCCATGGTTCACAAAAAGATATCATCAAATAGAGAAAAAATAAATTATGAAGCACCTATTTTAAAAGGTACTTAGATAAATTGATTAATTTTTGGTCTCTGGATGTCATTAGATTAAGTTTTTATATAAATCATTAATTTAGCCACAAACTAATACATTCAATAATACAAGAATAAGTCACAATACTAACAGATGAATAGAACAATAAACACTAATCAATAACAATACTATGCTGTCATTTTGAACCGAACAGTAACAAAAGAATCTTTTGCATTTGAACTAAAAATGAATAATAGTATCATCTAAACTTTCAGAATAAGTAAGTCAGACAAAATGATCACAGTAGTACAGTCTTGCATATTCCAACAAAAAACAATCACACAAGTATTAAATAAAATTTAATATTTACAAAAACCATTACATTACCACCCAGTGACAGTAACAAAAAGATTAATAAATCATTGTAATTTAAAAGAACTATTTGCACAAGGACTAAATAATATTAGCAATAATAACATTTTCACAGGGATCAAAAATAAATTAATAAAACCAAATTAAATCACTAATTTAACAGCTGTTTAGATTATTTCGAAAGACCCTCCAAAAAGAACAGATTTAGCTTGTTTTTTTTAAAACTGGGTTAATGTGAAAATCAATACTATGTTGTAAGCATGAACTTTAGAATTATATTATTTTGAAGTTAGGAAAAATCAATTTGTGCTCTAATGATTCATATTATCTTCTGCCCTAATTATTTTTTATTCAATTCATTCAAGTTATGTACTGCTTAATTTCTTGTCTTTTTTATCCTTATATCAATTTATAAACTAGATTATTACTTAATTATTTTTTCCGATAGGGCAAAATATATATTTGTAATTAAATTAAGATACAACTATTTAATAAGATGAAATACTGTGCTAAGCACCTTTGCCTAGCTGTTTAAAATACCTTTGTGTGTTTTAGGTTATCAACTGGCATCATTACATATTTACTACTTACTTTTAAAATGTATGCAAATGTGTACTAACTAAAAGATTACATTAAAACCAGATTCAGTACCGAACATAATCAACTCATTAGCATTTACTGAAATAAATCTTATTACTAAAACATGTGAGGCAATGAAAATTGTGATTTAAATTATTATTGGAGATATTTCTAATGTATTACATATTTTCGAATCAAGGTATAACCCTTGGTGGAGGGATAAACCACTAACCCAAAAAATGGTCACCGGTTCCCATTTTCTGGGAGTACTTGAGAAAATAAAGAGATATTCCCAAAAATAATATATAGATATAATATATAGATATTTTCAGGTATTCCTCAATTTTGGCAAGTATTCCCATGTATTTGCAAAATATTCCTACATAGTTTTTAAGTATTTTCATGTTCTTTTTTATCTTTTGTGTTTGTTTGTAATTTTTTTTTGGTGTGAGTTTGTATACCTACTAAAAAGGTAACAAGAATTTTCGTTAAACATTTTTATTGAAAAATGATACATAATTATTTACCTACCTTTTACTAAGAACATAAATAAAAAATAACAGAAACTTTTTTTGAGGGATTTATAAACATATTTAATTTAAATATTGTAACAGTCTTATATAAAAACGGTAATATCAATATAAATCCTAAAATTTACACAAATAAAGTAATAAAAGTGGTAAAATCTAAAAAAAAAACTTAATCACTGAAATATAAGACACATAAGATTGGCAAACTCAGTATAAAAATACTTTGTTGTGCAATACTGCGACAGAGTATACTCTCTGGCCAAAGTCCATCTGAAAACCAGCTAGTCATATGGCAGGGCGAAGGGGGATTGAGTTCATTCATTAAACAGAGTGATTCTTCTTGTTTTGTGTATGTTTTTTGCTACAGATGACCTAAGTGCTAACGTCACAAGTAAAGGGAGCTTTAAAACCTTTCCGTAGTAATGGGAAATCTGGACCTTTTTTTAAGACCCGGATCAACGGATCTGAGCCAGTTTAAAGACTGGAATCAGTGATCAGGATCTCAGATCTCTTCAAATGCATTAAAATAGGCAGGTCATATTTGTAGCTCCATCTGTCTGAAGACTTCATAACCATGTAATATTGATTTACAGGTTTCTTCATACATTTGATAAATTTTCTTTCTTAATAAACCCATATCATGCTCGTCAATACTTCTAAATGTGCCAGAATTACTGTGCCTTTTTCTGGGAATGATAGGTTTCAGTAGTATATCCTATACCAATGATAAAGATGTAATTGTTAAAGCAGTTGTCTTGGCTTAAGCATCACTTGAATTAAAATCTATTTTTAACAAACATTGGCACAAATTTTTAATTATTTGTTTGGCATTGGAAGATAAATGTTTTCTTCCGAAAGTTTTTATACATATTTAAAATGGTATAATAATTAGGATTGCAAATAAATAATATTACTTTGGCTCTGCCCAAAAAGGTGATACATTTGGGGCATTCTATGGCCAAATTTAAAAAAAAAAAATTAGTGTTTTTGCCAGTCAAAAGATCAACTGTATAATGTACAATGTAATATATAAAATAATTTCAATTAAAGGTATTCTTTAGTGTTTAGGGGTAGTTTTTCCAAAAAATGGGTATTTTTTGATAAAAAAGCTTTTATAGTGTACAAATTCTCAGCAGTGCTTCACCCTTCAGGGAGACTATTAATGTAATTTGCTTTTAAGGACATCTTTGACTACCTATTTTGTATACTATTACTATACTAAGTGCTAGTGTTCATCATATTTTATATAATATAGAACTACTAATAAGTCTGGGGTATGCATTTAAACTGTACTATGATTTCAGAAATGCCTGCAGAATTGCTGGTTTAAATAACTTTTTAGCATCCTAAAACTGGGATTCTATATTATATCGTAAAAATCCAAACATTGCATGACACAGTTTTTATGAATATCTTCATGAAGCCTTCGAAATGTTTCAGTTAATATATTCAAAAATACCAATTTTCAATCTTGGCTCTCTCCAGAACTAAGAGCTACAATTATAAAGAAAATACAGCTCACAGATGGTACAAAGGTTGTGATGATCATACTCATTTGTATTTTTTAGAGTTGTTATGAGCTCTGTATCCACGAAATTGAAAATGATTTACAAAAGAACCTCAGATTTTTCTTAAAACACTTAGAATAGAATAGTATATTTCATGTCAATACAACAATCTTACACATACCAATAAATAACTTAAAAAAAACTACAAACATGGTGTCCATTTTTACAAATTACAAAGAAAGTGACATTATAATAATTACCTAAAATCTTAAAAAATACTTAATTAAACACATTTACAAAGAATGCATTTAATAACAACCGTTACATTTAAAAAATAGATATATACACTTAAGTTAATTCAAATATGTCACAATCTAAAAACTAATTCAAGGAATCCTGGTCTTTCATTTGGACCCAATGGGGTTCTTATATGCTAAAAGTTTCTCCTTTGTGTAAGTTGTTTAATCTATCATTGAAGTCTGGGGTCTTCTCTGAATTTTGAAAAAATAGTTATGTGGTACAGATACACAAATCGGGAGATAGAGAAGATGTCACAAACTACAGAGCATTCATTCAGTCTGCTATTCCTAAGTTGTTTGACAAGTTGGTGACTGAGGAGTCATCTTTTTGCTGTAAGGGGGTGATTGAAATGAAATGAAATGAAATAGTCTGTATTTGTCCATAAAACATGTAAAATACAATACCTAGTGGGTGTAGGACTTGTCAATATAAAATATTAAAATTTACAATACAATTGGACTAATTTAAAACATATTTAAAATAAATGTAAAAACATAATAGACTTATATTAGGGAAGAACAAGATGGTTTTTCTGCTGGAAGGTTAACAGCTGCTAATCTTCTTTTTTATCAAAATATTGTCTCTTATTGTATCTCTAGAAAAAAGATTGCAGACGGATAGTAGATATACTCATTTCTCTAAGGCATTCAACATCACTTGCATTTTTCTACATTAGAGCTAATGGGTTTTGGACCCGATATAGTTGCTTGGCTGAAAAATTTTACCATCTGGCGTCCCACATGGCTCCCATTGTGGACCACTAATATTTAAACTGTTGGTAAATGACAGGTATTAATCTTTCATCTGAGCATCTTTTATATGTGGGCAATCTAATAATTTAATGTGTTAACTATACCTGAATGAAGCTCAGTGTTCAGTAATCTCTTTCTCAAGGTACCGTGATCCTCCCCTATTATGATGAAAGACTGGGCAGGTCCGACCAGGTGAAGAACTTTGGTTTGTGACTTGATTCGAATTTAAATTATATATTCCATATACAAAAAATTGTGTCGACCTCTGTTCATTATTATTGGTAAAATAAAGAATTGTGAAGTTCATTCATACATTATTTTCAGAAGAATTTCTGGCCTGGCTACTAAAGCTGTGCAAATAATTAATATATCAGGTTTGTAAGATTTTTTTTTTTCAAAAATAATTTGATTAGTCATTGCACCAAACAGTTTACATGTTTTTTGGCTATTTTACATTAGGGGGACAAAAAAAATATTATAATTAATCAAGCATCTTAATATTTATTTTATTTATTTATGGATACACCATTTTCTCAAAAGAGCAAAGCAAATAATAATTAACAATAAATTATTAAAACTAATTACATACACACCAAAATCCCAAACATCGAAACACGAGGTACACTGTAAACGACACCTAGAAGAAAGACTATAATAATGTGAAATGAAATGCTTTTATTACCATAATAATATCATTTCCAAAACAGGAGAATGAGCGGTATCGTCGGCGGAAATGCTCACAATGCATATTATTATAAAGATATTAAATATTATTAAATGACTTACACAACATGGACACAATAAAGATGAAAAGACAACTAGCCTTGATTCTAAAATTTACATAACAAACCATATACTAATTATAAGTAGAGAGAAATGAAAACATATAATATTAAAACCAGTTTAAAAACCTTAAAGCTAGAACTTAAATGGAAAACTACTAAAACTTAAGTTGAGCTAAGTATCATTATTAAATTCCTCCCAGAACTTAAATTTATACAAACATTTATCAATTAGTAGACGGGTAACTGAGCTCTCAAAGACCTTGTCAGATGTCATGTCCCTAATATGTTTTAGTAGAAGATTATAGGCCTGGATAGCTCTATAATACGAACTTTTAGCAAAGAAAGATGTGTTGTGAAAGGGTGTTCTCAAGTCATGAGAGTGGCTTGTTAAGATCTCCATGTTTCTGGCATAAAGATCATGGTTTGTCTGAAATAGTTGTTTATGTCCTCTCACAAACAATACTAGTTGAAGAAAGTAAAGAGATGGAACCGATAAGATATTAAGATCTCTGAACAAGGGTTTGCAGGATGCTCGAGGATGCCTCTTTAGGATGGTTCGAACTATTCTTTTTTGAGTTATAAAAATGTTTGTTGCATGGGTTGATGAAGCCCAAAAAATAATTCCATATGACATTCTAGACCTAACATAAGCAAAATAAAAATATCTTTAAGGCATCTAGTGAAACATGGTCCCTTAACACCCTTAAGGCAAAACATGCAGAGTTCAATTTGCTATTCAGCTGCAGAATGTGATCATTACATAATAAGTGAGTATCTAACATTAGGCCCAAAAATCTTACATTCTGCACTACAGGAACCGACTTATGATTCATCCCAACATACACACTTTCAGGTCTGCTTTTTAAAATTTCAAATTGCAACAAGGCTGTCTTATCTGCATTCAGCTTCAAACCATTCTCGTTGCACCACATTGCCATTCTCTTCACACCACATTGCCATTCTCTTCACCATCCCTGACAGATTTCCTGATAACCCAGACAGAGTTCTCTCCGTTATAATAATAGAGGTATCATCAAACTGAAAAACCTGTCCCATGTTAAGTGTATCACCCAAGTTGTTCACATATATTAAAAAAAGCAAGGGTCCCAGGATTGACCCCTGTGGGACTCCCTGCTGTATGTTTGATGGTGCAGAGAAATATCTTTTCCCATCAGCGACAATAGATACCAGTTGCCTCCTTCCAACAAGATAAGAATGTAAAAGTTCCAAACAGTCTGTGGTGTCAGTTGTTTTACGGCACTTCTAAAAGTAATAACTGAGCCATAGATTGGCAGATTATACTTATGCCAGAATACATTTTATAACTTATATTACTCGATATGACAAAGGACTTTTGACTCTATTTTTGAGATTTTTACTAACCCTATTTTAAATTGGGTAGATATGTAAATTCACTATTAAAAAATTCAGTATTTCAAAAATTAGACAAAAAATGTCATGTATGTAGGTTCTTTTAAAGACAATTGATATCAGAATGTCTTACATAAACATTTTATAAAATATATTAATTAGTGCAACAATAAACTTCAAACTTCTTCAAACTTCAAAATAGCTTTATTGTCTCAAGTTACAGATTCCTTTTAGACAAAGCAAGAGTAAAACTAAAACTAGTCCAAAGATAAAAAGATCAAGTTCAAAACTTTTAGCTCAAATTAAATAGACCCAGTGTAGTATAATGTACAATTTCAGTGTAGTATAATGTACGAATCAGATGGCACATTCTCTTCCAGATGCCATAGTTTCCAGTGGTGTGGAGGTGACTGGAGTGTCACAAATTGCTAATGCATTTAACACTTACTTTATTGAAGATGTAAAGTCAATTGTTGGAAACTGTCAACATAGTGTGAATGTGCAGTTACCAACTAATCCAATCTCTGAAACTATTTTCTTGTTACCTTTTACTGAAGTGGAAACCCTGGAGATATTAAAATCAGCTTCTAACAAGAAATCTTATGGGGAGGATGATGTACCGTGTGACTTGCTGGGTAAGTGTGCCAGGGGCATTGTATCACCGCTCACATATCTAATCAATATATCTTTTGAATATGGGTACTTCCCACATGACTTAAAGAAAGCGGTGGTGATCCCAATTCACAAGAAGGGTGACAGATCAGTTGTTGACAACTAAAGGCCCATTGCTCTTTTGTCCGTGTTCTCGAAGGTCTTTGAGAAGGAATTTCGGATGAGACTTGTGGGCTTCTTGAATTCATTTAATATACTTACCTGTAGACAGGTTGGATTTAGAGTTGATCATTCCACTACCGATGCTGTAATTTCTTTTTACCTAAAAATTCTGGAAAATTTTAATTTAAAATTTAAATCAGCGGGACTTTTTTATGACTTTACAAAGACCTTCAATACTATCAACCATGTAACTCTCTTGAAAAAGCTTCTCCATTATGGGATAAGAGGATCAGCTTATAGGTGGATTGAGACCTATTTGACGGGAAGGACCCAGGCAGTCAAGGTGGTGAATGAGTGTGGACTTGCTGTCTCCGACTGGGCCAATGTGACCACTGGGGTGCCTCAAGGCAGTGTATTAGGGCCAATCCTTTTTCTATTGTTTATTAACGATTTACCTCTTTTTATAAACCATAGCTATGAAACACTCTTTGCGGACGATACATCTACCATCATTGATGGATGTGACTATGAAAATTTGTCCTCAAAAGCAAATATGTGTGTGAATGATGTTGCGACCTGGTGTGAGAGAAATGGACTTTTCTTGAACAATGCTAAGACCAGCTTTATAGTCTTTACTCCTATCCGAGTGAATCAAGATAGAAGTTTACTTATTAAGAATCAGAACATAAATCTCATCTAACAACAAAACACCAAATTCCTTGGAATCACCTTGGACCAACATCTGTCATGGGATGAGCATATTGAAATGGCTTGTAGCAAATTGTCTCGTGGTAACTATGCCGTTCTACAGTTAAGGGATTGTGTTGATATAGGTACTCTCAAAATCTTTTATTATGCTTCAATACACTCGATTTTAACCTATGGTTTACTGGCTTGGGGTAACTCTAACAATATTGATAAGGTCTTAATAAGCCAAAAGCGAGTTGTAAGATCAATGTTTAAACTACCCTTTAGGAAATCTTGCCGTACAACATTCAAAACAGAAAAAATATTAACAGTTATTTACTGTTATATTTTACAATCTGCCTGTTACATCTTTAAAGACCGTGGAAATTATGCAAGGTTTGGAGACATAAACCACTATCAAACCAGGAATGCAGACACACTCTATATACCTGGTGCTCGATTGACCCAAGTACAGGAGGGACCCAAAATAACATCCTTAAAATTTTTTAATCATATGCCAAATTCACTCAAAAACGTCACAGGCCTGGAGCAATTAAAGCGAAAGCTCAAGACCATACTGACTGAAAATCCATTTTATTCCCTGCGCGAATTTTTTGACTTCCGCTTTTGTTTTTTACAATAATAAAAATGTACCTACCTTTTATATTACTTTATTTAGTTTGTGACAATTCCTATACATAATTGTAATATTTCAATGGAAATAAAGCAATTTTATTTTATTTTATTTTATTTTTTATAACAAAATAACTGAAATAATATTAAAATATCCTATAAAAGAACATTTAATAAATATGGCAAATACAATTAATTATCGCAGTCAAAAACTAATATAAATTGGTTAAAACAGTAGTAAAATGTACACAACAAAAACCTTATACAAACACATCATTTATATATTCTTCGGTTGAATAGTAAGCTCTACTAATCAAAAACTGTTTTATTTCTCTTCTAAACCTTTTTTCACAAGTGATCTGTAGTATTCTCATCGGCAGCTGATTACGCGGATGACACTACTGTGCTCAGGAGGGGTAAGGACTTGGACGCTTTGCAGGCAGGTGTGGGGGAGACGCGGGGAAGGGTCACTGAGTGGTTTCATAGCAACCAACTATGAATAGCACTAAGACCAAGCTCCTTTTTTTCGCTCTAAGGGACCTGCAGGGTCTGGAGATGAGTGGTTCAATACATTTCCTGGGTGTACAAATTGACCCAAAACTAACTTGGAATGGACACATTGGTGTGGTAGCAAGGAAAATTTCATCGGGTATTTATGCTTTGAGGGGGCTTCTGGATGTAGTGTCCAGACAGGTACTCCTCTCTATTGGCTTGGGGCCATGCCCCAAATATAAGTAGAATTTTCGGTCTGCAAAGACGAGCCATCAGAGTGATGGGTAAACTGAGTTACAGGGATGAATGTAAGCATTTGTTTCCCGAATTTAAAATATTAACGGTTTATAGTTTGTATATATACCAATGTCTACTGTATGTAAAGGAAAATGTGGGAAGTTACATCAAACACGCAGAGGTTCATCATCATTCAACACTTAACAGAGACAACATTTACACTGAATACCACAGGGTTCATAGGGTCAAGACTGGGATAACTTTCTACAGGGCCAAAAATGTTTAACAAATTGCCGTTACACATTAGAGAACTGCCATCAAAAATATTTAAAGAAAGACTAAAGAAATACTTAGTAACCAAATGTTTTTTTCTCCCTTGAGGAATATTTTCAAAACGATTTTGCTGATATATAATTACTGTTTTATTTGCAGTATCTACCTGAAATTTTATTGTGATAATAAATGTACCTAAACACATTGTGACGTATGTAAACATCTTATGTGTGTATAGCATCAATAAATTCATTGTTTCATTGTTTCATTAAATAATTTTCTGCCATTATATACTATTGAATTCCTAACCATAGCCGACGACGGAATAGGAAGGACAGTAGTACATAGTCTCCGAGTCGAGAAAATATGCAAGGTAACGTGAGAATCTTTTTAGTCAAAAATACTGGTTTACAACACTCACGGGGCTTCATGCGACACATAAATCTCAATGCTCCTTTTTAAGATGAACACTCTTTTAAACAAATAGTCTGCACAAGCACCCCAGAAGCACATACCATACCGCAGGTGCGATTCAACAAGAGCATAGTAAACATTTCTTGCCATATTCACTCCTAATTTGCTAGATACAGTCCTAACCGCAAAGCATCCCCTAGAGATCTTTTTTGATAGTTGTAAAATGTGCTGTTCAAATTTAAGGCTTTGATCAATATATACTCCCAAAAATTTATTTACCTCAGTCTTTGCTATGGCCTGGTTATCAAGCATTGACAAATTGACATCTAAAATTTACTACATTTGTTTTAGACACATTTATCGTAAGATAGTTGGCGTCGAACCACTCTTTGATTGTAATTAAATCTTTATTCACAATGTCCGCTAGTTCATCAGAATTACGATTATGATTGTTCCACAATATTGTGGTATCGTCAGCAAATACTATATACTATATACAAAGTTTCCAGATATATCCAACATTGCCAAGTCATTTATATAAATCAACCATCTCAACATTACTCCAATTCAATTCAACAACAATCTTCCAACATTCTTTCTGTCTATTGCTCACCTTGTTTATTTTATTAGAGAAATACATATTTTTTGCGATTCTAATAGTATCTCTATACATTTTCCGATAAGAATTGTAGAATAATTTAAATACAGAACTATGAATAAAAAATGTTCTTATTGTATGTAGAGATCGCATATTTTTCGCTCATTTCAAACATACTTATGGCCAACTTCAATACAATAATTAAATAAAAATTATTAATTTTAACTAAAATAAGGTTAAGACTATTACTTAACGTTTTCAATTTCTTTGTGTTTTTCAGGCCTGGTAATAGGGGCTACTGTCAGATGCTTTAGAACTTCTCAAGTATTAAACATGCAACAAGATGATTGGACAAGTGCCATATTATAAAAGTACTTTATCAAAAATATTAAAGAATGTTTGTCTGACAAAATATTTATTTATGTCAGTGAAATTTTCATAATATTCTTTCCTTTTATTCTGTATTTTCTAAATGGCTTAGTCTACTAATGACTGCAAAGTCATTGCTTGTGTAACATTTTAATGTTGAATAAATATATTTGTATTTATTATGAATACTCTATTATCTATTGTCTATCTAGTAAGAGTAATTAGGTATTTCTACTTAGCTCAAAGGAATACTTAAATTAAATTTGTGAAGTATTTGTAACAAAAATAAACATACACACCACGTTGTCATTTTATTGAGCTTTGTCATCAGCTCTAGTAGTGATGACCCAATATTCCCCCATATTAGGGTAGTCTTAAGAAATAGAGGGTAATCTGGTGTGGTGGTCACCTCCATTTTGTTTACTCCTTTGGAAAAATAGTGTAATAAATAAACAAATTATTTTTGTTCAGTAATTTCCACTACTTTATTTCAGTTTGACAGCTGTTTCGACACCCTGTGTCTTTTTCAAAAACCAACTCAAGACTGATACTAAAACTGGAATTTTTAACAATAAGAAAAGAGTAAAGTAATGCCAACATTAGGTATAAAGGTTCAACAATGGGGAGCCGTTTAAGTCTGTTTGATTGTTGATAAAATATTATGGTTTTTCCGTTTATTAATTTCTAGACTTTCCAATTAATTTAAGTTGTAACTTTTATTGGCTGAAATGGCAAAATTTTCAATTCATTGTTAAAATTGTGATTTGTTTCTAGTAAGTGTTTTGCATAATTAGAATCTGTTTTTTGTTGAATATGTGATGTTTTGTGTTATTTTATATGTTTGTAAAAAGGTCTACCCAGTTGACCAATATATACTTTTTCACAAGAACTACATTTGAATTCATATACCCCCGATTTTGGGTCCTTATTTGTATTAGACTTGTTAAGGCAAAAGATATCCGACACAACTGCTCTTTAATATAGATATTCTTCTTTGTGTTCGTTCCTTGTATACAGGGTGGTCCTTTTAAAGTGTTGCAAAGCGATATTGAGAAAACGACTGATTGAAGATGCAATGGGTCGTTGGGGGACATTTTTTGACGGAGTAAGTAATGTTTTAACCCTTTCCACTGTTTAGGTGTGGGGGGTAACTTTTAAATGTTAAATGGAAAGGTGCAGTTTTTTCCAGATTCGTAATCTCCAGAAAAATACGTTATAATCAATGAATAATTTAATGTCAATGTCACTATGCTAAATTCAACAAAATTAAAAAGAAAATCAACAGAAGAAAAAACTGATATTAGGTACATGATTTTATTTTATCAGATGTTCAAAATGACGACCATTTTGTTCTAAACATTTATCAACTCTCTTTCGAAAAAATTCCGCACTCTGAATAACATATCTGGGGTGATTTCACGAACTGCACTGTTGTAGTTGGAGCAGTCACCCTTTTTCTTTGACAGAACCCCACAAAAAAAAATCAAGGGGGGTTAAGTCTGGCGATCTTGCATGCCAATTTACTGGTCCCCTACATCCAATCCATCTGTTAGGGTAAGTGTCATTCAATATAGCACGTGCTTCTGGACAGTAATGTGGTGGTGCACCGTCTTGTTGGAACCAAATTGCTTCACGTTGCTGCTCTGGAATATTTGGCATCAATCTTTGCAAGTCATTTTGAAGGAAATCGCAGTATCACTGTCCATTAAGATTACCATTGAAAAAATGAGGTCCAATAACAACATCGACAACATCGCCAAATATCCCACACCAAGTATTTATGGACCAATGATGTTGATTAGTGACTGTTCGCATCCAGTGTGGATTTTCTGGGCCCAATAATGCATATTGTGACGATTGACTTTTAAAATATTATGTTTTCCAGTGAGTTGTTTTCATTGATCCATAGTCGAAACCTCCGACAAAATTGCACCCGTCTCTCGAAGTCCTGTCCATACAATTCTTGATGTAAGGTAATATGGTAAGGATGAAATTTAAAATTGTGCAAAATCCTGAGAACGGATGTTTTACACATCTCGGCGTCTTTGGATAGTTCTCTGGAACCAATATGAGGGTTGAGAGCTACTGTTCCCAAAACTCCTACCGCCATGTCGTCGTTCGTTTTGGTTTTCCTCCGGCTGCGTTTTCTGGATGAGAATTGGCCGGTCTGGCGACTCCTAGTCTCTAATCGTTTGAACGCCATGTCAGATTTTGATGGTAAGTGGGGAAATCTTACCGCCCAAAGTTCAGAGGCATTGCGATAGTTTTTTCTACATTCGCCGAGAATTAATAACATGTCAACTTGGCAGTTGAATCCATTCATTTATTATTTATTATTAAATACAAACAGACATAACACAGCTAAATAATAAACGAACAGAACTTAAAAAAAAACAATAAACGAACACAATGAACACTTATTTTAACAAGACGCTTAAACTAAAGACTTTAAGCTCGAAGATAATTTAAGAAAATTACTGGCAATATCATAACATGTCAAGTCGTTCGTTGTCATGATACCTGCAATAGTGGCGGCTGGTGAATCATCACTGCAGTGCTGCAGAGCTCCCAAGAAAATCGGGAAAAAAATAATTAACTACATAATCTAACCAAAATAGCGTATTTTTTACCCAGTTGACATGGTAATTCTCGGAGGATGTAGAAAAAACAACGACAATGCTTCTGAACAAAATGGTTGTCATTTCAAACACCTATTATAATAAAATCATGTACCTAATATCAGTTTTTTGTTCTGTTGAATTTCTTTTTAATTTTTGACATTAAATTATTCATTGATTATAACGTAGTTTTTTCTGGAGATTACGAATCTGGAAAGAAAACTGCACCTTTTCATTTAACATTTGAAAGTTACCCCCCCACTCCTAAACAGTGGAAAGGGTTAAAACATTACTTACTCCGTCAAAAAATATTTTGCATTGCATCCCTAAATTTCATTTATTTTCAATCAGCCGTTTTCTCAATATCGCTTTGTAGCACTTTAAAAGGACCACCCTGTATATTATATATCTATTTATTTGTGCATCAAAGAATGTACTTAAGAGAGCATGGTAATCACAATTATAAAACTAGGAACAAGGTGGATGGTCACTTAATAATTCCCATTAGTAACACTG